>VZTJ01001980.1:288776-432581 GCA_013397795.1 Orthonyx spaldingii | reverse complement strand
GGTGGGGGATGGCTGGGCAAAGCCGCCTCCGCTCGGCAGCCCTGCAGCTCCCGGCGCTCCCGGGGAAAGGAAGCGGGAGCGGGACTGAGCAGCCGGCAGCGCTCGGCGGACCTTCCAAAGCTGCTTCGCTGCCGGAGCTTCACCGGGAGGATGGAGCAGCCCCGGCGGCAGACACACAGGGGGGAGCAGGCACAAGTGCACTCAGCGTTCCCCTCCTTGTCCTCACGCCTCCCCGGGCAAGGTGTAACGCCCCGGTTATCTGTGGCACCTGGGATACATATATGTGTATATATGTACATATATATATTCTGCTTTTCTTCGCTTTGCCTGCTTTCTCGTCTTCCTTCGATTTTGCTGATGGGCACGGTGCAGGATTAGAGTGTGCGGACTCTGCCCTGCCTCTGGAAGGGCGCGGATTGAGATGAAAGGGGAGAGTCAGCAAGGGGCAGGAAAGGCCACGAGCCGTCGGGGGCCGAGCGCGGAGCGTGGCCGGGAGCTGCGGGTGACGGCGGGCGCGGGGCAGGGCCCGGAGGCAGCGCGGGCGCTCCAAAGCCCCTTTCCCAAACAGATCCCCCCTCCCTCCCGACCCTAGTTCGCTCCTCAAGTTCCGTGCAGCCTTATTATTTTAATAGCTGCTAATGACAAGAAAGGAAGAACAGCGGCAAACAACGCGGGTGGAAACTGCTCCCGCGGTGCGAGTAAATGCTCTTCAAATAGCAACTCCCGCCTCCATCCTCCAAAATGAAAATCGGTGCAGAGATGGATATAACGCTCTTCTGCCAACTTTTGAGTTTTTTTGGTTTTTTTTCAAACTTCTAGGGCTCCCTGAAAATAAAAGACAAACTTTGGAACATCTCCATCTTGTTAGCAAGGGGGAAATCGCTTTTGCTTGATTGCGATGCTGAGATGTAACCCAGGGCTTTCACATATCGCCGCCCTTCTCTAAAGAGTTACTGCGACAGGGGAGAGATCCGCGGGCGCGTAAGTCCCGGTTGGCCCCGCCGCGCCCCGCGCAGCCGGTGGGGACAGCGCTTTGCCAGCAACTTCTGCGGAGTAGGAAAGAAAACCCAGAGAACGGAATGGAGCGGTAGGGGATTTGTCTTCCTCAAGAACCACAATGAATCAGAATGGATTTTGCAAGCAACTAATTAAGTGCAAGGTCTCCCTCCACCCCCGGTCCCCCGCCCCACACACCCCTTGTTTGCAGAGCGGTGTGAAGTGGGTTGTGTAAATGATTCCACTTTAACTTCCAGCCCCTTTAGATCACTAATAATGCCGTGGTGGTGCTGCTCACACTGGTGCCGTGAGAGTCAGCATTTCCATTATAATTTCCTATTTTCAGGAGTTTTTACAGTGGTCATAAAAATTCAATCCAGGCTCAAACTTGGCATCCCAGGGCTCCTCCCAGGAGTCATTTCTTTTTGTTGTACTTGAAAGAGGAAACCATTTATCTGTTTTTACGTTGCGAGAGAGCAACAAAAGGAAGCAAAAGTAGGGTTTGTAGAACATTTTTGTATTTCATATCGCTCGCTTTTCCTCAGCTTTACAGTATCTGCCATAGATGTTAAAGGAGTACAGTACACAGTAATTAATAACACATCAAAAACCATCAGGTTATAGAGAAACCAGAGGTTGCAATCAGAACTGGTCATATAAAATATCCTTTATCATTCTGAAATCCTTTGCTTTTCTAAACCAATAATTTATTAGCAATACATCCAAAATGTAATTTGATGCTGGGGGTCACTGTGATTCAAAATGAACTGAGCATTTTGGAAATATGAGAAAGTTTTTGTATGTGCTCATTTTTGAGAAAATTTTAGTAAAAGTACAGATGTTGTCACCACAGATTTGAGGGGTCTATCCTCCAGCCCCCTTTAAGCAAGTATATGTACAACAGTCAAATAATCTTTGGATTTAGGTGTCCCTAAGTATTCATTTATATGATGGATTGTAATGCCTATATGGTTCCCTTGAAACCATTATATTCTATCAGGTCAAAACCAGCTTCTTAAAAAAGTTCATTTAATACAAGGGTGGCTGGAATGATTTGTGTATGTTACATTTGCTCACATACAATTCCCATATCTGCTGGAAACTGAGTAAGGATTTAATGATCCCAGAGGAACTGAAGGCTTTGGTGACATGAGTTCCGAAGGGGGCTGTGAGACGAAGACCAGTGTGAATTGGGACACTGAAGTAGAATGCCAGTGAAGCCTGGACATCACATCATTTTGCTGTGCTTTATGCCTATGCCACATGTTTTAAAGAGAAATCCTTTCTCTACTGCTATAAAATATCCATTTCTGCTAGCCTGGAAACTCAGTAGGAGTATCCTCCAACTCATCCAGCTCTGCTTCATCTAGGAAAAAGGATCACCAAGAGCAATCTCTCAGACTTGAAAGAGTTACTTCTAGGTAGTACCAAAAGGTATGTATGGAATTAGAGTTATGTACGTATACATATAAATACATATAAATACTAGAAGAGGAAAGAACCATTGTATGCATATGTAGATACAGAGAGAGATTAACACAGACAGCATTACAGCATGCACAATGGAAGTAGGGGGATATGTATATTGAATCAAGGAATGTCAGTGACTTTTATATTTTAAAAATTTTCCAATGACAGGTAATTTGATAAGCCTTATATTCACTATAGTTGACACTTAAAAGAGGACTCTGTAACTTTCAGTGAATAAAGGCAACATTTGCTTCCCCTGGTCTGTCAATCACAGGACTGGAATCAGAATTCCCCAAGATTTAACTTCCGTGTAGTGATTTCATCATGGTCACATTAGGCTAGCAATCTCCAGTGGGTCCAGCACTTCCTGAAAGCAGGGAGCTTCCTGTTGAGATCATTTTAGAGAAGCCTTTCCTTGTTTTTGATTGACCATATGCTGGTACACACACAGAGCCAATGGTACCTATTTTAGATATCTCAGTTCATGGCCTGAACTTTAGAGGATGGGTTTAAGTCTCTTCTATTTCTACATTTTCTCGGGCCTCATCTTCAGGAGTTAATGAAGTACATATCTGCAGTAGTTGATAGGTCATAAACCTATGTGACAAGAATCTTGTTATTGAATGAAAAAATGAAACGTTTTATGCACAAGAAGTGGTTAGAAAAGCTTTTTCTAGGACTTAACTACAGCCACATTTCACTGCAGGAGTTCAGCATCTCCTTTGGGATTAGCAGGACTGGAGAAAGCAATACAAATGGACAGGATTCCACATTTTACATCCTATTTATTTGGGATCTTGTTTTGGCTTTGTCCACTGTGTAGATATGTAATGAAACAAAGCTCTGAGTTGTCAGTTGCCAATGTTGCTATTCCTTCATCCCAACAGAGTGGACACTGGAGCCCAAAGGCACATTCAAGGCATGTGCAGTAGCATGAGGGGAGATTGGACAATCATTTGTGCCACAGAACTCTAAAAATCTCTCTAGAACTGTGAGATTTCTGTGCCTTTGACACAATAGCTGCCATGCCTGTCCGGCACAGCAAAAAGGGAGAGGAGGTGATGAAGATTGGGAAGATCTCGTGCAAACCCACTCCACAGTCTTGGACAGGCTCCAGGAGCAGCTCTGCTGGGTCAGGTCTGTGGAGTCACAGCCTACAGCTCAGAAATGTGGGTGGTGTTTTAAATATCCAGGGCCTGAACCTTGGAAGGACATCCAGGGAGGGCAGAACCTGGCCCAGTAGCCAGTGGGAGTCAACTTGAAAAACAGGTTTGGGTCCTTCACTTTTCCATCAAATATTTGAAACTGCCACTATTTCATGTCCTGCAGAGTGATGGAAATTCATTACAGGACTGAGAGGCTTGTGCACTGGGGTCACCTTCCCTGCTCCTAACAAGTGTGTTGTCCATAGCTGCTGGTCCCAGCTCTGCTGCCCATTCCCTTGGCTGCAATGCTGCTGGCAGACACAACGGCCAACTCTCCACAGGAGAGAAGGACATTTTAAATTCAATTACATCAGTCCTTGGTCATCTAAACCACATCTGTGCCCCTTCCCTTCTATTGATATGATGATTGCCAGAGGCAAGTAGATCCTTAGCCATAGGTACTCTGCTGACATGACTGTGTGACACTGAAGCAGCCATGAAGTTCCAGTATTCTTTCTCCCACAGAAAACTATATGATTTTTTAATGATTGACTTCAGTGACATTAATATCTAACAACTGCAGCACTGTGTCACTGTAGTTTCAATTTCTCAGCTTTTACTCAGTGGAAAGGTGTTATTTTAACGCAAAGTGTTGTTTTTAATAGTACAGAAGTAGTACCTGGATAAAATACATAGAAATATTGATCTGGTGAGAATTTTATTATCTAGAACAATCCTAAAATGATGTTTATTTAGGATAATATATAGAAATCAGAACTTTAGTTGTATAATCACTCACAATGGCTTTCCTGTTTTTAGCAGTTTCTAAATATATAGCAGCATTATAGAAAAAAATGACACACTTTTTTTTTGTTTTTTTCTGTTAGTATTAACCTTCAAAAAGGATATAAATTCCCTTTGAAACTACATGGAAATAAACCTGAGGGGCCAACTAAAAGTCACAAAAGCAAAGGAAGTTAAGAGTCAGGTCGGAAAGACAATTTTCTGTCATACACAGTCATGTTGAAGTGTTAGAGATAAAGGTCACCTAACAGGGGGGGCTTTGTGCCATCAGGTGATCCAAAATACCAAATAAACTGCAATACACCGGCCCAAGGGGAAGATTAAGTAGTGACAGAGTTTCAACCCTAACTGAGAACTTCCTGCTATTCGTGGTTTGAGGTCAGGCCTTTAAGGTTATTTTGAGATATGCTTTTGCGTGTAAAGCTGTAGAAATAACACAGTCAGGGCATCATTGAACACATAGGACCATAAAAGTCTTTTCTTGGAAGTGCAATCCTGAAGAAAACTCGCCACCTGCTGGCCGAACGCCTCCTCGTGCTGCCCTTTTCCAATCAGCATTTGCTAAGGTCGGTATTTACCAGTTCACAGCAGCTGAAATAATCCACAGTTCGTGCTCTCGCCAGTTAAAGCCTTCATTTTGAGGCCTTCTGTCTTAAAGCAAAAAAATAATTTTCATCTGAAATCTCTGTGCGACACTGTTCTGCACCGATATTTGAAAACACTACAAATCAAAAGTTTCAGCATGAATAATAGTCTCTCGAGGCTTAAATAGTTTTGTACAAGTGAGTTTTTTTTAAATGTATTTTGAAACGTATATATCCTCTTGCCTTCTCCTATGATTACATCAGGAATCTTTGTGGTTTCTTTTGTGATATTTGTATTGCCACAGGGTCTTTTATTTGCTGTTGCTACTTTTATTTACTGTTACTAAACAGTAACTGGAGATTTTGACATCTCATTAGAAATAGTTCTCATTCCTGTAACGGGAAAGGGAACACTTCTCAGTGCTAAAGCTCACCATCTTACTTTTTGTAATGCTGACATTTTAGTAAGCAACTCTAGACTATTTAGTAGAGATAACAGAATTTTTTGTCAACTGAATAAGTCAGGTATATAATGTTGCCTTTTTTCATTACTGTCTGTTCTACAGTCAGCTAAATTAAATGACAGACCCCATTGATTCCAATCTAATTTGGGTAGACCATTACACAATAACCCAAAATACAATGTGAACATACTTCAGGACTAATATTGAGTTTCCAAAATCTTTATGTGAATTGTGAATGTACAAGCCACAGGGAAAAAAAAAAATCACAGCCAACATGTTCTGGACACAGCAAGGGAGGAGGCAGTGAAGGCTGGGTTCTTTCAGTGTCCAAGCCATCAGTGACCGAGTGTCCCATGGAAGGGGCAGCAGTCAGTGTGAGGCTGGCGTGTAGCAAGCTATAGGAATTCACCTACCAATACAGCCAACAAAGTGGAGAAGGAAAATAAAACATGGGTAGCTTTCTAAAATGGAAAACAGCAGTAAAGAAACAGGTGAGACTTAAACCCTGCTAATTCCAATTTATATTACTTTTGGATTTCAATTCAATACTCTACATTACAAAAATGAAAAAGGTTTTAACCGAAGTTTAAAAAATTGTAGGAAGCAGGAATAGTGGAAGAATTAAAAAAACAGCTATATAATATAAATGTAAGCATAATGTTGAGAAGGCAAGATAGAAATATTGGCTAGAAGAGCCAAAAGAATTAAAAATGACCAATTATTTGGAGTCATTAGCCATTAACAATTCAGTCTCTCACAACTCCAAAATAATTTCTACTCAGTGTGTAGTAATAAGGACGATCAGAGAGCAGCAGCAGAATAAACAAATGCAAGTGAAACAACTAAGGAGGAGATGTCCCTGGTGCAATGGTGAACATGAATGTTAAAGCCATGTTTTTCTACCCAAGAAAGGGTCAAAAGGGACAAAAGCAACTATGAATGAAGAGGCGTGGGATTAGGTCAATTGCTTCTTCCAAACCCATCCATAGCTTTGTTCAAAGCATTTGATCACTTTTCTGCTCTGGTATATACATCTGTAAAAGGTGGGTAAAAATGTTCACCTAACTGCCAGGGATAACGTAAAGAAAAATAATAGATATAATATTTCACAGAGGGGAAAATAACTGCTGGCAATCTGCATTTTCTTCACCTTGGTCTTGTCTCAGCTACTGCTATATTCTGTCCTAGTTTAGTCACAATGCAATTTTTAAGCATTTTTGGGAGCATTTGTTTGGAAATGTCAGCTTACCAAAATTACTTCCTAAATTATGAATGTTTCCACAAAAACTTGTTCACATAAAGCAGTGGTAAGCTTCTAAGCCACGAGTCTCTCTTTGGGGGCAGATTTAGGGCAGGACCAGAGTAATGGATTTCTAACTTCAAGCATAAATAAAAGAGGGAAAAGAACTGAGAAAAAGCAAAAGTCTCATGTCAAGATGAACAGAGTAATCTATTTTGAGCAGGTGGCAGTGCTGCCCAGAGAACAGGGATGGCTGACAGGGATAGCTGGCTATGGCTTAATGTCCTTTCATGTTTGAACAAACTCCTGCAGGGCCCTGAATGAAAGGGTTTCAGGGTCTGGTTGAGAAGAGAGGAGACAGAAATCAGTTGCTGTGGCACCAGCTGGGTTGTGCTCCATTGAACAGTTGCTCTGTAGCAATTACCTTCGTGCTTTAATTTGCTGCACAGGTAAATTTTAACTTTGATTTCTGACTTTAATGCTTTTACTTGCAGAACACCCATCTAAGTCATGGAGCACAAAGACAGCAATATGCTGAAAGTATCTTGAAAGTAACTTATCCATATCTTCATCCCATCTACGTTCAAATGCTAGAGAAAGAATAACCAACAATAAACATTAATATAAGTGTTACAACAATTGTAGTTGGTCAAGAATGATTTTGATAAATTCAGTCAGAATAAAATGAATAAGAGTAACTTGCTCTACTCTTTCTGATTCTGACGGAAAACACCCAGGGCATTATGTATGTCTTAGAGATAGGAATGGGGCCTCAAAATTGAACCTTACCTCTTCCACAACAACTGTTCTCTGGTCAGACATTGCGACTTCTGACTACTCCCTCTAGTCCTTACCATCCCCTCCCAAAGAAGGGCAAAGCTGAAACCAGATAATGCTGCTTTTTTCACCTGTGGATAGTTATCCAAGAGAGAGGTCTGCACTTATATTTGTTCATCTCCTTTGGGAGTTGCAGAGGCTGCCTTTTGAGTCATGGCTCTTGGCATAATCTTTAGGGAAGTATCTTAAAGGTGCAACACAGACATTTAGTTACAGGAAAAAGTAAGGCTAGAAGTTGAACTTGAATGATTTTCCTGAGTCAAGGTGGTTTGGTTCTGCTCTCTGGACATCCAGTTTTGTATTTTTGTCATGATTTAGCCCCAGTCAGCAACTCAGATCCCCACAGCAGCTCACTCACTTCCTGCTAGTGGAGTGGGGAGGGGAAAATTGGAAGGGTAAAAGTGAGAAAACTCATGGGTTGAGATAAAGACAGTTTAATGGGTAGATTAAAAGCCTCACAAACAACAATTGCATCAGAAAAGTAAACCAAGGAATTATTTCCCCAAGTCCTAAGGGGAAGCAGGTGGTCAGCCATCCCCAGGAAACTTGGGCTCCATCACATGTAATGGTGATTGGAAAGACAAAATGTCATCACTCTGAATGTCCCCCTTCTTCCTTTTTTCTTCCCTCATCTTTATATATTGAGCATGGTGCCACACAACATGGGACATCCCTTTGGTCAGTTGGAGTCAAGTGTCTCTGCTGTGTCCACTCCCAGCTCCTTGTGCACCCCCAGCCACCTCACTTGTGTGGTGAGATGAGGACCTTGACTCTGTTTAAGAGCTGCTCTGCAACAATGAAAACATGTCTGCATTATCAACAACATTTCCAGCACAAATTCAAAACACAGACCCATGCTAGCTGCTGTGAAAATTAACTCTGTCCCAGTCAAAATCAGCATAATTGTCTTCTTATGGATTTCTGACACGTAATTGTAAAGTTGCTGAGGATTATTTTAGTTTATTCATATTTTTAAATCTATTAGAAAACCATTTCAGATTCTAACATCCCACATCTTACATCTCCTGGGCAGTTTATTACACTCCTATGTTTTGTGCTAATTTTAACCATTTATCTTCACTGATGTTCCTCTTCCTTGGCTTTCGTATCCTAAGGTAAACAGATTCTGTTCAGAAAGATGGATGCTTCATGTCCAATTTCCTTTTGATGAACTTTCTCTGCATCTCCTTCATTTTGAATTAGTGGTCTTAATGGTGGCTTCTACAGCAATTTAAGTACCAAAGGTACTTGGTACCCAAGATATATGGTTATGCATGTTTGCATCTATAGTCCCATTCATACCTACAAATAAGCTTGATTAATATACACTGTCTGAAATATAGTTCCCTTTGAAGTAAGACCATGCTACTCACAAACCAGACAGTTGTACAATTTAGCTATTTTTCCAACTCAGTTGACCTGCACACTGTTGGTTACAAATCTCCTCTCTGAACAGATACATCCTGTCTGCACACACCTCGGTACTTGCAGCCTTGCTGTGTGCAGGCCAGCTGAGTAGCTTTCCTATTCCATCTTCTTGAGGCTCTCTCATCTCTCTCTTGGCTCAAGGGAGAGTGTTGACCGAGGAAAGAGGGTATGGAAAAGGTTATGACTTTCAAAGATGAGATCCTTATTGAGGCTGACCATACACAAGCACCATTTCTTCCTTTGAAATCTGGACAGTCCTGTCCAGTGCATTGGGACTGGTCATGTTTCCACCTGGGGGCTGTTATCCTCTTCCAGTAATGCCTGCCATGAGCAGTGCAAGGGTAATTCAAACCGAGAGGACAACTGCACCTGCTTCCTCTCATCCAACAGGGAAGCTGAGCATCCAGATGTTTGTAGTTGTGGTTGAGTTTAGATATTTTTCATCTACTTCTCACAGGAACTAACAGTATTGATTTCCAGTGACCATACAATCCTGACTTCCTGTCTTAGAGGACTATAGTATCTTTTCCACCTTTTTTGTCATTGTCAAAGATCTTCCCTTTATAGATATACATATATGTATACATTTAAATAAATAAATATTTTATCTGTGCTTTTTTTGTTCTTACTTAGTACTTTATATTTTAAAGCCAGTGTTTAAGTGAATTATTTCTAGATTTAGCACAACTACTGTATTGCTAAAGGAGATGCTTGGGAATAATTGACTGAGCTTAACTTTTCAGATCAGATGAAACTTTTATATTTCACACTCTATGACACTTTACTTATGGATTCTGAATGGAAGTTTTTCCTAATCTGGCTTTATTTTATATTAGTTGATGGATAGCATATTAAATTTTTCATTTGGCAATGAATTGCCCACAAGCTGTTTGCAATGGAAACTGCTTTGTGTTTTCACATGTTCATTAATTTTCTGATCATATATTATTGTTCTACTTTGACTCAACACATTGTGTTAGAGCTCTCAACATGGGCATGTAAACATTTTCATAGAACCCCTACTTTCCCCAGATTTCCATGAAAACAGAATTTCACTCTCTAAAACTTTCTTACCAAAAATCATGACCAAAAAAATGAGTAAGAATTTTTACCTGAATGCTGCTGCTCAGATATTATTTTTGCATCATTTGCACAACCTGATTTTGACTTTCAGGCTGAAGGTTCCCTTCAAGGCTGTCTTCTTCAACTGACTTTTCCTTCAGTCTCTATGAACTTATAAGGGTAGTCATAATTGAATTACATTGGAAGTAAATTCCATGTGCAATGGACTCTGCAGGTACACACTGAGGGTTTTCCCTCAGTGGTTTACATATAGGATTTAGTATGATCTAAAAAAGCAGGTGATACAGAGGAATTAGCAACAAGATTTTTTTCGGTTTATATTTACTTGGTTGCTTTCTTTCTCAATGTTAGTGACCAAGAGAGTGATCACTAGTAGTCACTAGTAATTTTATTTGAAATAATTCTGTTTTCTGGGGAGGAAGTGTGAAAAGCAACAGGAATGGTGTTGTCTTATTCAGTTTTAGAAATCTTCAGTGTAGAAGTTTGCCTCTGGAGTAAGCTGCCTTGGAATCAGTGGGAAGAAGCAGACAGTTGCAGAATGCTGTTCATCTAACCTGTTTAAAACCTCCTTTTAGCACCTGCTGCACACAAATACCCTCCTGCTATATTTGGCACAGAATCACTCTTTCACATTGCTTGTGACCTTCGGGCCTTCAGGATACAAGAGGGTAAAAAGGATAGCTCTCCTCATTTGATCTATAACTCCTCTGTCGATGCTTCCAGGAAGCCTTGCCAAGTTATACCAGTGGTAGGGTGCAGCCATTGCAGTGCACAATCCTGTCTGCTAAGACTTGGCCTGGACTCACCAAACCTGTTGATTCATATTTAGTTAAGTGAAGGTGATGTTATGACTCAATGACCTCTGTTAACCATATTTTTCCAAATAACACATGAATATGCCTCAGCCTTTAAAGTTTTATTAAAGATTAAAGATTTGAAGGGGTTTTCTTTCTGGCAAGGATCACTACATCATTCATTTGTCATGAAAACTGAACTAATCAGTATAAGGGCAGAGCACGCAGAATTCATTCTTGAGAGGGGTGTGTGTTAGGGGTGGGAGGACAAATGGCTCTTGTTAGCCTTCTTTGCCAGCTCTCATAACCAGGAAGAAAAGATGTCCATGTTCAAATTCCTTCCTCCTGCCCATCTGTTCATTGATTATGCCATTGCCTTTTAAGCAGGTAGACATTTCTTGGAGAGATGGAGTTAGAGGCTGTCTTGAGAAGAGACATTAATCCCTATGTCCTATTCCCTGCTGTAGGATATAGGTGTTTCTCACATTGCAAAAACAGTGGAAACACAAGTTTTTCCACCACCACATCACAGGAAAGGAAACAAGGTGTCAGAGGGAGGGGGAATCTCTTGCTGTGCCCATGGCAGGTGAGAACAGCCCAAATGGATAGACTGTTTATAGCCATGGTTGAAGTTTGGAGCTGCGCCTTGGGCTGCACTGCTTTCACTAGCCCTTCATTCAGTGTAAATATATTCCATCCTGGTATTATGCCATTCACTGTATTTAATCCCATTTAAGGTCAAAGGATAACTTTTCTTGCAAACGTTAGAAAAAAAGGACCAAAGTAGGGATTTCCACAATTCTCAGAGAATGGTTCCAATACCTGGCTTCATGATCAAACACCATTTCTGGGATCATTCTATAAACCCCAGAATCTTTGGATGGGACTTAGGCAGACACAGTCACCTGACTCTCAATCTTCACTTGTAGGAACAAGGAGGAAAAAGCTTTATCATCCTCAATTCTAGGGCTGTTCAGACTGCTGTTGGTTTTGTTCTTTCTTCCCATCCTTTTTCTTTATGTACTGACACACTTCCTACCTCATAACACCTCTTTTGTTTTTCAGCACTTGCCTTCAGTGGACTATATCTGCCAGAAGGTTTCTGCTGAGGCAATGAAGATGTGTGGACATACTGAGGAGGTCTGTCTGTAGTGGGAACAAAGGCAATTAACAGGGGAGTTTGTGCAGAGATTCCAAAGCCAAGTTTTGACAATAAAAGTGTTTACAAGGTGAATTCCCTCTGTCAGGCAGGGGAGTAGCTCCCCACAAAACTGTGCATGTGCTAGAGAGAAAGTGAGGGGTTTTTTGGGTGTTTAGACTGGACAAAAATTAGCATACCCACCAGGGCTGAGGGCTGTGGGGACAAACTGTGATCCTTTTCTCTTGCAACCTTGTTGGACAGGACCTGGAATAGAGAGTGGTCAATACACATAGATTGTATCCTGGCTGAGGAGTGTATAAACACAGTGTAGCCAAAACCCGTGATCTAAGAAGATAGGTTCAGTGAAAAGCTCTTCACCTGCCAGCACTAAAGTTAATAGGTTTCTATTTCTTGGGTCAGTGGCTTTATTAAGCCCTGAAATACTGCAGGGTGAGTATTCTTTAACTTACTTCCAGCTGCTGGGGATATGCTTATTTGTAACATGCTGGTTTTCCTGTAAGAGGGGAAGTTCAAAGGGAAATTGTAAGGAAAGAAGTGATGAATAATTCAGACAATGGTTAGATGTCTAACTGAAACTTTAGACACTTAAATCTAGCTGTAACTCCAAGATGCCTTTTTGGATGAATCCTGGAGACAGCCAGGGTTTATCCACTGTGTCAATGCTTCCTTATATACAATGTGAGTAAGATGTGTCTTCTGCATGAATACACAACTCCCAGCCATTTTTTATAAATATTTTTGAAGAGTCTAGAGCCCAGCTTTCCCAAGTTATTGCACAGGCTACATCCCAAACCAGAACTTTTTACTAAGCAAGCTAGAGAGAGCATCAGCCTTCATTCACCCGCAGAGCAAAGGTGCCTCCTCCCTGGAGAGAAATACTGTAATTCAGATTCCTGTTATACATCAGGAAGAGAAGAATACACGGGGCTCTCACACACCAAATAACTTGTCTAATCTCTGCCCTTCAGATCATAAGAATATTGGGCTATTCCTTGTGAGAAAGACATGATCTGGGGCAGGCACATGACTTCAGGAGAGCACTTAGTTTAAATCCAGGGGCTGACTTAATCTATAGATGGAGTAGGGCAGCAGTCAAAAGCTGGAAACTGATAAATACCCAGTGTTCATTCTACCTACTTTTTCCATGGCAGACCCCAGCCACCGGACTTTTATTTTCCCTCTGCTTTGTGTCCAATTCCCTCAGGAGAGCAGCCCATTCTTGTCTTTGAAATGACACCTCTCGTTTGAAATAAACTTCTGATAAGTCTCAGATTGATGTTGTGATATGGAGGGAGGCTGTCACTCCCTGAAAGGACAGAAAGACAATCCAATGTCTTCTTTGGGTTTGTTTGGGTTTTTCTACTTGTCCAGGCAGTTATAAACAAAAGACATTTTCTTGGCCACTTAGGTATAGAGTCACTTAGTACTTTCTCTGGGGTTAAGGGTTCCACAGAAAAACAAATTACTTATGGTTAAGTTGGTGCAGTGTTAGAAATGCTGCTCAGGATATATAAAAACCTAAGTAATAACACAATTAATCAGTACTGGGACACAGGACTCATGGAAGGTCAATGAATGTGCTTTTGTGACATATCCTTTATTATCTTAGCTCAGCAGCTGAGGAAAACACTTAGAAGCTGTAGGGCCTGAGGAATCTAAAACATCAAACTTCTATGTGTAAGGCATTAAATAAATTGTAAATAAGTATATTAATTTTATGTGAATTTGGGATGAAGGAAGTGCAGATCACATTCAGGTTCCTGTAAAAGCCAGACCGATTTTTTGAAAAGTTTCTTCCAGGCACCTGCCTATTTCCTCTGCCGTTCATTAAGCAGTATTTGTTATTGTTTTTCTGAAGGACATGTCTAATATATTAATTCCTCTCACAGTAAGACCAAGTTGAAAAAAGGCTGTTTAGTTTTGATGGAAAAATTAGACAAAAGCTTAACTATGTACATCATATATAAACAGCATTCTTGATGCTAGACTATGGTACTGGCGTTAATACTTTGCCCTATCTTTCTTGTCCAGAGATTGAGATATTCCTGGTGCTAGATGTCTCCTACTCTGCTAACACAAATAAGGATCTCAGTCTTCTTGCTTCTCTCGCTGTAGGTTTCTCAGCTTTCCTGAAATGGGAGTTCTTCTCAAACTGCTCCAACAAGAAGCCACATGCTCTGTTGACTTCTTCTGTAACATTGTTGGCTTTAGCCTTTCTGCCTCTTCGTTTCCTCTGCTGTAAAACAAAGGTAATAAAGTTTAGGGTTTTTTTTCTCAAAGACTATTTTGAAGTCTATAGTAATTCACAGAACAATTCTAGTTCCCCCAAGCTGCAAATACTTTGGCTAAAAGGGATGTGTGATTTTCAGAGGTGCTTGCCCAACAACGTCTCCATGTTGGACTCCTGTGAGGTGTGTCGTGTTAAGCACTACAACATGGACACACATTGACACGCAAAACTTGTAAAAATTGCTGCTTTTGTTCTTTCTGCTTGGTGTTTGAAAAGAACGTATATCCAAATCAGTAAAAAGTAGCAATTTTCTTCTATATAAAAGAGAAATAAATATTTCCATAATAATGGTAATCTTCCATTTTTCTGATATGGAACACTTATTTTTAAATTGACAAATCCTCTGTAAAATAAAATTTATCTTCACATTCATTAAGCATTACATGCTTCCCTTCATAATGCATAAATTACATGTGCTGCCAATAATGTTCCAGAAAAGCTCTCATCGGTAAAATATTGTTTTAACTGAATACACCCTGGGAGGGAGAAACCTCCATTAATAAGCAACAAGTAAGAATCACCCATACTGAAAATGGTTAAAAGAGGCAGAAGTGCTGTAAGACAGAATCAGAGAACACACATAATCCCAGCTTGATGCAATTACTCTAACATGAATTTAAAATAAAATTAAAGTTAACAGTTTAAACTGATGTTTGAGGGGTTTTAAAAAGATTTAGTTTCCCTTGGAACCACTATGTTATTTGAGCCACTTATAATCTCAGAGCACAGTGCTCATAACTTCTCTCAAGCACTGTTACTACTAGATTATGCCCACAGGTTAAGTTACAAATGTCTAAAAACCTTAAAATTATTAAACCTAGATTAAAGTGTTCAGAGAATATAGTGTTATTTTAGTCTCCTGCCATATCCTACATTTACTATAAAAGTGTTATATTGGCATTCTAATGAAATGTCATAAAGCAAGTATGTAAGGAGGTGTTTTGGGTTTGTTGCAGTCCGATGGAAGCCAAGTTAACATGGCAACCAAAACGTGTAACAGAAACACTTAAATGTTTTTCATAAACTGCAAACCTTGTAAGAGCCTAAGAGAATGTTGACTACTGGGCAGTGCATGACTGAAGATTACTGCCGTATATTCTTGATGCTTCATCCTAAATCACTTTTACACAACTCAATTATCTCAAAGTCAATGACCTACCTTCTTTCAGTCACACTCTTGCCCTCCAGAGTCCTTTGACTCCAGCAGCCACATTTAAAGAGGAAGAAATTATTTATTCCTTGAACATTAGGAGCAAAGTTATTACACTCTGTTTGATATTTAGAAAGATTAGAGCCAGAAGGTGCCTATGTGATCCTCTGACCTGTCTTGACACTTTTCTTGACATTCCCCACACCTTGAAGAATACCTTATTCTGATGCCTTCACAATGGATATGTAACATTAACAGAGTACATAATGTCTGTAATGCCTTGCATGCTGAATATACTTCTGTTATTTTTTCTCTCTGTAATGCACATGTTCTGGTACACAGTTGTTTTAGAGTTCTTTATTTACTTATTAAACAAAAGAGTCTCATCATTAGACCTCAGCTGTTGTTCACAAAAGTATAAGGGTTAATGATGTCTGGACTACAGCTTAAAATTTTACTTTCTGTCATGCTCAAGAGGAAGATAGAGACAGTCCACCTGGGCTACCAGGTCATGATGTTCCCATCACAGACATACAGGTTAGTGCTCTATACTTGCTATCAGGGAATCAATAGGTCTGTTCAGGTTCAGTTCTGAGAGAAAGAAAATGATAGAGTTCCTTTCACCTAATGAACTCCAGATGAGTCCTTTAAAAATGCTCAATTCAGTCACTTGTGATAAGGCTGTTTTATTTCTCAGTAGCAAATCCTCCACCGAGAGCTATCCATAGATAGCTAAATGAGTATATTCACATAGGGTAAAGTAATAGAGAGAGGAAACCATACAGAGGTGTGAAGGAAGAGGCAGAGAGTTCTCTGAAAAGCAAATGCCTGCACTGTAAGGGGATGTGTCTTACATTTATACTCCTCAGTTGATTGGAGAGGAAAACACAAGAAGCTCCTCTATTGCAAGAGTCAGTGTGATAATTTACAGATCAAACAAAAGTTTGCATATTACAAAAAAAAAAAACCCAGAGCTGACCAGAGAACCAGACAATACACTTTGCATTAATCAGATAGGTTTGGGCAGTCTGGGGGACAAAGTGCTAAAAATATGGCATGAGGGAAACAGACACCTCAGTGATCCATAACAGAAAACTTTGAGGAATAGAAGGAGGACTATTATAGAATCACAGAATAATCTGAGTTGGAAAGGACCCATCAGGATCATCTCCAAGTCCTGGACCTGCACAGGACAACCCAAGGGTTACCTCTTGTGTCTGAGAGCATTGTCCTAACACTTCTTGAATCTGTAATATTTGGTGCTGTGACCACTTCCCTGGGCAGCCTGTCCCAGAGTCCAGTCACCCTCTGGGTGAAGGACCTTTTTCTAATGTCCAACCTAAGCCTCCCCTGGCTCACCTTCAGGCCATTCTCTCAGGTCCTGTCACTGGTCACCACAGAGCAGAGATCAGTGTCTGCTCCTCCTCTTCCGCTCACAAGGAAGTTGTACTTATGATGAGGTTTCCCCTCAGTCTCCTCTTCTCCATGCTGAACAGACCAAGTGACCTCACCTCTCCTCACACGGCTTCCCCTCAGGGCCCTTCACCATCCTCGTGACCCTCCTTTGGACACTCTCTAACACTTTAATGTCTTTCTTATATTTTGGCATCCAAAATTGCCCACAGCACTGGAGGTGAGGCCGCCCCAGTGCAGAGCAGAGCAGGACAATCCCCTCCCCTGCCCAGCTGTCGATGTTGGGCCTGATGTCCCCAGGACAGGGTTGGCCCTCCTGGCTGCCAGGGCACTGCTGGCTCATGTTCAACTTGCCATTGGCCAGGACTCCCAGGTCCTTTTCAGGGTCTGCAGTGCTGCTCTCCAGCCTCTCATTCCAAATGTCCAAATAGTAATGGTGATAATAATAACAATAATAATAATAAATTTAAGAGTATAGTTAATTAAAATTAACTCATTAACTCAAAAATGCAACTCAACATTGACCACAATTTTAACTGAAGCCATTATGCATTAATAAAATAGTTTCTGCTGAACAAGCATGTAACAAAGCATTACAAAATGTTTTAAAGTTTTTCTTAGTGCCCGTTCATCCCCTTCCAAATCCCTCCAAATCTCTACTAAATGTTTTGAGACAATATTTAAAATTTGAAAAACTTTAATTTTTAATCTAGGGAACAGACGTTCCAAAGATAAAAGAAGGACATTTTTCATTTTAATAATATGGTGAATTATCAATTATCCACTGTATCTTGATAGCTTTCATTTTTGACAAAATTAAAAAACAAATCTTGCAAGCCAAAACACTTGAAAAGGAATTGTTGGCACAATCTCAGTCCCAACTACAGATGTCAGCAGCACAAAGAAAGTGAGGAATGAATACAGGCAAATGACTTTAAACTGTCCATTAATCACTACTTAACTTGAGTAGATTTTTCTTGATATATACAGGTTCAATTCCCTTACTGTCTGTCTGTCTGATGGTAGTTGAACTTTGCCTATGAAACCTTGAGTGATGCATAGCAAGGAATGTGCAATTGTTGTGTAAATGAAAAGACAAGACTGAAGCTGAATACCATGCTCTGGTCAGAGTTTCTAAACGCTGAACTAATTACATCCCAATTATTTGCAGCACAAAGAAAACAAAAGTGTTAATTCAGCATCTGCAAGCCAATCACATCACCAAAATAGAAGTAGCTGTAGCAATACTGCAAGAGGAAACACATTATAAAGGCAAGGCAGGGGCTGCTTCCTGTCAAATCTACTGTACTTGCTTCCAATCAAGCAGAGGTGATGATCATTTAGAGCCCCATCTGTGCCTCACATTGTCTCATGGAAATGGAGTGTGGAGAGTGCTGTTAAAGCTTATAAGTCTTGAACAGAGAACTCAAGTTTGCAGGCACTAGTGGGCCTGGTACGTCCCTTGGATCATTAATGGTTGAAGTGCATTACATATGAATGTCTTGTTTGACTGGCTCAGAGGCATCTCTCTTTCTGTTGGTACAGCTGGCAGAACTCGTAAACCTCTTCATTGTCAAAATATCTCCATTTCATGAACCACGAACCTCTCTGCTACAGCTGACAGAACTCACCATGAGATAAGTGGTGATGCTTGAAAGGTCTTTTAGCACAAGACCTCACCATTCCCAAGAAGGAAACAGGTGTGAGTCAAAGTAATTCCAGCATTTTGCTAGATCAAATAATAAACAGCATAAGGGACGTAGTGGGAAACAGCAGTGGTTCATGACATGTTCTACATTCCAGTTGGGAACACTTAAAAAATCTAGTTATGGAGACACGTGAGAAAAGGACCTTGAATAATGCAAATAAAAGTGTTACTGTCAGAGTTTTCAATCTTTGGTTTTAAAATTTTACTAACTGTTCATTAAAAGGAAAACAGTGGCTGAATCTTCTGTAAACCTCGCCAGAAATTGCTGATGAGGTCTGCATCGAACAGGAAAGAAAATTATTCTATCAAATGGGAAAAAATTTGAACACATCAAAACTTTATTCTCCAATATGTAGACAGACTCTTCAATTTTATGTAATTAAGATAATTTTTCTCCAGTTTCTAGTAGACTAAAATTTCCTATGTGAATCAAGTGGAACATTAATTTCCCCATAACCTTCAGGCGCTTCATAAAAGAACTATTTACTTCAGATAAATAGTTATGTTTTTAAGGATAAGAAATTCCTTAACAGGAAAAAGTATTCAAAGACATTTTCTGGAAAATGGCTATGTTTATGGACACAAGTTTTCATTTTGATAAATTAACATTTTTCAGCACAACAAAACTAGCACAGGGGAAAATTTCCAATCTCCTGTTATAGGAATGCTTTTGATATTTCACATTAATCCATATCAAGAGATATTTTCATGGAGGTGGGATCTTGAGAACAAACTGCAGGAGATTTCAGAAATGCATAATGATTTTTTTTTATGCAGAGAAAGTGTGAAACACATTGGTGGTATCTATTATTCTTAATGAGACTAATATTAGGTATTGCTTTGAAAAAAGTTTTATTGGGTCACAGGGTGCTGACAAAGGGCATTACTTCCACAGTCTTTTTAAATTCCCCAGAAAACTCTGTCTTCTACCCAGAATAACTCTGCTGTTCCTGGACCTGAAAGCTGAGGCTCTATACCAGCCTTCACCCTGGTGTGCAAACAACTTTTGGTGTAACATTATGGCTTCAGTCACATTTTGAAGTAACAGAACTCTACTTCAGCAAAACATGATTATAAAGTCATACAGCTCAAAGACACTTCAGATATGCACCTAATGCATACCTCTGCCCAAAGAAGAGTCATCCATGATAACTATGGTGTTGTCTGAGATCTCCAGTAATGGAAATTTCATAACCTTCTCCAAGACAGTTAATTTTTTCTTCCATTGACACAGGACAGCAAACATTATCATATTTGTTGTCTAATGTATGAAAAGAAAGATGCATTCTGTACTTTTGAGACCTGTATTTTATTGGGAGGGCCAATATAGATAATGTTCCAAGTCTGGAACTTGGACACAAGATTTTATTTGCTGGCTCAGCCACCCCTTTTTCAATATGGCTTTGGGTAACTCTATCTCTGCAGTGTATTTTTCCTCAGAAGCATAATGAAAGCAGTACCATCTCTTCCACCAGGAAAAACAAGAAGGAGAAATATCTGCAAGGAGATTGACCCATTGCTGACAAATTTCCAGTAAAGTCACAAGGCTCCCGTCTTCTGTGAACTCAATCTTCCTGTCCTGGCTCATCAGGCCAGGACAGTGTCAGGATCTCAAAATCTCCTTTGAGATTGTTTATTATTTGGGAATCTGGTCCTTTGGTCATAAAGAAGGCTGGTTTTGGCCAACGACTTCAAGATCTTCAGGATACGTCCCTACCAGTAAACCAAACCCATGGAAGCATGAACACAAACATTTTCCCATGACCATACACACGACTTAACTGCTGGCAGGATCCCTGCCCTGGTTTGGACCCACAGCCAGAAGCACTCTTCCTTACAGTGTCCAGGCACATAGGGAGGGATCTTATAGGGCAGAAACTGCTCTTGACAACAAGCATGAGACCAGTCAGTTTGGGAATTCAGACTCAGAGATGTAAACTTTACCAGGGCACTTAAATGTCTGGAGAACAGGCATCGTGCCATTTTATTTACTAGTGGGGATGTAGTCACAGGTCTGAAGGCCAGGAATAGTCCAACTTGGCTCTAACCCACCAGCAGGAAAAATGGCTGGGTTGCTGTTGCATGTAACTCTCTTCTGGCAGTTCTTGAGGTACTTTACTACCCTACATAGTCAGTCAGGAGAGAGAGGTACCTCAGAGACAGATGACAAACAAACAGTGTGACCTTAGCTGGGTTAGCAGCTGTTAACATCAGGTTCAAGTTAAGTTACCAAATCACATTTAATGCAAGTAGCAACCGTAGTTAGAAAAGGAGAAAATCAGAACATAGCAATGTGCTTCAGCATGAGTGTTTCTAGCCCTGGTTCAGACCCAGACTGGCATGTTAGTTTTGAATTCTTCGACAATCAGAGAGATTTCACAATAGATAAACCTATAATAATGTGGATGTACTGCAGAAAGCCTTGCACATAGAAGTCCTGCCAGCACCCTTATTACACCTGAGTGATACCAACTCAAATTCTTCCCTTCATATCAACTTTAAAAGCACTGCTTCATGGGAAAAGAAAGCCAGTCTCTCAGGTAACCAAATCCCAAAACACTTAGGTCTTTATAGGTTAAAACCAACACCTTGAACTCAGCCCAGAAATTTATTGGCAGCCATTGCAGATTTTGGAGACTGGGGGGTTTTATGTCCTCTCTGCATGATGCTCCACTTAATAAACAGGTGGTTGAATTGTGCACACTAGTTTCAGTTGCCAAATGGCCTCAAGATGTAGCCTCACACGGAGTGCATTAGCGTAATCTAACCTTGTGGTAAGAAAAGTATGGATAACTTGAGCAGGGACCACATGTGACAGGAAAGGTTGTGCTCTTCTTGCCAAACACAGCAGGAAGGGAAAAAACCTCTCTTGGCTGGCTGTGTCTGCTACCACAGAATCAACAAGCTGCCCAAGATCTTCTGTGTGCTCCAGGACCCGAATGCTCAATGGGAAGCCGGACCTAAGTTTTGAAATAAGCTGCTTGGATTCTCCAGTACTCTGGAGCAGAAGTCTGGAAATTATGTGGCACATTCACTTAAATTGAATAATGGAAGTTTTCATGACTAAATGTAAAATGAACGATGTAGCCTGTAATACAGTCCTTGTGTTATTTATTCTGATACTAAATGTAATTTTATGCTGTTCCTACAATTTCCATGTGGAATGTGCTTACTATTTTGAATTCATAAGAGCACAAGTTCATCACTGAAGTGGGAATATGAGGTTTGGGAGAATGTGTGTGGGCTACTGAGGATCAGGAGAATGGTGGTGTGAAGTGTGGCATTACAGCACTAAAAAGCCATTCCTGCTAAATCTGCCATCAATGAAACAGATAAAAACTGTAGATATATTAACTGTCACTTGTGTTCTTCAACAAATTCTACATGAAGGGACTATGTTGGAAATCAATATTGCATTGGTGTATTTCTTCAACATTTTCCCCACTGCTGGGAAGCTGAAATCAGTACCTTAACACAATAACAAAGATCTAGGCTGGTGGGAAAAATTCAAATTCTCCAGTGAACTATCTCAGCTAAAGAAGCACAAGAAAACTAAACCCTAGACTATAATAAAAATCAATTAATTGATTGGCACTATTGAAGAAGGGTAAAAACATGAAGTAAAGGGAGTCCTCACTTTCCCTTGCCCAACTCTTTGACAGTTTCTTACAAATTCTACTTCATTTCATTTTCATGGGTGTGTTAGCTTCTAATAGTAGCTTTCACTAGATTCTCTTCATCCTAGTTAAACAAGGATGTTAAAAGAAGTAGATTTCTATCAAACAGAAATTTAAACAAACATGTTATCATGGCAACTTTTTTAGCTTGTGTCAGTTTTGTCAGGTTGTGTCAGTTGCTTTCAGGGATGCAAACAGTTGTTCAAAAACATTTAAAAACCAAGCCTCATCATTCCCAAATCAGTGGGAATTTCTACACAATATAGGAATGTACATTTTGCCTGCTTATGCAGTGTAAGCATCCTGATGTCTGTGCCCTATTGCCTTTATTGCTGTATTTTGTAGTGTCTACTGTAGAAAAGAGACACAATATAGCCCTTCCTCTGTTTTAATGAAAGTACACTGAAAAGAAGGGCTGTGCTAAAAAATTCACAAAAAGTCCTAATAAATTACTGATACTGCCAAATAGCTGATTTTAGCCACAAGGAAAATGAAGGGTGGCTAATGCCCAGGTCTCTGTTTGTTCACAACACTATTTATTCAAGGAACCTGTTATAGGTGCACTCCACCTGAGAAAGCTCCTCCTTTGAAATAAGGTTGTTTCAGGACCACTGAAGGACTGCTCAAATTCTGTACCTGATCTTTGGGGGGAAGGGGGCTGACATTGCGAGGGGGCTAACTGCATGGTACTTTGATAAACACTGTTTATTCTTTTATTGGCTTAAGCATTGCAGTGAAAACAGGATTTGCATGTCATTTTTATTATAATTTGGTTTCCTGTTCAGGCTAAAATAGCTTTTGAAACTACAGTTTATCCACTCATGAACTAGAACGAGGTCTTGTAAAACTGTGCGGGGTTTACGCTACTTTCCCTTATTTGAAACATGTGGAGAAGCTTATGGTTGTGATCTAGGATTAATACTGTTATAGGCTGGGTTAAATCTAGTTGGAACTGCTGGGTGTGACCGTCACTCTTCATTTAAGATAGCAGAAACAGGCTTATTTATGATGTGATAGCAGTATTCGAGCTGAAACAAAGGCACGCCCAAGACCACTAAGGAATTCAAATTATCTTGAAGGATGAATTTGCTGGCTGTTTTTTAGAAGGGTATTTGTGTATATGTATTCATATGTCAGAGAGAGAGAGAAAGAAGCAATCAAAGTGCAGAGAAACTTACAGTATGAAGCCTTTCATGGCAAAGTTGAGGTGAAAGATCCCTTTCCATTTCCCTCCTCTCCTTTCTGCAGACTCTCCTCCACTCACTCCCTCTCCTCCTTTTCATCAGCTACCTATTTTTGCTACGGAACCTATTTATGTGGTTCTGTTCTCAGGCACATCTGTAAACTAACTTACTTTAAAGAAAAAAAAGTATTTATTTATCTTCCACTCTGCAATCAAATAATTTCCCTGGTTGAGAGCATGGCCACAGAGAGAAATTTTACCAGGGTCAGAGAGGGAGCAGACAATTGGACAAGGTGCTGCAGTTCAGAAGATTTAGGTTGGAAACCTTGGCCTAAACAAATTGCAGTCAGACAGAGTCTTTACAGGAACTCAGATTTTCCTCAAAAATACTGAAATAGTATCTTGCTCTAAAGTGACTTTTCATTCAAGTAACAAAGGGTAGTATTAACATATCACAGGCAATTCCAAACATTATTTCTGCTCTGCTGTTGGTGAGCATAGGAGAATCTATGGAGCCTTTCCATCAGGGAATAGGAGGAAACGATGGCAGAAGATGTCCTCTTTGATCTAATCTGTACTGGTCACTTTAAGTTTGCTATTGCACTTCTCACAAGATCCCTGTGTGCTCACTGAATCAGAAATCACAGAATCACAGAGTGGTTGGAGTTGGAAGGGACCTCTGCAGTCCAACCCCTCTGTTAAAGCATGTTCAGCTACAGCAGGTTGTACAGGGTTGTGTCCAGGCAGGTTTTGAATATCTCCAAAGAAGACATGGACAGACTTACATTACAGTAGAGATTTGTTTCAGATAATTGTCAATTTAGACATCTATCACTCTAGGTTTGCATTGTCTGCAAACATTCTGGAGCAAAATGTTGGACCAAATAAGTATGCATAACTACAGCCAACCTCAAAACTGGGCATGTATCCATATCCTGGGGTAAAGGATTGAGAATGTATCTCAGAAAAAGAAAAAAGCCATTAATAGAGTAGAACTATTAGTTTTAAACATTACAGTGTGAGGTGATATGGTATAATTAGATACACTGACTCAATAAATATACAATAAATCTTCCTCAAATTACTTTTATTTCAACTAGAAAAAGCTTAGCAAAATTTAATGCTTACCAGGGACAGAGGAAACACAAGTCAAAATTTGTAAGTCATTGCAGTGATCAATTAACTCAAAAAGGACTAAAATTTCCACTTTGTTTCAAGGTTGAATTTGATTGCATTTATTTTCTGTCATGAGTTCTGATAAGATGAAGAGCCTTTGCTACTAAGTGTCCGTTCATCCAGTCATGTCAAAATTGGTTCTTGTCAACAATCTCATTCACAGATAATACAGGTGGAGCGGGGTCCCCAAGACTCAGATGTAGAGTAGCTTTCATCATACTATAACTTTCTGTCACAGCTCTTTCTACCACCACAATTTTCTACAGGACTAAAGTTCAACCCAAAGCGCAGAATCCTGGTAGGGGTTCCCATTACCACACCTAGAGCTAACAAAACATCCTCCAGCTTCCTCCAGATTCCTCTCCTCATATATATGAGGACTGTGTTATCCTTTTTGTTTCAGTGTGATACTCAGGATTTGACCTCAGCTGTTTATCCTTTACACCTCACAAGCCATTTGCAGAAGTACTTCTTCCCTGGTCTGTAAAAACAATCTACTTCCACTGAAAGCCATTTCACTTGCCTGCAGCTGACCACAGAAAGCAAATTATTCAAGGTAACTGATTGATTATCTTAGCTAATAAGCATTTTTTTCCTAGCTATGTAATCTCTAAAAAAGATATATAAAAATTCTCTGTTTTCCTCCAATTAATCAATAAAAACATTAAGTAGCATATGACCATGAATTAAAGCTTAAACTAAGCTATTTCATGAGAGATGTCTCACAAGTGATTTCTTGTTCACAATTCCACAGGATTACTTAACCAGTGCTTCATTTAATGGATCAATACTCTGAACTTACCACGTATATGTTTCTCGGTCAAAGTAAAAGAAAATTCAAGTCAGATATCCTGCAGAAATCTATAGCAACATTATTATTACTGAATGTTTAATTCCATCAAAGATATGAAAGTACAGACAAAAAAAAAAAGCCACACCAAAAAATATGTGTTTTCATCAATTTTTCATTCCAATATTCATTATACTGTTCTTTAATTCTTAATTAAAGATTAAATTACAAATATGCATTGCATTATTCTGCCAGCAACTGTCAGCCAGAGCTGACATCCTTATAGTTAAACTTTCCCAGTGTTACCTCAATTCCAGCCTTCTTTTACATCTCTGCAGTTTCTTCAGTGTTTCAGACAGCTCATGTGTTTCTTCTCTTCCGACTTGCAGATGTGGGAATCCTCACCTGGTGATTTATCAGCCTCCTGCTTTGCTCTAGAACTGGAAATGTTTTCAGCACTGCCCTTTAATAAGAATGTCTCCTCCAGCTCTGTCCTGAATAAAAAGCAGGAATACCAATTGAACACTGCTTCCTTTGTGTCATTAGTAGCAGTTGGAATAATACTTCCAACTGCATAATAGCATAGACACTTACAGGTTTTCCTCGGTGTTATTACACTTCTCTGGTTTGGCAAAGTGTTCTTCCTTTCATTCTTTGGCTTCTTTCATAATTTTTGTCACAGTTCCTTGTCTAACAGTAAGCTTTGCTACTGGCTTTCTCTCTATTTCTCTTCTCTCAAGATGAATTTTAACTTTCATATCTGCCACCATTTCTCCTCTCTATTAGATTATTTTACTTTAGCACCATTGACGTCTGCTAATTCTAGGGTTGTGCTTCTTTGATAAGGGAGAAAACTTTTTTAAACACTTCCTTATTATCTCTTCTATTTTGAACATTTTTTTCTACAGGTGATTTACATTTCTCATTCTTGTCAATTTTATGAAATTAACTCTCCTGAAACACTAGTCTGCAGCCACATACTAAGTGAAAGAAAGAATGAATATTTACTTCAGAGAAACTATTAGATTTCTCCTCTAAAAGTATTTGCTTTGTTTATGTCAAGATGAGAACCAGGTAATTCCCTTTCGTTGTCTGTAAGATTTGGAGTTTTCAATTGTTAAATATTACTTTCAAAAATTCTGAGTATTTACACAGAAAATATGGGGGAGATTCGAGTAAAAGTATTAGAGTTCCCCAGGATAATGCAGCTTTTAGAGATTTTTCTGGCGTGGGATAGATATGAGCAAACCAATCGTTCAGTTTGCAATGTGGATTGTGTGCTACAGACTGCGATTTCCCTGTCAGGGCATGGATTTAGTAGGATGTACTTTTATTTTCGTGTGCTGCATAGAAACAGGTGGGTGGAGATCACCACCTGCTTTTCACTTTTGCTCACTAATCCATTTTAAGTACATTACAACCCTTAGGTCTACCCTAAGGCTGGCTTTCCTGGGCATTTCTTACTTCTTCTGACAGAAAGTTTTTTCTGGGAAGACTGCAAGGGAAAACAGGCCTTACATATTTGCCTGGGATTTCCCTGTGGCTGATAGCCCGAAATAGATGGACACCTCCAACCCAGCAGAAGTTCGTGGGGGGCTAATATGTGCCTGGGCCTTTATTTATAGGAAGCTCTGTAGCCACTCTACAGTCCAGCACTTCTTGGAAGCATCTGTCTTTCTCTTTTAGCCTGTGTGCACATGGCCCTGAAATACCAAGGTGAGAACATCAGAAAAAGCAATATTTGATTGGCCCACAGTGTGTTCAGTCCAGCAGAGTGCTTCTGGAAAGGAAAATCTGGGGAAAATAAACAGGGCAACACAAAGTGCTGCTTGCCCAGCAAGCCTCCCTCGGTTCCAGCCATGAGAGAATTAGGAACTCACAAATTAGAGGCGACATCTTTGTGTTTAATAACCCTTGCAGTAACCCTCCTCACTGGATGGGCCTCACCAGTTTTTGAACCTCTCTCGTCTTTTGGCATGTCTAGGATGACAGTGGATTCCACTGTTGTATTGGGAATAGTATGAAAAACTTGTCTTGAATCTCCTACCTGATACTTTAATCTGATACCTCTATTTTTGAAATATAAGTGAAAATAACTCCTCTTCTAGTGAACAAATAGTTTTGTGCACCTACATTTCACACAGAACATGATTTTATATCCTCTCTCAGCCGAGTTTTTTCTAGTTTCTGTGTTTCATTGTATGATTACTGTTCCATATCTCTGATCACTTCTGTTGCTTTTCTCTGTATTTTCCTTAGTTTTCCTGTGGATTTTGGTAAATGCAGGACCAGACCTAAATTCAAGATGTAAACTCACTGTGCAGTTTTTCAGTGATGTGACAAAGATTAGTGTTTCATCTTGAGTATCACAATTTCATTTTAAATAAATTGCAGTTTGAGCCCCCTGTCCCTTTAGCTCTTGACTTGATATTCTCCTTACTCACCTGAAAAGCACATTCTCTCTATTTAATCCTTTCCTTCCATGCACAGAGGTCCTCTTTGTCCTTTCCACAACCAGCTTCACTCTTAGTTGGAACAAGAGCACTGAGGCAGAGCCAAAAGCAGTGGCTGGACCTGATTGAGTGCAGCCAGTCATTCACATGGCTTGCCCTTTCTAGAAGCAGGATGCAGAAATGCTTGGGCTGGTTCTGGAGAGAAGTAGCACAAACCCAGCAAAGCTTTTCTCTCTGGGCTTTGTGCCACAACTCTTTGTAATGGGATCCCCTTCACTCAGAAGAAACCACTACCAAGAATTCTGATTCAATAGAGCCTTTCTGATGTGGCTGTTGCTAAAGTACAGCAGTATGCTTTGCATTCAGGTTTTGGAATATTTTACATTAATTCTCACCCCAATGGTTTCACCTTACTCATCATCAAGACCACCATAGAGAAACAGTGATCAGTAAGTGAAATAGATACCTGGAAAGCCTTGTATTATTCACCCCAGATTCTGGGTAAATTGCAGGTCAGATAATTACATTCCACCCACCATAAATTCTCCCTATGACTCCATGTGGGCAGGTGTTGAGGGACAAAATCAGGCCAATGATTTAGGTGATTATTTTCTTAAACCTTAACCAAATGGATGAACTGCATTGGGGAAGCAGTTACGCAGATCATTCACAAATTCCATTATTTGGTATGAGGTTATACACATCACATGCATTTTAGATCAAAGGTACTTCAAAAAAAGTAAAATTAGACAGGTGTTATTCTAGTTCCTACTAACTGACAAAACAGTTTCATTCATTTTACAAGAGAAATTGTGTTTTCTCTTCCCTTTCAGATTGTTTTCCTGCAAAAAATTTCTCAAACTGGCTCTGTCAGTACCAATTTATCCTGTACCATATAGTGGATTTCCAGTTCTCAGGGACCTATGCTGACTCCCAATTGGTGTCTAATGCAATTATCATTCATTCTATTTGAATATTAGCATTAAAGAAGTGTATTTTTTTTCATAACAATTTTGCGTATGTTCCGCATTAACATTCCAGTGCTGCTCAGTAAAAAGTGTTGGCCATCTGCCCACTTTTTAAAGTAAATTTTTGGTTTACTATTTTTTAAATTTGGATTTCTAATTATAGTTAGCTCTTCATAAATAGTTTAGCAGAGTTGGAGAGAGTGTTAAGCACTGCATTTCTGAACCTTTCCTTCCTCATAAGTAACTCTAACCTGGCTCTGACACCTCCAAAATCCAATATATTTTTGTAATTTCCCCTTCTTTGTTCTGGAGACTTCCCTAAACTTGCTAAGGGGAAACATCCCTCTTGCCATTGCCCTGGCAGCGAACCATCATCCTTTCTGTTTGATGCCTCCCAACAAACCAGCAAGTGTCTTCAGCTGGACCTGTGGCCATCAGCTGGAGAGCTGCAGGTACTGTGTCATCAGAGAGCTATTCTTTGATGATGTGGTCAGCCTTCCTTCAGTTCCTGGTAAGCCAGTCTTGGCAGATTTGTCTTGCCAATGCGCCAGCTAATACAGCTGTAATTATAATTGAATCCACAAAGTTAGATCTAGTCTTCCAAGGCCATATATCACCCTTAGTTACTGCAGTTTTCTGCTACTTAAGCATATTTAATTTACAAACTACTGTTCACATTATATTTCCAGTGGCTTTTGAGATGTGTGGAAGGGTGTTGGTTCACATCAGAGGTACAAAAACTGAAGTAACCACACACATAAAAGAGGAAAAAATGGGGCAGACAATATGGAAGGATATAAATGCTTTATGGTATAGCAATATTTCAAATGAACATAGCACCATTCACAAGGGCACAGCTAAAACTGGGCAGCAGTCCTTGGGAGTGTCAATCTGTACAATGCCAGGTCTTTTGTCAGGATAAAAACTGCTCTTCCTATGGTGACAGAGCAGTGTGGAAGCACAGTACAATGTGGTGATGAATCATATCTTGATGCTTTTCTCCAGGACACAAATGCTTTGCTGTGACCAAGAGGACTCTTAAAAGCCCCCAGTGGTCCAGAAACTACTTTTTGCCAGTGTAATTCCCTTCAAGGTTTGCACTGAAATCCCCATTGAACAAACATGCTTCTCCTCACTCATAGTCTTCATCAGAGCACAAGGGGACGAGCCTTGATGCTGCTCTGCAACCCTTGCTTCCAAATCAGCTGCACAATTTCTCATCATTTTTTTTAATGATCCCTACTCCTTCAATATACTGTACTCAAATTGACCTTCTATGGGACATATTTTTCCAGTATCCAAAAATCAGCTAACCACTACCTTTTTGTGTAGCTTCATTCTTAAGATTTATAAACACTACGCATGTCATGGATGGATATAGAGGTATATTCCTATATATATGTATTTATATTGTCTGTTTTTCTGAAAATTTGTCTTTTATCAAGATATGTTCTCCAGATTTCTCCTGAGGAGGGACTTCTTTCATAAATGTCTAATAGGATTTTATTGTTTTCCAAAGTAACTGAGACAATCATAAAACAAGTTTTGAGAGAAAATTATTTGTGAGGAGAGAGGACAGAGAAGTGAAAAGAAGAGGATATATCTGAAAATTGCCAACAAAAATCTCTCTTGTGCACAACTCAGACTATTTGATTTCAGGTATTTTGATATGTCCTTTCAGATTCCTATCTACAACTATGTGCACACACACAGCCTGGATATTATTTCTTAAGATGTCCTGTGTCTTAGGATTTTGGTAAGAAGCCTTGTTATAGTTCTTCATGAAAAACGTCTTTTAACAAAATAGTAAATTTAACTAAAATGTAAGTTTAAGTAAGTCTAACAGAGGAAAAGTGGATATCAAAGGTAATCACATGAGGATTATGGAAATGTCTATTTTTCCCCCCATTGCTTATGATTTCTTGTTAAAAATATTTTCTGGCTATCTCAAACACTAGTAAGAGTGACAGAAATCTTCAAAACATTTCATGAAGAATAGGTGGATAGAAAGAGGAGGAGAACATGATTGCAAGTGAACAGCAGCTTTTCAAATTTTGCAAGTCATAGTCAAAACCAAAGGCAACTTCAGCACCAAATGGCTGGTAAAAAAAAAAAAAAAAAAAAAANAAAAAAAAAAAAAAAAGATAAAAATAGTTAATATGAAACGATCAGAGATGGCATTGCAGGACTTGCTTTACTGCTATCTGGAATACTGAAAACACATTTCAGAAATTATATCCTTTCTTTTAACAAAGGTAACAAACCATGAAAATCTTTCCTACTGCTGAACTCACTCCAGGGGAACAGGACAGCTAATGCGCTCTGTGAGGAAAAGCTAAAATGATAAAAGGGTTTTTGCCTATGAAGATAGAAGGTAAATAAACAGCTGTACTGCAAGACATGTTGCTGGACTCTGAATTAGTAATTTCTCAAGAAGCTAGAATGAGTTTCTTTAGAATAACCTATCATGTTCTGGCATTCCATTAATAAAAATATTTTATTCTGTATATTAATTATTAGATCAGATGTTAACCAAATATTTTAATTTAAAGCACCTGTAAAGTAATTTTATTACAATGTAGTTGCCTGGCAGAAAATGCTTTAAACAATATTGTAGGCACTGACACAGGTAGCTGATATAAGTGGCAGAGGACAAAAATGAGACATCCTGAGCTGCTTCTCTTTCTTTGTTCAGCATCTCAAAATCTTGAAGAAAGCTTTGAAAAGGTTCTAGGGACAGTTGCTGAGTTAGTTTGTTGTTACAATGTAAATTTGCAAGTTTAATAATAGGTATGGAAGGCAAAAAACAGTGTTAGGTTCAGGAACTGAGGCACACAGAGGAATGGAGCCTCAGCTCCTACATCTGAGAAGAATAATGTGGAGGCACGAAGCTGCTGGGATTTCCTGCCATCCTTTGCTCTCCCACTCCTAATCTCCTGAACTGTTTTAATTTTGACATAAGCCTGATTCTAGCATGTTCTTTCGATCAGTCTAAAGGACCGTGACAACACCCAAATTTTAAAACGGTAACCTCAGGCACATTTTCCTCTCCTATCACTCTCTGCATGTTACACTGCTCCTTGGCACATTCTTCATGCTGCAAATTCTTGAAGGCCTAAGGATGGGAGTCCCACAGGGGCTGGGGGTCTCCTTGAGTGTGAACTGAAGCTCCAAAACATCCTGTTGGCCACCCCAGCCACTGAAAAGAGATTGGGCTGGGACTGAGGGTCTCAGGCTAAATATTTTGCCTTGAAATCACTCAAAAGGCATAGGACATATTTGTAAGCACTCAGTATCAACCACTAGCAAAACACCATCTTTGCATTTGACTGTCTGGCAACAGCTTGTGAAGCTCTTTGCTGACTGGTCCATCTCTGACAAGTTTGCATTATCAATTTTGTGTACAATCTGATTCTCCATTGTCTTAACCTTTTCCATTCTATATAATGCTTCAGCTGTGTAGATGTTAGCAGATTTGCAGTTTTAGAGTAAATACAGGCACATTTCAAATAGTAAAAGATTTTCGTCTTTCCTGTTTTAAACTCTCATTCAGTTGTGACAGATACTAAGCTGTTGTTCTGAAGATTTTTCTTTAACATGCATGTGACTTGCTGTAACTTTGTAACAGATGAAGTGCACTTATAAACCTCAATACCTGAGCAACTGTAATGTCTTAGCAATTTCATAATGAAATTCATATGGAATTTAGCAACCCAAGCCAGATTTGTGTCAAAATCTTTAACATGTACCAGTTGCATGAAATACTAATTAAAGGCACTCATTGTTAACTGATATAAATAGTCCCCACTTAGCCCATTATAGGTATGGGTTGTAAAACAAACAATTATGTGACAGATGATACATGTTAACACAGAGAAATTCTGTAATGACATTTCTGTAGCACTGTAACCTCTTCAACCACCATGTGTTCCACATTACAGGCTAAAGGGGGTGCTGATTGCAAAGGTGACGTACTTTCCAGTTTGTGACTTTTCTTCTAAGAATAGAAATGCCTTAGAGCACCTCTGAATGATTTACATTACAAATTTAGTTCAGGCAATGAAATCATTAATGCAAGCTTGATTTTAACTGCTGCATGTGTTTGCTATCCCATGTGCCAGTGCCAAAGAGTTGACTGTGCCTACCAAACACCACCCTACCCAGAAACTGCCTTGGTAATCCAAGCAAACAATTGCTTCCTATTTACCACTTCTTTCATCCAATACCCATTTTCCCATCACTCTGTATTAGGAATAAAGCAATTTCGACCAAACAAGAAAGTGACTTTGGAATGTTTTTGAGGTTTTTTTAAGTATGTCATCAAAACTTCAAGCTAATCATGGGATAGAAGCAATCTCCTGGCATTTGGATAAGATACAGAAATTATTCAATTAGTAAAAAATGGTTTCTGCCTTTCCACTAGCCAACATATTCCTGTAACATTAGAAGCAGGTGGCCTCCTTACTCAAAGCACAAACACGCAGAAGTTGCCTAGTGCATTTGCCCTGCCAAAAAATATGTATTTTCACATCTGTGAACTTACAATCCTGTGTTTAACCCTTGCAACTACAGAGTTTCTAAAGCAGCAGCAGAACAAATGACCAAGGCACATGTCTCTAGGGAGGCAGTAAATGAAGGAAAGGTGACCACAATCTGTGTACAGTACTTAGAGTTATTTCAGCCATGACTCTCAAAAGGGACTGCTGAAGATGATCACGGGGTAACTGAGCTTTTTTTAAAAAAAAAGCAAGACACTTATACTCATGTAAATGCTGGTTTAGGACTCAGAAAACTCCAATTTTGACATCTACTTTAAAAAAATTTGGGCCTTAGTGAACAAGACAAAACTACTTGTTAGCAGATATTTGTCTCCAAGGCGCTCTCTCAGAGATATATATTTCACCAGGATCAATCCACCCTGAGCTATAACATGTACAGGACAAAACCAAACTTTTGTTAATATTATGATGATTGATTTGCTGCTGAAAGTGAAAAAGTTAATGCATGAGAGAATAGATGATGCAAAACTTGAACATTAATGAATATAACCTTGTATTACATCACAGCTAGAAATTGGCTTGGATGGAAACCTTGGAGCTCTTCCGACTTGTCCTTGGAGGCACTTTTTATCTAGGTCTGGATCCAAACTTTTTGGCTTCGAGCTATCATCTGATAAAGTGTGGAAAGTCCTTTGTGACACCTCACCCACACAGTGAGTTGGGAGTTTCCCAGGTCCACTGAGTTGTCCTCTCTGATGGTTCAGGCTCCACCCATTCAGTTCAAGACGAGACTAAAAAATAACATTTAATTTCATATGCAACAACTAAAAATTAAACACATTAAGACACAGCCTGTGAAAGCCTTTGTATGTAAAGTCAATACATAAATATGTCTAAGCATTCTGGAAAGATTGTGAGTAACACTAATATCTCCATAGGCAATTAAAAGGAAAAAAAAAAGAGTAGGACTGTTAATTCCATTTAAACTCTGCTTAATCTTGCCAACCTCAAGTAGAATCACCTGTAGTTTTACCTAGCATTCAGTGATCTTATCCCAGAATACACATTTGTTTCTGGAACATTTGAAGCCATTTGGATAGGACATTTGGATGATATTATTGTCCAAAAATGGGGATGTTCTCACTCTTTGGACCTTTTCCTAACCCTTTTTTTGGTTTTTAGAACACAAAAATGATTTACCCTAGAAATGTCAAACTTGATTCAATGCTTGCTTGGCGAAGAGACATGCCTTTGGAGCCTGTTAGAGGGCTTAGGTGGGTAATTGTAAAGTTATTGTTAGTTTTTTCCACACTCATGGCATAGAGTACATGGCCAGCTCATGTTAATAAATACCTGTTGGGTACATGTGTGGTTTATACAGGCTTGATTCAAAGCCCACAGAAGTCAATGAAAAGAGTTCTCTGGCCATAAAGAGGCTTGGAATCAGGCTGTAAATGTAAACAACAGGATGGAAGAGAGTCTGTCATGGAGAAAGTAGACTGGGAGAATGATCTCCTGCAACCCTTGGAGTCTTCGTGGGCAGACAGGGGGTAGGGAGGGTGGGGAGGCACTCATTGTCTGTGACCATCATGTGCTATAGGGGCCACAGAATGGAAGAGGGAATGGAGTCTGGAGAAAGGGGAAATTCTAGGGTCATAGTGGGGTTAAAAAATATTTGAATTAAAACAGCTAACACTAATTAAATATACTTGGTTTTCTGCACCACTGGAGAAAAACAAAAGAAATGAAAGAAGAAAAGAAAAGAAGGAAAAAAGGAAGAAAAGAAGAAAGGAAGAAACAGAGAAAATGAAAGCTATATAAAGTCTTACCATTATATGAGTAATATAAAGGTGTTCAATCACTCTTGAGCAATATAGATGCATTTCCCATGCTGGACATATCTCGTGAGTGCACATGTTGATGTGGGGAGTGCTAGATAATTGCAGCACCAATCTGTGGAAGGAAATGAGCTGCAGGAGCATGTCACCCTCCAATCCAGCTGCCTGTCTAGCCCAGCCTCATCCTGCCCAGCACTGGAGTCCTGGGAGACCCTGTCATCACCTGCCTGAGAACTATTCCCAGGGTCTCCTTCCTGCAGCTCTCAGAGGCATTCCCATGTGTCTCATGGGTCCTGGATTTTGGTAGACAGCTGAGAGGGTCAGGAAGCTTACATGCCCATTCCTGACAACACACATTTGCTCTCCTTCCAGGAATTAGGCAAAAGTCTGCTGAATCAGGCTGTGAACTGTTTTCACTGCAAAGTAAAAGTCCTTCCCATCCCATCTCTCTTTGCACAAAGCAGGAACACTTTTGCACAGAGTCTGTGTGTAAAGTCTAGCTCTTTGCATATTTGCTAAAAAGCATGCTTCTCTACTTATGGCTTGACACATACAAAAAGTTTGCAATAACTCCCACCATATTTGATTTCTTCTTTTATTTGCTTATTCTCTCTCCATTTTTAAACATTTCTTTTAAAGTGGCAAGGCTTGAACAGCAATTTGCCCGAGCAAGTTTTTGTTTTGCTGTGGGAGTGTGAAGTCCAGCAGTAGCTAGTTGGTAGTCTGCCACTCAAAGTTGAAAGTTCAACAGCCACCTGTGTCACATTTCTCCCTTTTTTGGAATGAAAGGGTGCTGTAGGAAAGGTGTGTTAGCTTTTTCTTTTTTGGTAGGACTGAAAGTGGAAGGGAGCGTTGTCTGTGAGAAACTTATTTCCTCATGTAGTGAAGTAGCCAGCTGGCAGCCAGATGGCATCAAGCCATTAGGAGGTCAAAGGCCATTGGACAACTGTGTGGGATTTGTTTCTCACTCGATGTGTTTGGTTTTAAAATCATTTCTTTCTGGAGTAAGTCATAGATATGGAAAGGGTTTTACCTAGGGGACGTTTGTTTCCCCATCCAGTTGAAACCACAAACAGACAGAAAGCTGGTCGCTGGCCAAACTGAAAGGCCAAAGGCAAATTGTCCCATATTTATCCTTTACTGGGTCAAAACTCAAAAGCTGGACACTGATGGCAGTTCATAAATATTTCACTGCTCCAATCAACAAATGAGATAGAAGGACATCTCATGTCAAGAAACTTGTTGACTCTTGCAGAGCAGATAGCCAGCTGGCATGAGCAGTGCTATTGCCCTGTCTCAGAGCTGAAAGGCCAGAGTCAAATGGTGCCAGATTTGTTCCTGGTTTAGCTAAAATAACATAGGAATCATGTTTATGTTTTCATCTTTCTGTGGCGTGTCCTGTGATCCTCACTGGCTGTGTGATCCTCACCTATTAATAACAGGAGACTCTGAAATCCCCAGAGAGAAATTCTGCCTGAGAGTTTACAATTTCTGTTTCATTCAAGCTTCCCATTCATCTCATATTTCATCCTCTTTTGTGTTTGCAAGTGTTTTGGGAGTCATCAAGAGATGCTTGTAACATAGTGTATGGGATCTGATCCCATCCTCACAGCTCTGGAGAACTGTGGGTCAGGTTCTTTAAAGTATCAACAAGCAAAACTCACTGAGATCAGTGAAAATAAATTCTCATAGGTTGTGCAGGTAAGGTTTGCATCCTGACCAGCAGTTTCCATCCTTACACGGGAACAGAGGGTCAGACTTTTTATTCTGAAATAGTCAATGCATGCCTGTGGCACCCCCTCCTAAATATCTGGAAGGGTTAACACTTCAAACTTCTGCCCCTTGTTTGGAATGGGAGATAAATGGCCAAGAAAGAATCAGCTATATGCTTTCCATAGAACATGCCAACAGACAACCTTCTGGCTCCTGGTCCTTGGGGTGGCTCACTGCCCAGCACCCAGTGGTCCAGAAACACACTGTTTTCACAACACCTGAAGCAGCACAGTTAAATTTAGATTCTGATCAGCCTGGCAGGCTGCCCACATAAAAATAAAGGGTTACAAGCATGCCAGTTTGTTCCTTGTCATCAGCACTGGCTTCTGGAAGGCAGTTCTCCTTCCAGAGAGCACAAATAGTCTGAGGAGATGGGTTGAGTAAGGCTGTGGGTTTTCAGTTACCCGTGCAAAGGAGCATGACAGAACAGATTTCCTTGGCCTCACACATGCTTTATAACCCTGTTCCAGGGCAACCCAGACAGTGACAGAAGGAACTTCCAAAGACTCTGTGGTGGTCCAGTTTGGTGTAACCTAAGAAGTCATGCTCTTCAGCACTCTGCCCCAGCTCTCTGCCCAGAGGTTTCCTCCTCAGCAGCAGTGGTGGCCACAGAACAGTTGGAGTGTTTGGTTCCCCAGCAACTGCAGTTGACTGTCTGGTATATCAATTCGAGTTACAGTCGAGTTCAGTTTGTGTTAATGAGCCTGATGATCTGTGAACTCCGCTCGCTGCAGAGTGGCTGCTATGGAGGGGATGTAGCTCTCTCAGACTTTGTCAGGGTCCTGCTTGTTTCTATTCACTGAGAGCAAATGCAGAGAAAGCAAACAGAAGGGACATGTAGGTGTGAGGATTCCTGTTCTTGTCAGCCAGAAAAGCTGTATGGAATAAACTGGGAATAAACTGGTTCATAGAGAGGTTGAAGTAAAAGGAGAGAGGAAGAGAATGCTGCATAGAAAGCTGCAATTCACTTTTGTCAGCTCCTATTCTCTTGTCTGCTCTCAGCACAGGGTATATTACCATTCTTTTTATATTATTTTAAAATTTTAAAACTTTTTCTAAAACACAGGCTTTGAAATGGACAAAATGCTATATGCCCTCTCAGTTATGACCTGTTAAATCCCCATCTGATCCAGCTTCGTAAGTATCCTATCTGAAAGAAAAGCAGTATCTCCAATTTTTAGTATCGTATTGACCTGGAAGTTGTGACTTGATTAATCTCCAGAGCTAAGAAAGAGCACATCTATTGAAGGCTGTTAATGTCACATCAGTTATGAAACTCAGACATTCAACAGATACAAAGATTTGAAATACTGATACATTAATGCAAAGGACAGCAGCTAAGCTTCTCCTCAGAGGTCAGTTGGAGTCAAGTCTTTGTCTAAACAAAGGACAAGAACAACTACAGAGCATAACAAAAGTGGGACACTTTAGCTCAGTCCCTACAGATATGTAGGACAAGTAAATTGATTGATTTATGGGCTGATCTCCCCACTTCAGAAAAATATTTATGCTTCTTGAATTTCTTTGCACTCCATATTAAATTTTTTATCAGAGAAATGTAGTAAAAGCTTCTTCCTGTGGCAGGTACTATGTCTAACTGTGATAAATCAGTAAATATAAGAACTTCTTGAGAGCAGGAAGCAGTACTAGTGGAGGCTGAAGTGTCTGTTAGAGATTCAAGTGTTAGCACAGGATTTATATTTATGAGTTGCCACAAATTATTCTGAAAAAACCACCAGACACAAACTCCTCTGTGGTCTCTGAAACTCCAACAGCTCTGGGACTGCACAGAGACATAGACTTGGACTGCATTCCAGGAATAAAAATTGTGGCTTGGAGCTATATGTACCAAGAAGAACCAGCTCTTGTGTATCTGTGAGTGAATGGTGCATGCATTTTACTTGTCTGTGTCTTCCTCACACTCTCTGCTATCTCTGTCAGCTTCCTCACTCTATCCCCTGGCATGAATTCACAGCACACTTTCACATCACTTAAATCTCCAAAAGCTGATATTACATCTTTGGTTGAACTCGTTTTTATATATAGGAACACGAACTTCTGTTTTATAAACTGGAACTCACAGCTGCAAGCAAAAAGTCTGTATGCTACCTGAACTTTGGTTACTAATCAGTTAAAAATAGATATTAGTTCCTTCTGCCTCTACTTACGTTTTCTCTCTGTTAGCTAATGTGTATTGATGGAATCTCATCATCTCTTTCATGACCATTTTGAGATGTGTCCTTGCCAAAAGTGTTAAACTGCAGTCTTACTCTCCAAACCAATGTATAGCTGAGCTAAAAATGTCATGTGTTGGCTTTAAAACAAAGCAAAAATAAAAATTGAGTTTTGCTGCTGCATTCATTTCAGATCTCAGGATAACTTCCATAAAGGGTATAGGCCAGATTCTTAGCACATTGAAAACTGCATAGGTCCACTGATTCCCATGAAGTTACGTTGATTTACAGCAGCTGAGAATCTGGCCTAAAAGGCCCAGGGCTATATATCTATCTTATGTTGTGTTAAAGTCCCTTGACCTCTTACTTGATTGCCTTGCTCCAGTGTGTGATGCTAGTGTAGGTAAATTATACCTCTGCTGGCCACTAAGCTTGCTGTTCTAGAAACATTAATAACCTCAAGGCTTCCAATTTTCTTACCAACGCTTACTAGACCTCCTGTGCAAGCCTCTGGGGCTGCTCTGACAATAATCCCAATATATATTGTTTTGAATGAAAATAAACTTTATTGCAACTTGTGCTGGAGGCAGACCCATGAGCCTATGCTCTAGAATGCCTACGAGGCAGCTGTGTAATCATTAGCAATACTATAGGGAACAGTACTAGGATCAGTTCAGACGGGTTCTTCATCCAGCTGGGACTATAATTTACAATGCCACCATCACTACAATAACAAGGTAACTGAGGGAAAACACTCTGAAAAGGGTGGCAGTGAAACTCAGCCACCGCAAGGTGTGGTCTTTGGGGCAAAACCTTTAATTGGCAGAGGGTTCACTAACTATTCTGGTAACCTCAGACTTTCACCTTTCATTAAATCTAAATCTACAACCAAAATGAACTTGAAAAATCATCCACATAGAAAGGGCTAGCCATCATTTTTTTGTGCAAAACCAGAGAGATTTTGGTGTCCTGGATTCCTTTTTCTTGCCCTTCTGCCCTACCATCCTACTCACTTCACCACTCTGGACTCGTAGTTCTCCTTCCTGCACAGCCAAAGAAGCAGTAGAAGCAATAGAAACTATTAGGTTTTGCTTCTGTTTGGCATCCAGTTCACCCTGCCTTCTCCTTTACTTTAGTTTCACATGGCACATCTTATTTAGAGCTATAAAATTTTATTGTAACTAGAGTCAACTCACATGGGTCACTACTGGTCACTTCTATCAAAAACTAGGTTATAGACTAATTTTACAACCAAGCCCATGATGTTGAAGAGGCCCAAATTTGAGTTTGAAATCCCATGTGGATATACTACTTGGGGTAGTGGATGTAGTAGACTGGATGAACACAAGCCACAGAGCAGGGCCTTCTCTTTTTGCAGGTGTGCTCTCTAGCTGCATTCACTGTTGGTCTAACCCCCACTCCCATTTGGGCAGATAATTAGCTGAAATAAAAATTTTCACTTTTGAAAACTGCGAGCCCTTTCACCCCTCTGTCTTCCTAAAACCTTTCTAAATGTTGAGTACACCAAGGGCAAAGACTGTGGGGTTTGAATGAAGGGCTGCTTCTTTTAATCAAAGGTTAAAACAGCATAACTTGCTTTCCATATTATTCATCTTTTTTTGTTGTTATTGCTGTTTTTGTTAAAACATCCTCCACAATCTCCTGTGACCCCTAGAGCAGTCATGACCCTTAATGTGCAGAGCAGTGCCAACATCCAGAAAAAGTCAAGACAAAAGGAGCAGCAACACACACATACACAGCTCAAGTTTTAAGACACGTATAAGGTGTCTTGAAGATGTCACCCAGCTCTGCCACCATCACTACATGTGCTTACTTAGGTGACTAATTTTAGGTGTCTCTGTTGCTTTCATGGACTGACAGCACACAATGGTGAGCAGCACTGGTTAGGACCTTGAGAATGATCCTCAGGGCATTGCCACCTTTGGCAGCAGAAGGCAGCATGATCTGCTGACAAAATAGATTAACAGCATTACTGTCTTGGCTTCAGTTTCAAAAGCCCAACACAACACTTTAACAGGTAATTATAAAAAGCTCTGGAGAGGCCTCTGCCTTGTAGGTCTCTGGAGTTGAAGAGTATCTGCTCTGATGGCAAAAATGTCAGGTAGAGTACCACTGGAATCCTTTACTCAATAGCTGAGAACCTCAATGAATATAACATACTCTTAGCTTCTCTCTAGCACCAGAAATGAAGGCAGAAAAGGAACCCATACTAAAAACAAATGCATTGCTAGACAAAACAAGGTTTCCAGAAGAATATTCAGTAAAGCTTTATATAAATAATTAATTTTAGTTCAATAAATCAAAGTTTCTCACCTGCTTCATCTCTTGTTCATGCTGCAGCATTGAACTGCTTCATGGTTTCCTTAGTCTATTGAATTACCTCAGTTACATCTCAGATTTTGTGCATTTGCCTGATTTCTGAATTGATCACACAAGGCTGGTGGTACTCACATACTTTGTAAAGCACTGAGACATCTGAACAACTGCCAGGGCAATGAGAACATGGGATACAGAATTACAAGTCTGAGTACTGGTCTCTTGCATGCCTGACCTGTCCATTGGCTTTTCCAAAGCCATTTGACCACACCAGGTTTCAGTTTACCCAGTTAAAAAGAGAAACTCTGGGTTTGGGTTTATTTTCTTAGATAAACAAATAACCCAACCAAATCCACAGCAAAATCCCTCAAAAAACTCCAAAACAGTGCCAGATGAAGCTGAAGCTATGAACTTCAGTGAATAGATTGGTGAGAATCTACAGCTCATTGATGTTGGAGAACCTCAGGTTTAATCATGGTCATGTCTCCAGCTTTAAAACTATAGGCCAGACTTTTGATACTGGAAATAGAAATGACTATACCCTCAAGATACCATGGTAAAGGACATTGAGAAACATATATTACAACGGTTTTGCAGTTGTCAGTGCAATTAAATGCCCAAATGTAACTGAATGTCAATTATTAATTTTCACAAGCTTTCATAAGTACCAAGGCCACAATGAAAATGGTCCAAAATTTATCAGGTACATGAAGCCAGAGGTTTTCATATCAGTGATAAGGTCATAAGCAAACTCTTCAGGAACAAGAAAACAGCTTCCATACTGATCTTCTCATTATACTTCTTTGGAAATGCATCATACTCAGTAAATACATGCAAACCCACAATCGGGATTCATGGCTAAAACACTGTCATCAGCCCTGAGGGGATCCATGGGGAAATGTGATGTCCCAGCTTGGCAAAGAAAATTTGCAGACAATATCATTTCCAGGAAAAGTCATAACCAGTGTTCAAACACATAAGAAGATTTGACTTAGTTGACACCATGTTGATCATTGTTAACTGAGCAAGAGAAGATACAAGTAAATTTTATATTGTTCTGATTACTTCAGCTCTGTTTCTGATAAGGGTTTGAAAAGTGATGCTAAGCTCATTATCATGTTATAAACAGCACTCTCTAGTCAAGGTAAAGCTTGGAGAAATGTTTCGCCAATTAATGGAAAAGCAACTTGCAGGATCTGAATTATGAAACCAATGTGTACTTGGCCTTACAGAGTTTCTTCACTTCTCACATGAGTTTTTCATTAGCCCAGCTTTTTTCCTAGTAGAGTTTTATTTGGTTTTTATGGCCTGGGGTCTACTCACACATAAAATGTGAAGTCATATAGTCTTGTTTTTGTCTGCTGAAATGAGAGATAAGGTACTTTTTGGTGAGTTTGTCTATAGTGTTGCTTGGATTTTGAAGTCATTTTCCTGCAGTTTCTGCCTTGACATGCAGATAACAAACTTTCCAAACAAGGTGCGTGCATCCAGTGCACAGGTTTCTAAAATGGATCAGTTTATGCATCCATGTATGTGACAGAGAATATAAATAGAGCAACACAAACAAAACTCTGTGTAGTAGCCTGAAATGCAGCCAGATGAAAGCTCAAAGAAGACAACTTTTGATTTTGCCATTTCCCAGGAGCAGGCCAGTCATCTGTCTCGGTGGCCTGGTATTCAGGTGGATAATCATGGTAATCATGGTTATCTATAGCAATCACTGGTTTCCCCAAAACTCCAGAAAATTTGTCTTGGACAATATGCGTGTTTTGTTTTTTCTTGAAAATTCAAGGATACACTGAAGAACTGATGAGCATCTCTCTGGCTAACTGACTGATTCCAAGTCTAATCAAACTGTGTGCTTTCCGAGATGAAGTCTTCAAGGCAGATCCAATTTGCATTTCTGAAGCCTTTAGACAGAATAAACACAATGCAAGATCACATTTGAAATAGAAATCCCACACCCACAGATTTAGGTCCTTAAAGCTTGGTGTTTACAAGTATCACAACACTGCACGGTTTCTTTCCACTTCATTTTATCAATCACTCATCTATCTGCCTCTAATATTAGTTATGTCCTTGCTTGACTCTTAGAATTTTCTAAGTTCCCTCCATTAAGAATATAATCCTGTCTGTGGACTCCTTAGCTCCCTTACATCGAATCTCATGAGTTCTCCAGAAAACCCAGCATTCATTTAACTCTTAGCTATGGTGTCTTAGCTAAACTTGCTACTTCTTGGCTGATACAGATCCCTGCCTGTGCAAGTGCTTTTCTCATTGCCCAGTCAGTGTGAATTCCCACAGTTTAGTTTCAACAGTAGTGGGAAAGAGATAAAAAGTCTGTTTGCACCAGTGTCAGGTGCAAGTGGTGACCTTTTCTACTGTCTGGCACTTGTCTGTACAAGTACTCATCTTTTATTCCACTATCTCTGGCCTAGCCTTCCACCTTCATGGCAAACATCAATCTTAGGACAACCACAACATTTAAACTGAGACAGATGCTCATTAGTGAGCAGAGTGTTGTAAACCACAGTGAAAAGAGACATGAAGGGGCACCCATCCCAGCAGTGACCGGACTCAGGTGGAAAGGGCAGGTAAGCAGGGTCTGACTCTGTAAGTGCTTGTACTCCACCCTGCTTTGCATCTCTCATGACCTCAGCTAATCTGATTTAACACTGCAATCCAGCACTCACTCTGACAATGTGTTCAGAGTGACCTGAACTCAGCGCAGAAAAAAAGTGATAGCTCTTTCCCAGCTGAGATTAGTCACTTGGAGTGGGATCCATCCTAAGCGATGTAAATGTCTACATCTCAGCTCCCCTATCTTTGTAGACAACAAACAGATGTTTTTAAGGTTATCTTCATCTCAGTGCTATGGTGATACCTAAAATGGTTCCTGTGAATCTCACTCCACACCATAAATGTCCGCAGTGAAGGAAGATTAATTTGTCCTAGCTAATATAAATACCTTTCCACATTTTGTTGCACCAAAAACTTCAGCTTTATGATAGCATATTATGATGAACAGAATAGCAATAACTAGGTCTGAGTCACAGGTGTAAGACAGGGCTTCCATGGAGACATGGTAAGGTTCTGAAGACTTTGAGTGTTTTCCCAGGAATGGAGAGAAGCAAAGAGGGAACTGTAGTAAGGCACAAGAGGGATATTGGAATGTTCCCTGCAAAGTGAGCTATTTATCAGACTAAGAAGAACAATTAACACACACACTAATCTATAGCTCTGCAATTCATCTTGATTAGATCAAGGCATCACTCCACTTGCTTTGGAGGACTTTGTTTTTGCCAAGCTGGGGACCCCAACTGAGCAACTCTGCAGTGAAGACAACCTTAATAAGCAAGTTTTCTGCTGCTGTAACCACATCCCATTTTTTTCTCCACTTTTTATTATCATCTGTCTTGAATCATTTCCTTGTGGGGAACTTCAGCTACCAGTGCTAATGGTATTACATATAAGAACTGCCATTTACGCCAACACAAAGGAGAAGAAATACTTTTTTTGTTAAAATGTAAAAATTCCCAGCTCTATTTGATCAGGGCTACTTTTGAAATGTATCTTACTCACTCTGTAACAAAAGTGACCTTGTGCACGTGTTTACCTTTAACAGAAAACTAAAACTGACATATTTGGAACCTCAAGCAGTAGTTGCAGTAAGAAGGCAAGGTAGAAAACCAGGTAAAGTTGACCCTAATACCAGGATTAACAATAAAACAAAATTGTCATGTGCTGTTTACTTGTTTTAACATTTGGAAGGGTTTGGGAGAGTTAAAAAGAAAGACTTGTTTAATGTCTGATTTGCACTCTGCGCTGTTTTTGCTCACATAGTAGTCTGCACAGTTTTTAGTTTACACAGTTCCTTGTTGGCTCAATTAGGTTTCTGAGAAACTTGGATTTTTGAGCCCATGTGTGGGCTGTGTCTAGCAAGAACTTCACAAGACATTCTGCACCTAAACCTTCGTCACATGGTAAAGGACAATGTCCAGCATGAGTTAATCCAGCATCACAGGTTATTTCTCCACAGTATGCCTCTTGCCAAAACAGCCCATTCTTTACACAAGACAAGACTAAAGAAGGAAAGAAATGTGTCCTAGCAAACAGTGAGATGAATTCCTGACTGCAAAATTGGAAACAAAAAATGAAATATGAAAACAGAAACTTAAAATATATCTGACTCCAAAGTTCCTTTTTAGCTGTTCCAGTTTCCAGTATCTTGGCTACAATGAGTGCAAAGGTCTGGCAGTGTAATGCTTCTCCCTCTCTCTTCCTTTATTTCCCCTTCTTCTTTTTTCAAAGCCTGGCCTCACCTTGGAAAGTTTGCTGAGCTTATGTTTTCTTTTTCACTGCAGCTTGAGATTCTACCTGCTCCTTCTTTCTCCCTTAGCCTGGTGCATGTTTGCATTCAGTGCCAAAATATGAAGTAGCCTCTTTCTCTCATATTGGGAGTTTTTCTCAAGAGTACCTGCCTGTTTTGGGCCTAAGACACTGCCTTCATTTGGAATTCGTATTTTCTGTCTGTGACAAAATATTGGGGTTGTACTACTATTTTATAAGTCATCTGTATATTGAAGTTGTCTATTGTACATGGTCTCCATCATTAGAATTCATTATGTTCTTTCTTCTCTTCATGTCCTCAAGGAAATGTCCTAGCTAAGTCATCCTCCCCTCAGTCATAAAAGAAAGAATGAGATGAAGGAAAGAAAGAAGGTGGGGGGGAAAAAGGATAAAGGATATGGTCCATTTTTCTTCGATTTTCTCCCACATCAATTACATGTTCTCTTTCACACTGGTCTCTCATCAATCTTAAGTAGCAAACACTTCTAGGAAGCTGACCATCTGAATTGTATCATTTATTTTAGTGTGTTTCTTCATGTGGGTAATAGTTCACTGACCTGATGGGGTCAGATTTTGCTGTAGATGCTCTTCCTGCTAGAGGTCAGGGCAGTGTTTCCTCGAGGTGCAAGAGCTTTCCCTTTCACGTGATTTCATAATCCATACTGTCCATTGTAGTGAGAGAATGCAGCACACGACTTGTCATTCATTCTCCTCCCTGCTACTGTTTTACTGGGCAACCCTTAAGACTACTCTTGACCTTTTTATTCCTTAGTTCAACCCAAGAGTCATTTGAGTCAACACAATTAGTGTTTTAAGCTTGCTTATGATCTGCTTCTTTGTGATGCCTGCAGTGTTGCCATCTTGCCTTATGCTTGGAGACTCTGAAGAGTTAAATTTGGACAGAACATTTCTTAAATCTTACATATGAATGATACATGCCAGAAAAACTTTGACACTACTATTAAACATTAGAAAAAGTGTGTTTTGCTCTGCAATTCCCTTACAAACCTGGCTCCTTGAGAGGATATCTCCTGGAGAAAAAACTCTGTCAGATTGTATACTGCTTGTTCACCATACATATTTTTTTAATCTGAGATTAAATTTATTCCTATTTAGGTACTGAAGTAAAAAACATCCTAAACTTCTGAACTGCATACAAGGAGAAGGATAATCAGAAAAAGAATACAAAATTAAATTACTTTCTCAATCACCTGGAAAAGGCTTTTTTTTTAAATTGAACTCTGAGAACAATAATGAAGAGCCAGAGGCTGCCTAAAGGTGTAACAGAAAAAACCCAACAAACTAGTCAGTTTTTCTGTAGTTACAGTTCATGGACAGATCACCAGAACTGTTATCACCAGTGATAGCTCAGTTCTCCATCACTGGCAAATTCAGCTATGACAAAGGATGTGATTCACTGGAATAAATGAAAATGCACTAACAAACTATAGGTGACTTGAAACTATGCCAAATCTATCTGTGCATGTAAATTCTTTCATACTTATAATCCCATTTCACTTGAAAAGTACTTTGTTCCTGCTTTATTTGTTTTTAATCTGTGTTTGTACTGTTTCTTATGCCTGTGGTAGTGCAAAACTAAACTCTTCGTTCCATGTCATACCTCTCTAGCATGACAGAAGTTTGCTGGCAGGATGGGAGAGTTAGTGCTGATACACAGCTCTGCTTAGTGTGGTGCAGAAGTTTCCAGCCTGCTAAAGTGGTGCACAACAGCAGGAGTTGCCAGGTCTGTCAAGGCAGAGGCATTTAGTAGAGCTGCAGACAGATCCTTCAGATAAGTACTTGAGTGCAGAAACATCTTGGCTTTCCAACCTCTGCCAGAAACCAGCTGTTTTCAAGGTCTGTTCTCCTGCCTGAGAATGTGGGACCAGGATCAGGAGGTAAAAAGCCTCTGCCAGTGAAAAGCTTGCTGAAGTGAAACATGCCATAGGTGAATGTACATTGAGCAGAGGAGATGGGTTTGGATGAGTGCAGTTGGTGGTACCTGGCAAACAGGCGAGCAGGTTGATGTAGGGGTAGAGCTGGGTTCCCACTGTGTCAAAGCTCTGCCGCTTCAACTGCTCGTGTGGAAGAAACAACTGAGAGAATATGGAAATGTGTCTCCTAGTGCCTGTGTAGCTACCTCTGGAAGCTATTCCTTCCTGTCACCAACAGTGGTGTGGCTGCAGCACAGGATTCATCTCACCTAATTTTAGCATCAATAAGTCAGAATTATGTGAAAATCCCTAATTTAATTTTATGGAGGGCTGGGTCACTGTTTTCTCCAGTTTCTTTCTGGGTGGGTTCACAGCTCCAAATTTGCTTCTGTTTCAGGTCCACATAAGCTCAAAATCTCAAAATGAAACACAGTCAAAACTGCCAAATTTTATCTTGTTCATTGTCAAAATCATGTGAGAATGCAAAGCATAAATCAGCAAAGAATAGCTCAAAACTGTGCTTAAGGTTCACTCAGAAAGTCCAATATTCTCATTAAATATGAAATTACATGAATTTTACATAAATTGGAGTAACAGAGAATATGTTCCTCATGGCTCCATAAACCTCATTTTAGCACTTCATACTTCATTTTATCTGAAAATTGGTCTCATTTCAGTTGTCCAGACTGAATCCAAAATTTCCCTGAATATGGTGATAATTTGATTATATCCTAAGAATCAGCTTCAGAGTTGGATCCACCGGACCAGTTGAATAGAGGAGAATGTTTGATGCTTCCAGAACCCTTTAGAAACACAAGTACTCCATCTTTCTTAGACTGGAATATTTAAGAAAAGCAAACATATCAACAAAAAAGAGTGTAGTCTCTCTAGTTTCTGTGTTTCAAGAGAGTAGTAGCCCAAGTCTATATTTATTTATACTTAGCACAATTATCTGTTGTGATATAAGATTTTTTTACTGTATGTAAATATATATATATAATCTCAAATATTCAAATATCGCATTCATTTCCTCCTAAAAAATACATGTCTAATAAAAAAGGAATGAATTGTCCTGTGCTTGTATATGTTCCTGTGAACATTTCCCTTCCCATTGGCTTCACTGGGAGTCATAATGACCAACTTACACTACTTAATTCATTTGAATACAGAGATGCTACAGATCTAAACATTACCATTTACAGTTTTCCCTATCAGGAGAATTTATATCTCTGATGAAAACTGCTTCTTAGGCTAGCTCTAGAGCTCCAAGGACAACGCTGGTTACAAGTCTGGTTTAAGACTTGTATTTCCCAAGTCCAGCACTTTCATATGTTTTCAAAAACCCACACTGAAATAAAATAATAGGGAGAAAACAGTTACATTTTCATTAGCTAGTATTGGGAGTGAGATATTATTTTCTCTACTGTTGTGTAATTTTTCTGCAATATGAAGCAGCTCAAACACAGAAACACTGTAGTCACTGAGAACATTTAATATGATGACTGATTATTTAAAATATGCTGTGAAACACTTTGGGTTTAGAAATACTTATGCCCTGAAGACTATCATGAAGAATGGCTGCATTCCACAGCAAGAACAGTGTTTGGAAAGCTTGGCTCACTCCAGCCTACTCACAACGATGATAAATTGCATGTATTGTACACTGTATGCACAGTTTTTATGCAGGTGTTTTGGGGAAGAGAGGGGATGTTTAATTAAAAAATTTTCCTGATCACTTCTCTCCCATCCCCTCTAAGAACATATAGAAAAATTATTTCATTATTTAAACCCCTAAACTACAAGTGGGACAATTGTTGCATTATCTCTGCAACAGGGGTGGAAATCCTGTGGATGTTCTGTCCCTTAGTACCCTGCTCTGTAATGAAACAGGGAAAACTCCCAAATTTCTTTGACCTCGATGTTCATAGTGCTAACCCTGTGCTGCCCTCTGCCTATTTCACTGTGTGGGAGGGAGCAAAACCAGGTCAGTGTGCAGTCTCAGAAGGTCAGATTAAAGCTTCCAGGCTCTTACATTTACCAGGAACAAAAACAAGGAGCAATTTCTTGCTGACACCGTTTCCAGAGAAAACTGGTTACCTTGTCATTACTAAGATAAAAGCCTCCTGCAATACTGACCTTAGGAGCAGCTTTGGGGGTTGCAGATGTGAATGGACCATGTACTCCTCCCCCTCTTCTCCCTCCTCCAAAATAGAATTCCTGTATTCAAAGGGAAGTAATGATGGAGAAGAGCATGACTGGGTTATCTATGGCACCTCATCTTCCTCTTAAAGCCTGAGCCATCATTTGCTCATCTGTTTAGACACTGTTTCTCCTACTCACCATTGCAAGTTATCAGGGAATCATTTATCCATAGTGACTCAGTTATTAGATCACATCTAAAGGAATACACAGACCAGGGCTAGGGTATGAAATCAAGTATGGCAGGATTTTACCTTGACAAATTTTTCACCCAAACTGACTGTCACTGACCTTCATTACAGCTGGGACATCATCAGGAGTTGACATGTTGGGTATTTGTCCCAGTAGGATGGTTTGGAGGCAAAGGAGTAAAGAGACTTTTAATAATTTATGCACCAGAGGTGACAACAATCTCTGGCCATTTTATTTAGTGGCATAGGTATAGTCAAAGTGCTTTATATGAAATATATGTTTCTCATAACACTGCAAGAACCTACAAGGGTCCAAAAAGATACACAGTTTTTATAGATGCACACAGCCTAATACACTTCTCAGAAACGAAGTATTTCATTATAAATTTACCAGCATGAACAAAATCACTTCCTCAGAAATATGTTGAAATTCTGAAATCACTGTTTATTTGTCAGGCAGGAGCAAAACTTACAGAGCATAAGATGCAATGTTTCTGGCAATGTAAAATAAGTATTGCAAAATTGAAGATGCTGCAAATGATTTCCTACACTTTGTTCCACACTATGCATTTTGTCTGAAATATTTCATTTAGGTGAAATTCGAATTTTTCTCACAACTCACACAGCAGGAAATAATGTAGTAAAAAGAAAAACCTCTAGTTTTACTCTGTTTTTCATGCTTCTAAACTCTACTGAGCTAACTGCATTTATCTTAGGAATGTAGTCAACAGAGCATTTTTTCATATTAATGTGCAACATATTTAAGAGGCTCATCTGCTTATTTTTCTATTATTTTCTCAAACCAAAAGTATGGGAATTGTGTAAACTATATGCAAAAGAGGGAGACTTTGTCGGAAGCAATTCGGTTATAGATTATTTCTGTTTTGTTTTGTTTCCTTTTTCATCCACTAAAGCCATTAGCACTTAATAATACAGTGCAATTCACTGATTCCCCTAGGCAAGGAAAGATTGTAGGCACAAAAATGTTGGGAAAGGGAGTGTTAAATGAGGGTCTCTTGCCTCTGCCCGTTTTCTGCCGGGTCTTTTCAAGCTGCCCTGCAGCTTGAGTGCGGCTTTTTCTCTGATGCGTTCGGCTCTTACTCTGGACCTTTTACAGCCCTCGGGGCATGTAAATTCTGGTCTCCTTAGTAACAGCTCGAACAAGCTCGCCCTCATCCAAGGCAACTTTAACAGTAACAAGTTGGTAACAATGGGCAGTTCCCGACGGCAAAGAAGCAGGGAGGGCTTTTTGCAACTATTATTCCAAATTTATTAATTTGAAGGTAAGTCACAAAAAGCCGAGCTCTGAGGGTGTGCAGGGGTTTAAAAGGGGTGAGAGAAAGGGGCAGTCTAAGGGGAGAAACAGGGGAATAAATCAATAGAAAAACAGAACATGATCGGGGAACATCCAATGGGGAAACAAAGGGTTGGAATACATTAATATAACCAATCAACAGAACATGATAACAGAACTTTCGAGCAACTGATGAATATTAAAATAACTGTAAAGGGACGGGGGAGGAGATGGAACTTGACTGACACTTGTGAACGGCGGGAAACTATCAATGCCTGTCTCCCCCATCCCCCTCAGATTCACTGCTCTGAGGGGAATAGTTTGACCATCTTGCCTCTTCATTAACACCCCTGCAGAAGGCAGGGGTTGCAGATTGTCCATTGTTTCCAGTGACCACAGCCACTGACTGGGTCACTGCCACAGTCTCTAACCTCAGAAATTATGCTCTCAACAACCAATTCAGAAGATAAAAGTGATTTTTCTCCTGCACCCTTTAAGAAGGCAGCTAATACTTCTTTTGAAAGGGATTTCTTGCTTACCTCTTGGTTCATTGTCCTGAATCTGGCTATAGGCATTTCTGTGCAGCACAGAGTAGGGCTTATGTCACAATCTCTGTTCCCACCTTCCCTCTTCTCAACGCTTCTAGATTGGGCAGATTGTTGCTTTATGTTCTGGTTTCTGAGACTCTGACTATCTCTGCCTCACAAGGTGAAGCCCGCATAACAAAACTGGGGTTGGGAGTTCCACGTACCTGCACGGCACTCACAAACTTCCAAAGCTGCAAGGCACTGTGCTGTGGTGTGTAACACTTTCTTACCCATCACCTTTTTGTAGAAAAAAAACCCCACCAAATGAAAAAACCCCAGAATCTCCACAAATTAGATTAGGTTTGCCTTCTGCACGTCTGATATGAAAAAAAAATTAAAATGAATCATCATAAAACTGCTTAGTAAAATAAAATTGTGAATAACTTAACTCACAAAGCCAGAATAGAATATGGTTTGCTTACTGTAAGGGGTTCTTGAATTCTTTTCTGTTCAGCACTTTTGATGTGATATCAACAGCTTTCACAGACCTGTGGCAATGCTGACCTGTCCAGTGTGAAGCAAACAAACCTAAACTGAATCATGGCTAAAAACATGGTTATTCATCAAGCACCTGTCACTGAAAAGAATTCCACAGGGTAGAGTAAGACCTGGTCAGCATAAGTAAGATTAAAACAGCCTTTATGAACAAAAATAACAAAAATAATAAAAGTATGTGGAGTGTCCAGGCTCTATTTCTGCTTTGCTTGATCCACAAACCATCTTGATCATCTCTTGTGCAATTTTTAAAGGAACCACAACTAACTTAGGACTCAAAACTGTCTATTTATTCTTCAGAGCACTTTGAGATGTGGGTTATGGTAGAACATAATATATATGCCAGTTAAGTCACACTCTGTACAGAATACAACTGAAGAACTAAACCCAAGCTGAACTCAAATGAGTCTGAAATAGGATTAAACTTGGAATACACTTACTAGGAAGAGCAGTTTAAGTGCTAAATACAAGTGTAATGTCTCTGTGACTGACGTAATAAACATGTATAGAATATTTCTAATTATTTGGAGATTGGTGGGTTTCTCTTTAATTTTTAGACATGCTACACGCTTCAGCTAGATAAAAAATGATACTTTGTACATATCAGGAATGATATTGGGAAAAAACACACACCATCTAAACTAACTACAGCCAAAAATCCTTCAAGAAATTAACAAAGTAGAATAACATGTTGTGCATTATACTGGGGTATTTATTTATTTTGTTAGTTTGATTGGCTAATACAGAAACCTCATAGATAAGGTGATTACAAAACAGGAATAGCAGTCAAAGTCCTGGCAAAAACTACTAAAATCCCCACCTCACTTTTGTCAAGATCAGCATCATTCCCAAGCCAAATTTCATAAAAAGGATACACTATTTGAAAACAGACCAATGAGAAAGGGATCACTGGAGACTTAGAGTCTGGCAACCAAATTCTGGGAAATTCTTTTGAAAAAGTGACTAAACTGGAAGATGAGAGAGGCCTTCCTGAGCTTTTAAGGGGATCTGTATCCTGGACACAATACACTCATCATAGAAAATGAGGTTTTGTATCAGTCAACTAATTTTCAAAATTCAGAAATTACAAGTGGAACTTGGTCTTTACTCATAGATAAAACCAATACCAAAATCAAGCCACTAAAAAAAAAAAAAAAAAAAAGAGAGAAAAAAATCCAACAAAAACCCCCAAAACAAAACCACCAAGAACAAAACCATAATTTTTTTTCCATTATTTAAGTTATTCTCTATGGATTTTTAGTTAGTCATATTAAAACTGCATAAATCATGACCATGACTACAAATGTGATAATGAAATGTCAAAACTAGTTTTCCCTTTCAGACCAAAAGCATCTTGTAACTTTGAGTGATCAGATGCCGTTGACATTGTGCCATTACAGTACACACTAAATTGCATACTATAATATTAGTTGGGAAAATCTATATAGATTACTTCATCCTAATACCAAATACATTATTTTGTTCTCCTAGACTGCTCTTACCAAACATTATGTAGTCTCACAACTCCCTTTTCAATTACGAAAAGGAAGTTGCATGTTTTTCTACCTGGTCATGAGGATATCTACCATAAATGTTATATCATGACAATCATTACTAAACATTTATGAGGGAAATAATCTGATATAAATTATTTTGTTCAAGACATACATAAACTGCCTTAGAAACAGTAAAATTTGTAAAAAATCTCACTAAAATCAAACAGTTGCCATGTTGATGAGCACTCACGGCACAAAATACTAATATTCTAATGAAATAGCAATGTTAATTCTTCTGTTAGCGTAGAAAAACATAACCACGAAATGATTATGCCGGTGCTTTTATTGAGAGCGCTCTGGGGACCAGTGGTTCAGACCCAAATCACAGTCCCGACATGGTTTTGGAATAGATTTGATTATATATCCTACCCTTACATAACTGTTATACAATCATATGTTAATCATCAACTTAACATTGTTCTATTGTATATACTGTTTTCACCCAAGCATGAGTTTAAGTCCCCTTCCCCACAGAGTTTCTCAGGATTGTGATTCTTCTCTCATGATTCTTGTTGTGTTTAATTATGTTTATCAAGCAATCATCACATCATCTACCCTACAGGTGGGTACACAGGTGCAGGTTCGCCCTGTGCAGGTTCACTCTGTTCACTGCCTTTAACAGAGACAATACCCACTCACGTTTCCAAGGCCTATTTTGATTACTACGATTTTGGAAACATTTTAACCCTATGCTATCACTTCCACTCAAACCAGAATGAAAAATGAGAATGAATTTTTGTGTCCAAGCACCTCTGTAATTCTTGCACTACTTAATAATGAAAACCACCCTGGTTATGATTTGACCTTGTCATAATTTGGTCACAAAGGCTGGTGATCTCTGTACCCTGCAGGAAATGTTTCTCAGCTCTTAAAAGTCACTCTGCATACTAGACAAAGCTACCTACTTGTACCTTTTAATCCTGGAAGGGTGGCAGTCAGTGGAATGATGGAAAGAAATGCTCAGTGACTGAATAGTGCTTGTATTTCTTATACAAAGTTCTGTAAGATTTATATAATGCAGTTTAAAACTATCTCATTTTCCTTATGCTGAAGTTTATTACCTTGCTCGTTTATTCACAGGAGGCCAAATTATATCAAAGAATTGATGACAGATTCTCCAGTCATAAACACGACTCTTATCTGAGAACAAATCATGGCAAACTGGGAGGACTGGGAAAGGATTTCATTTAGTGATATACATTAGTTCTCAAATATCTGACTTCAGGCTTTGATTTCACCAAATAAAACTACACTTACCACTTTTTCTTCCTTTTCAGGAAATTGTAAGGATTATAGAGAACCGAAATTTGATCAAAGGTAATATATGAGAAATACATAGCATTTAAAGATTCAGTAAAATATGTTATGTCTTAAAAATCATATCCTAGGAACAGGCTTAATGTTTTGTTTTTAGATGCTACTTCTCTTCGTTTTTTAAAGCTTTTATGTCTATTCCTACCTCACATGAAGATGTAGAAAAAAATTACCCTGTATATAAAGGTAAAAACATATTGCAGACACTCGATAAATTTTGAATATAATCTTCATGTTAAAATTAGTTTCAAATGTAAATTTAAGGGGTTTTATAAACAAGTTTCAGAAGGCAAAGATAATGTAGAATGCCACTGTGGACCTCTAAGTACCATTTTAATTAGTAAGCTGAAATTAATGAACTCTGAATTGTATATTTCAACACATTTATCAAGGTATGCTTGAGAAAAAAGATATTTGATATGCCAAGGATTTTTTTTCCCTCCTGAATAATATATTTAAAAAAGCATTGCCCACTCATTTTTTTTTAATATGAGTCTGCCTTTTTTTCAATCCAAAGAAGATAGAAAATATTTGGTGGGCTAGATCAAGGGATGCAAGTCTCTTTTATATTCCCAGATGCATAAAGACATCCTGCTCTTTGCTCCGCTTCAATCAGGCTTTTCTAAAATAGGCTATGAACTTACTAAACGTGTTTTTGTGGCCTGCATGTGAAATAGGTAAGTTCCCAGAAAGAAAAGAAGGGATCAGGTATTCTCTGCCAAAGCACACCTATCATTCCACTTCCTACCTTATCTCATTTAGTCCAGTCCTTAGCAGGCAGAAGGATGCAGGTTTCCAGTCCATCGAATTCTCAGAAAATTGTAGACAGCACCAGCTGCCTGAACTGTGACAACACACCTGCAATGAACAACCCCATGGCACAAAATTGCATCCAGATCAGTTGTAGAGTAGCAGAAATGTAAATACCTTATTCAAAACTCTCCCGAACAAGTACAAAAATCTAGATAGCTGTTTCCCCTTGGTTGTAAATCAGCTGTCTAAATGCCATCTTAACTCTGGGCTGTGAAGACTGTTGTAAAAAAGCGTGGTGTCTTTTGCTGTAATTCGTGTGGAGATTGTATCGTCTTGTAAAAACAAATCCTTCTTCACTGCATAGCTCAGTCTCTGACTAATTTGAGCACAGTAAAATCAATGACATGGTCATCTTTGCAAGAAATTTTTCCTAATCTATAGATGGGTCTTTTGTGTGTATGTGTGCATGTGCACATGTATGCACAACCATCGGTTTCACCTGAAACTTAGAATTAATACACGCAATATGTTCATGCTCATCATGTGAAGTTAAAGAAGATTTGATGAACTAAATTTATTTACTTTCAGGGGCTGCCTATTGGAGTAAATTCACAAGTGGTGTCCAACACGGAATATGCCAATAAGAACTTGGATGTCGTCATCATATAAAGAATACCAAATGAACATGGGCTACTGAAAGTGAGTAATGATCAAAAAATCAGGTCTAAAATGCCTGATGGATATTAAATACTTTGACTCTGGCGCTTAACCAAGAGGGCTAGAAGAGCAAATGCCAACTATTAAAATAGAAGCATTACTTTTACATCACATTTATCACACTTCCATATTTTTCTGAGTGCTGTTGCCATCACTCTGACTTGTCATGATAACTTGTTTCTGGCTCTTCCTCTATTTCTGTTGATCCAAGGGGCTCATTCAATACCCACTAATAGAGGCAAGGGAAATCTTTCCATGACTTCGGCGAACTCTGGATCAGATCTCACATTTTCTTAAACTTCCACATCCTTTGAGACCCCAGCTCTCACATTTTACCTTAGACAATATTGTCTTCACAAGTGGATATTTTTTAACTATGAAAATCAGTCTTTCCTTCTTGTTGAGGAAAGTGATGCCAGTCCCATTATTTATATCACATTTAGCAAACCCACAGGAGTTAAGCAAATCTGGAACCCTCCAGGAGATTGACTGCCTTGATGAGTGTAGCATAAGTCACCCAGGCTGAGGCCATTCACTCAGTTATTTCCGTGTGTAAATATTAAGTTACAATATACTGTAATGGAACTAACAGTGCCTGCCCCAAGTCAGGTGCAACGACTGAGCTCTGGTTCAGTCCCACTAGTTACACACGCACAGCACCCTTTGCTTGCATACGGGCATCGATTATCTCAGGCATTTAGACCAGGATGTCTGTAATTTCACATCCCTGGGACACCACTGCCTTCTTCTGTTGTAGTCCAGCTCTTACCCTGCAGGTGAAATTGCTCCCAGCCTTTGATTACTTGGCTCCACCTTTGCTGGAGAAAGGATGGGACATGGGACCCACACTCAGACCACTTGGAGAAGGTTGCCTGTTACTGCTGTAATGGCTGAGTCTTTTGAGCTTAAAAACAGATCTGCCCTCCCTTAATGGTCCTCTTGTCAGTTTGGAAGATTATTAGCCAAACATGTGGTTGCATTTTGTGGTTTTGGACCATGAGAGGAGGGGGATGGTGAGACAAATTATTTAGTACATGAGGCACCTTACAAAGTCTTGTTTCACATGGGCCACTTGTTTCCATGGATTGTCTCTGAGCAGAACACAGAGAACATCTGTGCCATGGCTTTATAAACAGCAGTGCAAAAAGTCTATGCTCTCCATACTACTTACCCATCTTACAGAGGAGAAAATATCAGTGATATTTCTTCCACCCTTCCCAGAAAGTATCAAATGATTCTTTAATCTGACCAAAACAGAAAGGACATTATACCTTAAATCATAGCTTTTATGAATTTGCTACTAAAATACCAATGAATTTCCTAATGCAAAATAATTAGCCAAACTGCTAACAGGAGCTGTTTCTCCACATGAAAAGCTGATTTAGTTATTTTTTTAACTGTACACCAGGGCACCAGACTTTTGTGTCTAAAAATCTTCCATACTTTCATTACAAAAACAAATATTTTTCACATTATAAATATGTAAAGCAAGATTCTGAAACTTCCATATGTCTAATTCATCTAATTTGATGTTGCTTTCTAGTAAGTTACAATCATTATTTTCCCTGAGCTCCTTGGTTCAGTCATCATTCATCAGTTCTCAGACTAAAAGGAGTTTTTACAGCTGGGTCATAAACCAAATCAATGGAAATGTTGATGCAGTATTAACTATATCAATCCTAACAGGTGTCTCTATAATAGCCCTTGTAAAAGAAACACCTCTATGCAGCTCACCAGCAGGCTCCAAGGAGTGTGCAGAAGGAGGGAGCTGGGAATAATGAATAATTAGGGTGTTCACTAACCAGAAAGATAGGTTCTTTCAATTTTTGTCCATTAAAAGTCACACGTGTAAGCATTGTGGTAATATAGATCTCAGCTGCACACTTCCAGTAAACTCATGATGAAATATTAAAAACCAGCCCCAATGAGAAATTACTAATCTTCCAATTAGCTTACTCATTATATGCAACCCCATGAGCTCTGCCACATACTCACATGCAGGTGTCCATGTAAGGGATTTTTAGCAAGGAAAATGCTGTCTGTTGGAGTGATTGGTAAGAAAATATGCCACTGATCTGACATATTTATTGTTTAAATCGTAACTTGGGAAATGTCTTTTCACTGTGTGTTGGAAGCCCAAGCTGAGAATTCCCTGGAGAGGGGACCAAGACCCCGCTGGCAGAAAGCACCACCACAGCCCTTGGAGGTGCCTCAGGACAAGAGTCTGACACTGGGAGCCCCTTTGGGGTGCACTCCTGTACATGGAGTGTGCAGCTCTAGAAAGTTCTATGGTGGTGCTATGCGCTTTATAACGTTCTCATATTGGAGGTTTCCTATCAATTAAGATCTCCCTCTGATTAATGCAACTCCATCTATGCTACATGAATGACCCCTTGCCACTTCTCTCTTCATCCCTTACTCGTCCTGCAACCCTCCAGAGCAGTAGCATCTTCCTTATGCTTTGGACAACTGTATGTCTGCATACGCTGTAAGGATGTGTTAGTCAAGGCCACTGATTTCCCCCGGAGAAAGCTGAGGCACCTTCAGTGGTGATTAGTTAAGCTTTTTATTAACTTTTGTATGAGTCACAATGGACTAAAAGCTATGATTAATTCCATTTCTAATGACATGATAACCAGTAGCAAAAAGAAGGGCTGCAGATTGCAGAACACCTGCTCCTGGTCAAAACCCAGGAGCCTTTGTATAAGAGAATTTAAAAATGCAGGAACATTTTTTCATTTCTTGAATTGTTTCTGTCTAGCACAAAATGCAGCAGTTTGTCCTAACCTTCAGAAAACAACTTTGCCTGTGAAATATTAAACAAATTTATTGTGGAACACAGAAAACACGGATGTTCTGTCAGCGTGGTGGTGTTTCTAAGGAGTCTGCACATCCCTTTGAACACACCACTTAACAGGATTGGTATGAGCCACAAGGGTCCTTCCCCAAGTGCCACACACGAAACATCTCCCAAAGCCTCCAAGCAGACAAAAGCCCTTGTTTCCTTCTGTGGTCTCCTCTGTTGTGCCTCACAGTGGCAATGTCACTCAGAAGCAACACCATGCTTGCTGACTCCTTTGGAACCTTCATTTATCTTGGGAAAAAATGACAAGGAAGGCAGTGCTGACAAAAGGCCACACAAGATAGGAAAATTTTCTCTTTTAGATTGCACTTCATTATACAGGATAGCCAATATTTGCCCCTTACTTGGGAACATTTGCAGTTCTGATTCCTTTAAAGATATTGTTCCAAGGTCTGCAATGTCTCTGAAGACCTTTACATAGAAGTCCTCCTGTGTAGATTAATATGATATTGCACAATAGGTTTAGAAACTGAATTCATAAAAGGTTTTAAGCAAAAAGAATAAAGTTTCCCCATCAGAGATTCCTGGATAGCTCGATTCTTTGCTGGTGGTGTGCCTGGGGTTAGCCTGGAAGCGAAAGAAGAGGGAGTGAGGACACAAGAAGCACAGCACAATAAGTTTCTGGAGAGTCTGTTGGGAGCTATTAAACTTGGATGAAAACATCACTTCCAGAGCAGCAGAAAGGAATAAAACTTCTTTCTCCTTCATGAAAAACACATACAGAACTCTCTTTTCTTACTTTTGGTGTACTCCAACACAAAGCCCCTTCTGGCCTCATTAGCACAGCTAGAGCTCCCTCTTCTGATTCACTACTTGCTCCTCTTCAGGATGTGGGCTTTAATATTCCCGTGAGTGATGGCAGGAGCACCCAGCTGGAACCTCCACTACTGAGGTGGTGCTTTCCATATCCCATCTGTCAGCATCAGACTGTGATTCACAGAGGTATAAAACCGAGGGATGCAAAGTCTGGAACAGCATATAAACAGTTCAACTCAATAGGCTTCTTTAGACACGTCCAAATATTTGTGCAGAAGGCTAGAACCAAAAGTAGGATCATCATCTCCAGAGTAAAACTACCATTTGGAGGTAGTCACCCACTACAGCTGCCTGTGAGCAGCAAGTGTTTACTGTGTGACTCTCTTCTAATCCTTGTGCAGGATTGAGGTTTCCTTTAGGACCTGAATCAAAGAGGTCCAAAGAAATGTGCACTAAAGTTTTTCATTTTTTTGTAATATAGCAAGATCCTACACAAATTCCAAAACAGAATAATTTGGCAACCTCTCACAGCTAAAAATATTATTTTCTTTCAGTAAGAAAAAAAATTAAGTACTACTTGACGTTCATATTTTTATCATCTTGACATTATAAAACCCAAAGGAAAGACTAGCAATTCCCTTTTTGTGCTGCCAGCGTCGGTCTGCCTTTGATTTCCACTATGCTATGCCTAAATGTGCAAGTGCTCTTCAGAGAAGCCTGATAAAAAGATATGAAGCATGAGGAGTCTGCTCTTCACCTTTTCTTTGGAGGGTGAAATCAAAATGGGGAGTCACACATTTCTTAATGAGCCATTCTCTTTTCAAGGCATGTTCATGTAGAATTAGCTCAGTCTCTCTAAAATAAAAAGTTAATACTAAGGGGGAAACATTCCCCACTGTTTAATCCCCTCTAGCATTGCATCTGAAATCCAGCCAAGTATCACATGTGTACAGTGCTCAGTATATACAGAATGTGTATGAAGTCAGCAAAACACAATTGCAGGGCTTCTACTGAGAAAAAACCAGGCCTGACCTTTTGACAGAGCAAACACTGCTTTCTCACCCAGTTACATCAAACTGGCTTTATATTTCATCAAGCATTTCGCTTGCCTTTTCATTTTCTTTTTCTTCTTCTTTTTTTTTTAATCACTATTTTAAAATTTTTCCTGATCATCCAAAACCTGTGGGAATAATCATAACGTTCATAATCCTTCCCCTGCAGCCCTCCTTCTGCTCCCTCCCTTTCTTTTTTTAGCATGTTGGCAGCCCTGATCGATGTTGATTCATTGAAGGGAACAGAATCTGCAAACTCTTCGGTAACACTAGACAAGCTGCTACTACAAGCAGCTGCAGTTGCAGTTCGCATCTCACTGGGGGTTTTTCAGAAAACCCACCCACAACACACAAGGGGAATTCGCCCGGACAAGCTGCAGGTGCTATGGATATTTTCATTTAATATTCATTCTTGCAATTCAGCACATTTGTAATCCATGTGGTAAACTGTTACTTACATTTCTCCCAATGGACCACAACCAGATGTCGAAAATAAGAAGTCCGGTGGAGATATCGCTTCTTCTCCTCTTCATTGTGCATTTCAATGGGCTTAAAACAAATCTGTTTTCTCAGGACAAAAGAATGTGCTTTTATATTTAAAGACACTTTTGTTGACATTAAGAAATTACAAATATATCCAGAAATTACAGGCACCATGTAGGTTATGAAGTGCTTTAATTGGATGAGTATTCTTTGGTTTTTTAGAGAAAATGCACTTTTTTTTACATGGCATCACTATTATGTTGTTAACTAAAAGGCCAGAAGAAGTATCAAAGTGGAACACTACTTGAATTCATGGACTGTCTTCTGTATATGTCACAATATTTTCCCGGGCTTGATTTTACCAGTGCCAGGAGACATTAATTTCTTGAGCTGTTTGCTAATTTGCTTTGTTTATTTGTAACCATTTCTATTATACTCATCACCACAGTGTTTTTGTGTTCTGAAAGCGTGACAGAGTTAGCAATTTTTGGAAAAAAAAAACCGAAACCATACTCGAGCTTTTTGCATTTAACTATATACCACAGATTGGCTGGGCTTTTTTGTTTATTTGTTTATTTGTTTGGGTTTTTTAAAAGACAAAAAAAACCCACAGCATTTTTATCTTATGCAGTTTTAGAAACAATGTGCCACACTGTGCACCAATGACAGTAAAGATTCTGCTATTGTCTTTATTTTTCTGTACTCTGCCCATTCCTAACACCTCTGGGTATATTCCAGCAGTACTTGAAATAATATCAAAAATTTCTTTAACAACTTCTCCACAGAGAAGTAGGAGTGCGAAGAAAATCACCTAAAACCTCAAGTACAAAACTGTTTATGTTTTTTAATAAATTTTTAGGGTAAAAATGTTATTCTGCAAAAGAATGTCCCCAGCTTTCTGACTTATGCATGTATCTCCAAACTCATAACCACTGACAGGACAATAGATACAGGTAAGAAAATAGATGGTTCTTTCCTTGGACATCTTTAAATTTTGAAAAGATTTTCATATTTTTCTCAGTATGGAAACCATTCTTGTTTTCCATACCGAATATTTTCCTGCTCCTAAGGGCCCTAGAAAAAAAACAGTGTTCCATATGGATGGAAGATGTACAGTTCCATTGAAGTAGATAACTGTTGTCTTAAGAATTTGCTGACAGAAGTTCAATCTCATTGAACAAAATCATACTCTTCCTGGCACTTTTGAGTCAGAAAAAGAACAAGATCCTTACTGAATCTCCCTGAGAAGACAATTCAAATGAATATAAAAATCTAGTGAACAAGGACGCCACACTGGTGCATTTAATTGGTTTATTAGGGCTCCCAAAACTGGTTTCTTTTGCATCTGTCTCTCCAAAGTCAAGAATTCCAGCATAAGCTTAGGTCGTGATTAGATTAGTGACCTCATCCTTGTCTCATATTGCAGACATTGGCCGTGACCTCTAGTTTCAGGGCACATGGGGTGAAATCCTAGCTAAACTGAAGCCAGAGGGGCCCAGGCTGGTTTTCTCCTCACATTCTTGAGTCCTTCAGGCTTTGCAGCTGTGCTGCAAAAGGGGACATAGCTGCAGAATCCCAAAGGTAAATCGATTGTCCATTCTACAAGTAAAAAAGTCCATGTAGAAAAGGTTTGCTTCTTTTAATTAGGAAAAAAGAAACCAAAATAGGGAAAAAAATTAAAACACTTCTAAAGGATTGCTTGAAAATGTTTGAAAGAAAAGGATGCTTGCATCAGAGAAGACAGTATGTGAGGACAATGGACCCACTATGCAGGGTAGTAAGGAAAATCCTATAATCATGCAGCTACCAAAGATATGCAAGAAATAACACAAGGAAGTATATGGTATATGCTTGAAATCCTACCTTGCCAGGGCTACTGTGGCTCCTTCATGAGAATTACAGATTTGTGTGCTGGGGTGGGAGAGAGCCGAAAAAGCTCAAGGGCCCAAAGCACTGCTTTTTCCATCTGCCTTACCATTACTGAAACACCTGAGCTAAATAACCTATGTTAAGCTGCTGTAAAAAAAAAAATTCAATAGCTCTCATTATAGCCCAGAATTTCTCATTTCCTACTTGTGGTGGGATGCCGGTTGCACCCTGGGTTGCTGTCTGGAGTGTATAATGACAGTGGTTCAGGGTCCTTTAAAGGTATTCTCTTTTTACAGTGCCAACAAGGTAGTGGCAGTAAAAAGGAGAAGGGGGGAAAAAATCGAACACATAACAATATTGGTAAATGAGAAGCATATGTGCTGACAGAGGAATGCGTTCTGCGGGGAGCTGCAGGCAGTTAGTTAAATCCGGATGGTCGACGGCTTCAGAGATGTGACAAGAACTAAGGAAAGCTAGTGGGAAGGTGACAGGAGACACCAGCACAAAACACAGCTGATAAAAAAATGGGTGTTTTTACATGTGACCATGACAGGAAGAACATTTTTACAGTATTTTCAAGGGAAGACAAATGTGAAAAGGCAATGTTAAGAGTTTCTAGACTCTGGACTCCACGGAGCTACGTAAAGGGATAAGCATTCAAAAGTGCTTAATTTACATTCCATTTTCAAAAATTATGTCTAACAGTTAAGATGCTATCTGCTACTATGTTTCAGTGCCCAAATCTCTTTTAAAAAGGGAAATCCAATGTCAGGTCATTTAAACTGTTTGAACACTTTATTGTGACACCTTTGTCTTTAATTAAACCAAGCTCGTGATAATTCTACTAAGCACATAAATACTAAGTAGAGCTTATTATTTCAATAATTTTAATGGAAATAATAAAGGACCATTTATTTCAGCAATATAAGCCATAGCTGTGAAATACAAGATTAATTGCATTTGTGCAGATTTCAGATGGTGATTTTTAATTTTTTTTAGTCATGACATAATCAAATATATGCTACACAACTGGTCAAGATGAGATATGAAGATGTTGCCTCAGATTCTTTCATTTCTGTGGTCATAAAAAATGAAAATTCAGAGCAAATATGGAAAGTAAAAAGTAAGAACTCAAGGTATCGTAAGCACATGTTATATACCTAGAACTTCTTGTTGTGAATACAGATTATTATAGGGAAGAGTAGTTCACGGAAAAGGTGTCTGAAAGGTAATCTGAAATCTAATTAAGCATGTACCTGGACACTTTGCATTTTATGCAAGACAATACTAAATGTCATTGTTTCAGTTGGCTTAGATAAAATTTTTGTGGAAAACTTATCATTATCTTCCCAGTTTGTCTCTAGTCCATACTTGAAGATTTTCCTTACTTGTTTCTCTTATCCTTACCCTGCTTTGTTTTTTCCTACTGCCTTTACAATGCAACTGCTTCCCAAACTTCATTATTTTCATTCACAAATCCAGAGCAAGCCCCTTTCAAACCAAAAACTCACATAACATTCAGATTTCTCTAGATCTTTGCTCCATTTTATCCAAAGAATATTCAAGCCCTCTTGGTAAGATGTTACAGTGATAATGTCTACTTTCCAGTCCTTGCTTTCAGTTATCAATATAAGACCTTGGACTGAAAAGTCTTCAGGCTATTGGGTTTGATTTTTGGGGTTTTGGGGGGTTTCTGAGTGATTTTTTGGTTGTTTGGTTAGTTTTTTGGTTTGTTTTTTGTGAGTTTTTTGAGTTTTAAACTTTCTTGGTGAAGTTCATTATTTATTCACTCCATTACAGAATCTCAGTATAAACTGAGCTGGAAGTGACCCACAAGTCCACCAACTCCTGGCCCTGCACAGAACAGCAACAAAAATCACACCTTGTGCTTGAGAGCATTGTCCAAATGCTCCTTGAGCTCTGTCAGGCTTGGTGCTATGACCACTTCCCTGGGGAGCTGTTCCAGTGCCCAACCACTCTCTGGAGGAAGAAACTTTTCCTAATATCAACCTAAAACCCCCCTGACACAGCTCAATGCCATTCCCTTGGCCCTGTCCCTGTCACCACAGAGAAGAGATCAGTGCCTGAAGTTTGTAACTGCAGTGAGGTCTCCTCTCAGTCTCCTCCAAGATAAACAGACCAAGTGACCTCAGTCACTCCTCCCACAGCTTTCCCTTAAGGCCCTTCACCATTTTTATTGCCCTCCTTTGGACACTCTCTGATGGTTTAACTTCTTTCTTATATTGTGGCGCCCAAAACTGCTCCCAGCACTTGAGGTGAGGCTGTCCCAGTGCAGAGCAGAGCAGGACAATCCCCTCCCTTGCCCAGCTGGCGATGCTGTGCCTGATGCCCCCAGGACAGGGTTGGCCCTCCTGGCTGCCAGGGCACTGCTGGCTCATGTACACCTTGCCATTGACCAGTCAAATAAGTAAATCTCAGTCATATTAGAGGAATTACAGGATTTTGTCTCATAGAAATTCAGCTGGTAGTCTCAACAAAGCTTCTTTTGATCTTCTGCTGCACTTTCCTCCTTTCTAAGATTCTTCTTCAATTCTTTTCCACTTAGAAGTGGAAATTTCTGAACTTTTATGACTAGCAGTAGAATTTATCATTTCTTTTTCCATACACAATTCCACTGACTTTTCCTATGACAGCATTTGAAAGCAAAAACTCCTTGATTTACATTAAATGTAAAGACCTTTGCTCCTGTGGGAGTTTTGAACTAAATAGAGTCCATCAACACTTCTCAAACCTTCATGCTTTTTAGATTTCCCTTGCTTAGTAATGCTAGAAAATAAGTGGTTCCAATTCAACTTAAATGTCAGTCCTTTTTTTGCCCATAATGTTGAAGGATTCAGACAACTTCATAACGAATAAAATTTCAATATCATTTTGATCTTGTATAAAAAATTATCATTACTCTTTTTAGATCCTATGAAACTCCCAACACATCTGGAAAAAAAGTTAGTTCTTAATTTTCAAGTCTCTATATACTCCAGAACATATATGCATGTCCAAATCTACTCCAGTGAAATTCCACATGAATAGAGCCTTCAGAAAGTGAATGGATCACATCTGAGAGAGCTCAATTTCAAGGGCATGGAGAACTTTGCAAGTTGAAGCCAAAAGATATGATTCATATCAGATAAAGTATGAACTGCTTCTGCAAATGTAACCCTTGGGGATACCTAATATTTCTTATGAGGAGTTGGGAGTCCAAGGAATAAGGTCAGAAGAACTTTCTAACTAGGGAAAAAGATTTTAAAATATCAAGAGAAAACTGTCAGTGGGAAAAGGCTTCACAGCTCTCAACAAAAAGTCAAAATATGCTTCTTGGAACTTGTTAGTATATATTTTTTAACTCCCATTTGGATTGTCTGGGAAAAACTGTCTCAAAATGCTCTGAGACATTCTTCATAATTGTCTGAAGGTGAGGGTGGCCTACAAAGTGTTTCAATTATCAAAGAAAATATACCAGCACTTTTCCCTTCAGCACACGTGGGCTTCAATTTGACAGAGCTCTTGATTTGGTGTATGAGCTGTAAGTGGTTCCTTCACAAAGATCTCATTGCAAGAAAGGAAACCCAAGAAAAGCAGTGAGACTATTTAGTCGATGAGTTACCCAAATGCTGTTAACTGCTGGCTATCTCACAATTTTTAATCAGAATGAAGGTTTTTTGATACGGCTTCACATTTCTACAGTAATGCTGGAAATGCTCAAGTCCCACTGAGGATAGAAAAATATATGGGAACTGCTTTTCTTTCTGCAACTTCATTTTCCCCTGTGTAAGTAAAGCTTACCTTTTGAGGCACAAGGGAATAAAAAGACCTGTTAAACAGTTACTCTCTTTTTGTCTTAGAAGGTGGAACAATACTTTGACTAAACAATGGATCAATTTTACAGAGACAAAAAGAAGGCAGTTTAGAGTTAAAAGCAAAATTTGTAATTATAAAAACAAAAAATGAATGCACTTATGGCAGATACAGCCACAGGTCCAAATAATGTGATTTCACAAGCATTAGTTAAAGGCATTAAATTAACTGACATTCTTAAAAATGAAGGAGATTCCTGAGGATTAGGAAGTGGCAAATACAACTCCATTAGTTTAAAAAGGGTCAAGAGATTAAAGACCAAGAAACTGAGACCAGGGAATTTAACATCTGTTGAAGGGAAATCTTGGAAACTTTAAACTATGCAGTAGGAAGAACACCTGGAAAAGTGGTTTTGTTAAGCAATATGGAATCAAGTAGTTTGTGTTTAACTAACTATAAATGCCAGTAATTAATAGACCTGATCTGCTGGAGTTACTTGAAAATAACACACTTGTGATAAGAGAAAGTGAACCCACTGGCTGTACATAGCAACACTCAGTGAGACACTAGAATGTATAAAAGAAAGATGAGGCAATAGATCAAAGCCCATTCTGGATAGTAATGATGTTTAAGAATGTGGAAGAAAGGTTGGGATCTTTTTAATTTATAAAAGGGTTCCAATTGGATTAACTGAATGGTCAGTTTGGGCTCTCTGTAATATATAATATAGATGTAAAATACCACTAGTGCAAAGCTATTAAAATAATATTCAAGCATAAAGTAAATCTTGAGAGTGTAAATTTGGTGGTTTTTACGCACTGTACTATTATAACATTACTGATTTTAAAAAACAAATGGATTTTGGGAAGGAATTTCAAATGTATATTGCCATGAAATCTTACTTTTCTGTCTTCCATTCATTCATTCTGATTTTCTCCAACTAAAGTTGTTTGTAACTAGACACTATAGTGTTTGGAATAAAAATAATTCCTGTCTGTGTTTTTATATTGAATACAATGGAGTTTCAGTAAGGACTGGGACCCTTAAATAGGAAGTCTACAAAGTATTAATCAGTGATTATGTATGTGATTTTTCTGAGCCATGGCAGTGTATAAAAGCACAAGAGTTCTCTAGTTTAAAATCCAGGGGTAGCTTTGAGGAAGACTAAAAATCCAGGAGCACCTGGACCCCAAACCCAGCACTGTTCAGATGCCTTGTGCTGGTGAGTACGTTCTTCCACTGCCTCTGCCTTAGTTTTCCCTTCTGTTAAACAGAGATAATAAACCGAGCAGGTTTTATGAGGTTAAAGCTGTTAATGTTGTGAATTGCTCTAAAAACATAGAATGGGAAGATATAGAGAAATACAAAATGTTCTTCTTCAGAAGAAAACATGTGACATATTAAGCACAGAAGGAGTTCTCATTTGGTGTGAATCAGAAGAAGCATTTCACCTGCTGTCTCGGGTTATAAACCTTTTCACAAGACTCGGGTATGAATATGTCTCCAGATGCATTCGACCCCTTTCTGCTGCGCCATCATCAAGTTTGTTACTAAAACAGTGATGTTAGCTAGGACTGGGCAAAAAAAGAGAAAACACAGCACAGGTTTAACTCCCTGTGTTTCTTCTCAGAGAGGGACATGATATCCTAGGGAGGCCCTGTGCTGTCAGGTGACACGGACTAAAGCTGTCACTAGGAATTCTTATGAGAAACCTTCCTGACTCAGTTATTTGACCGGCTGATCCCTGATGCACCAGTTTCTCTGGCAGATTCTAGGGGAAGGTCTGTCCCCCCACAGGAGGACATCTCGAGCTGTTCTCCAGCTTGCCTCCAGCCTCTCTCTCCAGTGTGATGACTGGCACATTGGGAAACAGGACTTGACAGAGTTCACAGACCCAAAGCACCCAGAAGAGCGTGAGCCCAGAACTTCCAGCAGAAAGTAGATGGAAACTGTTTTCATATACTGTGGTGAAACCAAATGAGGATTTTAAAGAATAATTAGACCAATAGGAAAGGAAACGTGGGTCAAAAAGTCTGTTTGAAAAACAGATTTTCTAAACAGACGCATTATGGCTCCTAGTGAAGAAAGATAGTTCTTTCAGTCACTAGATGAAATGCCTTCCAAAGCACCTGTTTTCTGTGTTTATCCTCAAAGGAATACAAACTTTAAGTATTTTTTTCATAGCTTTTAAACGTAAGTTCTGTCTCCCAAAATGCAGCTGTTTGCAGTGTTGATTTAATCGATATTTTTCAGTATAATCCCTATGTTTTTAGCTTTATTCAGCAGTGCAGAGGGGGCTAAAACAGGGAGCACAAACTATCCAAATTGGTTACTTGCCCCTAAGTATTAATTTGCATTCAGCATTGCTGAACTGTGTTTGCTATTTTTTTGACCTACATGACAGCTGATGTTTTTTTGAGCACAACACAGTTCTTACTGTGTTTTTTTTTAAACACTGTGTGTTCATCTCTATATCATAAATCAATCTCAGACAAAAATATGGTATTTCCTGAAAACAAAATCCTTGTTTCCACTACTGCCCTGTCCATAGAACCAGACGTAAATCAACATAGTTTTGTTGACTCCAGCTGGGTACTTATTTTAAACAACTAAAAATCTGGGCTGTGATATATTGGGGTAAATTAGCTTCCCATACTCTGGTCCACTTTCACCCCATTTTGCTTTTTATAACTGAGACACTTTCACTGGGAGCATGCTCACATCATCTACAATCTGTTAATAGAAAAGTAGCTGCTCTAGAAACAGGAAAGAGATGTATTGACAGAGATTCTAGCTGTAATTACTTTTTCTCTGAACATGCCACCTTAGGGTGATCAGGTAGCTGCCTTGCACAGCTCAGACCAGTACCTTAAACTGTGGGATGGATCTGAGCTTTAGATCTTTTGTCCAGGATTGCTGAGGGCAAGTGGGATTCAGTTTCAAGTTTAGGCACTTTAGTGTACATGTCTAAAGAAAAGGATTCAAGGAGTACTCCTTCACAATAAGTCTGGTCAGTCACCTAAAATTGCTCTTAGGTTTAAGTGAGGAAGACAGGGGAAATTATTTTTTTCAGTACACAGAGCACATTTGCTTTAGCATGTCATTTAGCTGAATTTTCTGTGTTCTCCAAAGAACACAAAAATCAAAAACCTAACATTTAAGAAAAAATATTTTTGGCTTGTAAAAATTTTGTGTGGTATTTCAGACAAAAGAAACCCCAAAAACCCCAAACATCTAATTTTGTAGCCTTCTGCGTTTGACTGGAAGTTCAGGTTCCCTGGCTGAACCCTCTCTCCTAACTAGCACAGTGGTATCCAGCCTCAGTAAGAGGAGGTGACTCATATCAGGTGCTGCAGGAAGTAATCCTCTGAGCTGTGCCATTACAGGCTTGGACTTTACTCTTTACTCATCACTGCAGGGAAAAAAATCCAAGTAAAATATTGTGATTTTCTCATAGACGTTTTGGAGGAATTTTTGATCAAAATGAAACAGACAAATATAAAAACACCCTATACAGAAAAGCACTTTTCACCAACAATAATATATCTAATCTAAAATTTAGACAATAATTTAGATTTTTTTGTCATCTTCTGGATACAATTAACTAAAATCCCAATAATCATAAAGTGTACATTTTTGATAAATAACATTAGTGAGTCAAAAATAACTTGATTATTCTCACATTTTCCGTGTTCACTTGAGTGATCAGCTCTCTGAAAAAACATTATTTCTGCTTTACAACAGCATCAGAGTTGAAATACTGTAGGCTGGATTTTGGTCTTATGACCACCTCTCTGCATGTCCATTAAAAAACAGCCTATATTTTACCATCTTAATGAAAGATTTCATTTCTGTGGCACCTGAGTTTGGTCTGGGTCAGACACAGCAGTCAGAGTAACAGTGAAGGATGAGAAAGATGAACATCACACAAGATAAGCTTCTTCCCTCCTTCAGCACCATAGTTTTCCAGTTGAAGTATTTGTAAAAGAGACTTTATTTTACAAAAAGTAAACTACACAGCAGCAGAACCAACCTAGCAATATTTTATGCACGTTTCAAAAACGTGGAGTTTCTTCATCTGTTGTAAATCAACAAAGCCCCAGGTGAAAATCTGACCTGACATTTAAAGCCATGGGCAGGCTGTGCAAAATACCAGGAAACAAGAACAGCTGAGCTGGGAAACCTCTGGAAGACCTAGGAATTGTTTTTCCCATTCGTGTGATAGGGAAGATAATGCCTACCACCCTCTCCAGAGTGTAGTGCTTTACAGACAATGTGGGGCTTTGGGTAGGAAACCTTACACATTTTTGCATTAAAGTAAGCTGTCAAACAGTACCCATGAAGCTGTTTAGGTTCTTGTCATTCACTATTTCTTAGGAACAGCCAATGGGAAAAGAACAGAGGTTTAAAGGCTAGACTACTAAATTTCCTGAAGACTTTGCGCCAAATATCCAGTGAAATAACCACACCGAATAAGCATTAGCTTACCAATCTGCATTTTGTTCAATAGCCAAATAATGAAAATTTGATAAGACATGATGTTTTTTTAAGTGAAAAAAAAACCACCTTAATTTACATTCCATATGGCAAAATTGGGGAAAATGGGCAATGAAATGTTAGAAAAGGGGTGAGACCAGCCAAAGCCTTGCTTGTTTTTCCAAGACTGGGTTAGGTAAAAAAAAGAAAAGTGTGGCTTAAGTCAGAAATGTACCACCAGAATTAATGTTTCTCAGATCTGTCAAGCCAATAAGCAGACAGTCAGTGTATAAATAACAGCCAGACATTTTATTAGCTTTTTCCCAAATTTTTCAGTTTTCAGGAATCTAAAACTGGGATTTGTTTTCTAGGTGCTTGTGAAAATAAAACATTATTCCTGAGCATTTCTGACAGAGTGGGTAAGAGAATTTTAATTAGAATGAAGACCAAAGTTTGTTCTTTTAACAAACCCCCTAGCCCCACCAAAGGATATAAATCAGAGGCAAATTAGGAGAATTAGCATTCATGATGCTCAAGAAAAAAAATTGTTTGCAGGAAGGGGAACTGACTGGCACACTTAAAGATTGGGGAGTCATTAACTGTGTGAACAGTCTGTTGTGAACCATACCAGACAGCACTTATTCCATGGTATTTCCATATGGTTACAGGGAAAACAGAATTGCATGACAGTGAGACACTTGACCTAAAACACATGGCAAGCCTAGGAGATGGCAATTACAGTTCATCATGGACAAATAAATTTGTTTTGCATGTAGCAGGAGGACAGTGAGAGAGAACTGCTGTGTTTGCCGCAAGACAGTAAGGAAATGAAGACTGTGCCTTCACTTGCTCCCTGCAGCATTTAAGAAGATGCAGCACTTTATTCTAAAGCTTTTATGCAAGACTCCAAGTAAGGCCAAACAAACTAGGCCTGGGAATTTGAATAAAAACATCTCTCTTTGGCAAGCTGGATACCCAGCCTACCTCCTCCACACCCACCCAATTCATCCAAGACCACGGGTTATAGTACAACACAGGCACGTAAATTCACATCATATGAACAGAACTATCTCCTTGCTAGACAAAAAATTCAGGCTGGTAAATATACGATAGCTCCATTCCTGTTTTGACAGTTCTGTGAGTCCAGCAATAAATTCTGAACTGATTTTTATTTGATCCTCTCATTGTCTCACCATAAATTTGTGCCAGTGCTGACTCTCAAAGTACGAATTATATGTTTCCCTTTCACATCATGAGACAGTAAATTCCACATATATCACACGTTTATAGCAGATGTTCCTAAACAGACAAACCAGGTGCTAAACATATTTTATTCTGATGGGTAATTTTTGAAATTATTGCAATCAATGAGCTAATAACGCTGGTGGTAATGATGAAGTCAAGTTATTATTACCCATTACATTTAATCATTGACAGCAAGTTAATTGGACCTAATTGGAGAAATCATCATAAATAACATGGAGCAGATGGCAGACGTTTGTTTTTCCACTTCCAAATCTATCTAACAGAGTTATAGATAAAGTTTGGATGAACCAATGTAAAAGGGCAGAGAGCATGTATATCCCCCCATAAAGGCATAGTTCACATTGGCAAAGCTGCAAGTCTGACAGGCACAGAGAGCTTTGACAAGGTTGGGTAGCTAAACAAAACTTTTTAGCGGTTACCAATGTCTGTAAGCTTTTTATACACTGGTCTCAATCTTGTGCATGCAACAGCTTTGGAGGGTGATGGAGGCAAAAGGGTGCTAATTAAAAAAGAAAGCAGGAAAGGGAAAACTGATCTGCTCCAACAGATGTGTTTAAAACACAAACTTCTACATCTGACCTTATCACTGGAGACTCCTTTTGGGGAAAAATAGGTGCTTCGTGGGTGTGACTGATCTTATCCTAACAGAGAGAGGCTGAAATAGCAAGTCAGACTGTTCCTCCCTACCAAGTGTAAATGGTGTCAGATGGAAATGTCCACACAGATGTCTAAGTGATAGATCCCACCCAATTTGTGCATAAATTGAGCCAAAGGCTAGGGAATGGAGCAACAAATTATGTTCTTATGGCTGCATGTCCACACAAGACAAGGAGCAGTGACTGCAGGAATAGGAGCAATGCTCATGCCAGCTTTAACCACGTGGAACAGGAGTTGTCACACTGTGGCTTTGACACACCTCAGCAGCCGAAGATTGCACCCACTTTTGCTGTGAACTCAAAAACTTTCAAGACACTGAAGCTCAGCCCAATTTAATAGCAGGAATAGTCCCTTTCACACACAGAGCCTGCACCAGTTAAGACTCTCTGGGATCGTCCCCAGGCTTGGCTTCAGCATGAGACAAAACCCTTCATTATTAAGAAGCTGGAGACATCTACCCAGTTATTGAGTGTAAGAAAGTTTAGAAACATAGAAGCTACCAGCCCACCACAGTTGGCTTTCTGGTGAGAAGAGAGTCCCTGCTCTCTTCTTTTTGCTAGTTTATATCTAACAACACAGCCCATAAACTTGGGTGATTTTTTTCTGAAGACCATGGCATTCATTTGTGTTGTTATTCATGATTCTAAGGGACTGAAAACATGAAAAGAGTGATTTGACATCTTGGGATATACCATGCCTTATTACTGACATATATGAAGAATGCATCCTTTTGTTCCTGCTCAGTTCTATCTATATGCATTTCAGATTTTCCTCCTGTCTAGAACTATTTGCTTGCTGTCTGATTTGAATGAGAACTGTCTCACTGACTTTTTTATACTACACCTCAGCTGCAAGGAAAGGAAAAATAGAACATCCAAATGTGCACTCTGGGCTGATGGTGTTATAAATCTATAAACATTATTCCTTTTCTTGCATCGGTGTTTCCACTCATTTTCACCTGCCCCCAAGCTGTTAAGAGAACACTTGACAGCAGCCTAATAACAGTTTTCTCTCTCATGCACTTTGTGATCAGTGCATCATCCTTTCTCAAGAACTGAAGAATTTATGCTGAGCCTATTGGTTTCCTCTCATGTTTCTGCAATGTGCAACCTCTGATCTCTTACTTTAAAACTGCTTTCCGCTTTCTAAAATCTGACACAAATAAGTGAATTCGGTTTACTAAATCCCAGAGGCTGTACCCTCACGGCAACATGCAGATTTCGTGCCCTGCAGACTGGGAATACCAAACAGCGTGGCATCAGCCCTGGGTTCTGATCTCTTTTCCTGGATTGCTAATCCTTGTAGCAGGTGGTTTTGAGAAAAACTGACTACAGTCAGAGTTTGCTACTAACTCCCTGCAGACAGAGGGTTTATATAATGGTTTAATATTCAACAACTAAACCACAGTTAGGAAGTGAGGAATTCTGAAGTCCATTGAACATAGCAGATTTTTTACTGACACAGTCCAAGGTTATTTCATAAATTAAACCAAAGGTTTAAAATATAATAAAAATAGTATTCTAACCACCCACAAAAATGCAATTTTATATGGTTAGTGGATATACAATAAAAAGTTTTTTAATATTCTGGTTTTATGTTGTCCAATTTTCCTATAAATGTTTCTAAATTGTTTGCCTCCCTGTACAATATTGTCATAATATTGTTTCTTTCAATTTTTTCAGTTTAAATGTCCATTCAATATCATGTATTAAATCTTGATCTTCAAATCCAATCAAAACAGTAATTTATTCATTCATCTATACTCATACATTCACTCTTCAAAAGTTTCCATACAGAAAAAAGTTTCAAGAAAAATCTGAATCTTGATCACAATTTAAATGTGTGCAAACTTACAGCTTTCCCATGCACATTTAAATTATTTTAAGACTGTATTGTCAGCTATTGTAAGGCTGTATTTATCTCTGGTACCACATCATAAAAAATACCATGCACAAAGATATGAAAGGAGAACAACATTACCTTCTTATATCTCTTCTCTGATTGTTTTCTGCTTCTTTATTTTTTTGTTCTATTGTTTTTGCTTGTTTGTTTGTGTTATGTAGTGCAATTTATTTTAAAATGTACTAACATGAAAATACTGATCTGTAACTTTAACCATGTAAAAGTTAAATATTTTGTGTGAACTAAGAATCTAGACTGCCTCAGAAGTCAAAAGGGAAAAAAGAGATGTTTTGAGGTGATTTATTCTATTTCATTTGGGTTCTTCAAAACTTCCTGACATTTCATTGGAAATCAGTGTGTGGACGCTTATTTATGTTTGATACAAGGGATTTTTTTTCTTGTGCTTTTGTCTTCTATTAAGACTTCCAAGGTGTGTGAAGTTACATGTCCCTTGGACACAGTGATTTTTCAACAGTCATTGCAGAAGGTATCCTGGTGTCTAGACTAGAGTTGATAGCTAAAGTTGTGTGATTTACCTACCTGAAGTTCTGAAAGCCAATGAATTTCCAATTCTTTCCCATAGCAGAGAGCTAAAGACGATGCTGAAGCTAGCAACTCTGGAAATATTGCATATTAGATGCAAGTCATTCACCCTTCAGGGAAGCTGACTGACCAAGGTAACATGGGGATTCATCTTGTTGATATGCAATTTAAATATATATTGTTTTCAGTAAAATAAAAACCATTCAAACTTCTGATATTCCGTGACTGAATTACTGAATTTAAAATGTTTTGAAGATGCTAATATTTGGAAGACAGCTTTTCTGCCAAAGTATAAACCAGAGAACTTGATCTTCAGCAAGAGTTCCCTGTCCACAGTCTGTATATAATATTAAATAACCTTGCTGAGCAAAAGTTCACCAGCCAGCAGTGGGTCCACGTAACTGAAATACAGTTCCCTAAAACACTGTGAGAACAGGGCTGGCTCACACACCACCATGATTTTCCTTTTGCTCTCTCAAAGCCTCCAGCCATTCTCAAAGTCCTGCAGCATGTCCATGAAATTCAGTGGGCATTTAGCAGCTAAACGTGAAGGGCTGCACCCTCTTTCAGTGCTTGTTTGAGAACCCAAAGCTCACCAAGCTGAACCTGGTCTCCCTCTGTTTCATGTAGGTTAGTGGTCCCTAAGGGGTAGTGACTCCTCGCTGAGAAGACACAAACACAGAGCAGCTGATGTGTAAAGCCTCAGCAGATAAACTCTGTCATAACCGTGTTCCCTGAGCTGCATTGTGAGTGGGCAATAGCAACAATCCATGAAAATAAAAGCAGCTGAACTAAGCACAGCAAGAAATACTGCCAAGTAGCTCAAAGTAGGGTCAGTTGTGAAACACAGGGAAACTCTTGCACAGAAGAAAGGCCAAGAAGCTGCTGTGTAGCAATAAATGTTGATCAGAACGTATTATCAAAGAGTCTAGAAAAAGGTACTTTTATCTATTTTTCGGTCTTAGACTCCTGAAATCTTTGCTTTCTTTACTTTCACAGTGGGAGGACTTGGGTTAAACTTGAGCAGGATTGGCTAAGGCAGAACTTTCAATAGTGTCTCAGCTACACTTGCAGACATTTATACTTTACCTTTTTAAAGAGGAACGAGAAGTGGAAAGCTTTAATCACCTGCCAATTTAATATTTTCATAAGAAAACCTAAAGTTCTGTTAATGGACAGACGGTTAAAGTGTTATTATTAGTTAATATTAAAGAAAGAAATCCAAAGACTGGAAGAGGCTTTGGAAGCAAAAGCAGCTGGGAATCCTAGACTAACAGAAATCAGATACAGAAAAGATCTATTAAGCCATCCAGTCAATGCTACAGTTAATATACAATCATTCCCAACAGCAGATTTGCTAGTGGTCTGTCCAGGCTGGATTTAAATATCATGAGCAATCAGGTTTCTGACACTTCCCCACATTCCTCTGGACCACTCTGCCAGGAATTTTTCCCCCTGATATTCTTCCTATATTTACCTTTTCACATTACTTAATGTGTGTTAACATTCCTAAAGTAATTCCTTTCCTCTTTTTTATTGTCAATTATTTTTACAAGACTTGCACTAGTTTTAATTAACCAACTTGATTTATACTTTCCATTTTAATGTTCTAAGAAGAAAAAATTTAAAATTACAGGACTTAGCCACTTCTCAATTTTGGTCTACTGGACCAAAAGCTCAGTGGAGATTCTAAAGCGTTGCAACTAATCTGGAATGGTTTGAAACCACTTAATCTCCAAAATACTTGGAAAGTAATTTGTATTATGTATATGTATTTGGCAAGCGAAAGAGATTTTATATTTTAGTGACATCAGTCAGGTCTCCCTTTCTTTACTCACAGTTTTCTTTGCTTATGTCTTTCTTTGATAATTCTGGAGTCAATCCTAAAGAGTTTAAGCTTTGTTACTGCTTATTACCACTTTTGCGTGAAGATATGATCAACTATTTGGTCAGTTTTCCTGGGAGAACAAGCATTTGCTCACCTTCGTTTGAGGAATCTTTAGAAAGCTTCCTTGGCCTTTTCTTGCACCCTTTTGTTCTCCTTCTCCATAGGAAGCCTGTTGTCTCATCTTCCTTTAAGTCCTGGAGAAAAGTGCCAGTAGCAAGAGTTTTTCACCTGTGAAAAGCTCAGGGAATTTGATGGCCACAAGGACTCGGCCATATAGACCAAATTGCTGGATCACATCAAAATTTTGAAAAAGACAAAAAAGACATAAGTTAAAAATTATAGCCCTAACAAACTTTGTTACTCAAAAGTGCCAAGTACATTGTTATTCCTGCTCTTCACAGTACTGAAAAACAGTGGCTTTCCCTTCTAGGGCTGAAAGTGGGCCATGTACCCTTTATACTTTAGAGTTTGATCACAGGGATGCAAACAGTGACACCACTTGTGCCATGTCCAAGTCTTAGAAAGTAAGTTCTTGCAAGTGCAGAAACCATGTCTGATGAGGAAAGACTTGGCTCAGCTTTTAGTAAGAGAAGACTGCTCAGTTTAGCAACAGAAAAAAAAAAAGCATGACTAAATCAAGTGACTTGAATACAATGTGAAGGTTGTTTTTAAAAAATGAGGATAATTAGTCATTAGATAAGGATAATTAAATGTTGGGACAACTTACCTAAGGATATGACAGGCTTTTAAAAACTGTAATCAAATTTGAGTCAGTTTCTAAAAATATAAATTAATGCTTAAATAGAAATTATTGGCCTGAGGCAAAGGCTACTGGGTGATTACACTCTGTAGTTCGTTTTATGCTGTGTTGTGATAATGACCATGTCTCAGAATCTATGTATTTGTTTTATTGCAATGGAAGCTGCACTAAGTATCCCTACAAAAGAATGAAAAAGAGAGGAAAAAGCCCCAAAACCGGTTGTCCTTTTCACTCTAGTAATTAATCTAAGGTTATTAGAGATATACAAGTCTGCTAACCTTACCTATAAACTCTCTAATCTTACCTTGATTTTCTAACAGAAATTCCGGATTAATTAATCTAATTCCACCTGATTAGCTTGTGGCAGTTGTACTGCTTGCTCTAATGAGCAGATTTCTTGGCCTGGTGGCAGATTACCATGTCAAATCAACTTCCAGGTGCAGGATGCAGGAAAGCTGGGTTCAAAGCTCCACACATCTTAGGATACAACAGTATAATATTTCAGCAAAAATCAACACTAGCACTTTCTAGAAGCCCCAAAATAGGAAAAAAAACCCAAACAACTCTGATTTAATACTGTATGTCATAATGTAACAAAATAATTATTCCTTTGTATGCTAGGCTGGGAAAATATATACTACATTTCAGAAAAACTGAATAGTGGTCCTCACATACAGAACAAATTTAACAAAACTACAAGGTTTCCAAAGTACCCCAAGATCATTTTACAGACTTTTGAGACACATTATTGGCTCCTGACACACTCCTAAGGTTTAGAAACAGTTTTCAGTCTAAAAGGTGAGGCAGTATCAGGTTAATATTGTATATTTATTAGAAAGGACTGACTTCCTGATACAGCCTTAAATTATTAGTATTGAAATAGTGGTATTAACACAGTTTATTGACCAGGAAAAAGAGCTTTGGTTGAGAAATGAAATGCAGAGTCAGGAAACCCAATTTCATTTCTTGCCTCTGGTACAGATTTTCTGTGTGGCTTTGACTGGTTAGGAATATGTTCTTATATCAAAGCACATGTTCAGATTGACTAATTTAGATGCTGTATAATATTAAATTGTAAGGGTAGGATATTTTTCTTAGGTATTTAAAAATCTCAGTGGAACCTGCCTTCAACACCTGAAAAAGGAATTTAGGTATCTAACTTTATTTGTGTGAGAGCCAGGCAACTTCTTTTGGTGATCATCCTACTTGGAGTAAATACCTAGAATATGTCTTGCAAAGTCCACTTATGGTGGTAGTGGACTCATAATAACATTGGAGAGAAATTCAAACTACTAACAGTTCATTACCACTTCTTTCTGAGCTTTCCTTAAATGAATCCATTTTAGGGAGATCTCCATTTCAGGCCACTCTAGTTCCTTCAGCATCAACATGAAATCTCCAGTTTTTAATAAAATATACTCTAGTAAGGGAAGACATGGATTTTTGCAGTGGGCAGAATAAGAACATCTTTTGAAAATGTGTATTAAAACCAATAGCAAAAATATTCTGTTTCAGTACTGCATAGTAGAATAGGAGCAAAATCATCCCAGTCGATTTGAATGAGGCATAAGTTTGTTGGAAATGTGAAGGCAAACTTCTTCAACCAAATGTCAGAGCTGTCCAAAATTATCTCCATAACAGATCCTCTCACTGTGAGCATTTTGTAGCAGACATACACTATAAACCACCAGATATTTTTCACTCCCTTTCCATCAGCACAATTTATACTAGTCTGTACCTGCTATATGTCTAAAGAAATCTCTTTAATTCACAGTTCAGCAAAATTCCTATAAATTCTGAGTACAGAGAGATAACATAATAACAAAGCTTAGCATTGTTTGTGTGTCATTTTTCATGGTTTAAGCAGACAAGAAGCAACAAACAAATGTTAATACCATAATTGCAACTGTTAATATTTCATTTACTTGTGAGTTTCATTTACTTATGAGTGTAAAATTTTTGAGCTTGTCTGATCACTTTTGGTTTTTGGTTTAGCCACAGCAGTAAAAAAATTACTTGTCATCAATATATACAGATTAATTTAAATCTGCAAAACCACACACTCATGCAGGGTGGTGATAGACAATGACGTTTAGCTGTCTGAAATGTAGACACCTTGTCTAAGTTAGTTATCTGTGTTTACTACACATTCAGTGTAGAGTCAGAGATGTTGCCAAGGGAAGACCAAAGCTGTCTTAAAAAAATTTTCTAAGATAACTTCTAAGATTTTACTTTCTTCTCCTGAACTGCTTTCATTTCCATTGACTACAGAGAAATGATAGCCAAGACTGAGCCTAGTTGCCTCAGAGCTGAGATTAGGTCAGATAGATCCCACCTGGATGCTGGTTTAGTTTCTTAATTCTTTAATATTTAGGAAGTTAATTATCTTATTAGTTATAATCACAAAACTATGATTAAAGCAAATAAATGATGAGCATAAACAATGGATTGAACTGTACAACTTCAGAGGAAACCTTTACTCTAGGCAACAGCATGATTGGAAAAAGGAATCCTTCTATACCATCTCCTGCTACAAGGGATATGTGTAATTCGTATTTCCTCTTTGCTGAGCACTCCACTGCAGCTTGTTAGCACTGATGCCAGCAAATGAACTATTTTCACATGACAGCAGTGGACGGAAGTACCTACAAACTCTGATCTCCTCCTTTGGCATTTCCATAGTCATTCTCAGATCAGTGGTGCTGGGCTGAGTTATGGATGGGAGTTCTCTATAGTAGAACGATTTAGGTTAGCTTGTTTCAGATTGTGCTTTGCCGATTGCACGTTTCCCTCGAACTCTCCATTCAGCAGGGAGTATAACAGGCCAGTTCTAACATGAGAAAGTTGTGCTTGTTCATAAATCATACATATTCCTCCTCATCAAATACGATGCCTTGGACTGTGATAACTTCCCTTTTTTTTGCCAATGTATTTTTCAGTTTATTTATGGCACTTGCACTAAGTGTATGATCTCCAAGTATCTGGAAAAGAAGCCATGTGCTTTTGCCTTGAACTCACAAATGTCAGTCTCTGTGCTTTTGAGGGTGTGAGTGATTATTAATGTTGTCTTATGCTGGCTTTCTTAACAAAACTCACACTGGCTAAAATCACAACACAAATTTCTGTGATTCCTAGCCTCTGACTCGGAAACAGTGCTCTTTCACAAACTTTAGCAATGCCCAAAAATCCCATCTTGCTCACTGGAAAATGATGAGTGACATTTCTCTAGAAAAATGCACTTATCACGCAAAGTAACTTTTCTGTTTGGTCCTATTAAGTTATATCTTTAGAAATAAAACCCTTTACATGCCAATGACTCTCTGTGGAGCTCTTCAATAATCATAAGCACCCTGAGAATCAGTCCCTGTTCTTCATAGAGTGCACTTGAATCTGTGAATCTCCAGGCACTTGCAGGTTTCATGCACTGGCCACTTTCAGAATATACTGGAACATCCAGGGATCAGGGCTTCACCAGACTTGTGACTGATCCCTCTTTGTCTTGTGTCTTTTCATACATTGAAATCCTACTTACTTCTCCAGCACACATAAGCAACCAAAAAAAGAAGAGTTTAAATTCCTCTAATCTGTATCTCTTTCATATACACAGTCTAAAACATTGTGAACTTTATTAATTGATATGTAAAGATTTCAGTTGATCATCACCATAATTGTCTTTTCACTGGCACCAGCACTTCAGAGCTTCACAAACAACATAAAGTTATTCAGAAACTTCAGAAAGGATTGCCCTGTCCCATTTACTGCTGTAGTTCAAGTCAACATTCATGTTGCAGTGTTTCTGCTGGGAGTGCTTTCACTTAGGTGTTGAAGGAAACTATGAATCTTTTCACATGCTGAGATCTTTCTGGGAGTCTGGATGTTACCTTTGAATCTGGTCAGAAGTGTTACACATTTAGAAGGTGTCCTAAGGAGTCTACCATCTCGGAGACAGCAGACATCTTTCTCTGCTACTGCTCTTTAGACTCACTTACTGAAAATTGACTGTTAATTGATTCGTCTGGGTGCATTTTGTTGTTTATTACTATTGTTTGTAAATCTGGTCACATCTGTGTAAGGCAAATAGAAAGGCAATCTAGTCCTCAGAAATCTTTTCCCTAAGATGTGGTTAGAGAAAGAAGATACTCAGAACTGCTCTGCAAATACCTCATGCAAACAGCTACCTCTACTCACTTTCTTCTCCTCACTCAAGAGTTAGGCACCAAAACTTGCATGCCTAAGGTGGAGCCTAGCCATATGTCTGAAAAAAAATGCAGTGGAAGGTCTTATGGGTATTACACTTATTTTTTGCTTCTTAGTTTGGTTTTTCGATGTGGTTCTTTTTTTCTTCTTCTTCTGTTTTTATTATTTTCTTTCTTTTTTATGGCCTTTGAATAGAGATTTGAATCAAGAGAGAATTGAGGCCACATGTTAGGATATCATTCACATGCCTTCCTGCAATGTTCTGTGTTAGTATTATCATTTTCCTTTGGCATTATTTCTGTGCAATGATAATAGAAAATCTGTGTCACCAGAATTATTCTGGAAGTGTGATATTTACTGTTTCCTTGGCCATGCCTGAGCACAGAACTTTATTTGCTAAGAAACACGTGTGATGTTTTTGAAGGGAAAATAATTGGTCACCGAACAGTCTTAGAAGGATTCCACCATGAGTAGATGAGATGCATTTTGCCACTGGAATCAGCATATTTTGTTATTTCCTTGGGGTGCAGTTTTATTTGTTAGCAATTATGCACTCACTGAACTAAAATTTGTTATATATCTTCTCAGTCTGATTGTTTGGTCTATCTTTCTCCTGTTATTTTGCTAACTGAACTTAAGCCATAGACTTGAAATCCTACTTAATTAATTCATGCCAAAAAAAGTTTTCATCATCTTATTTAATAGACATGAATGCAAAAGTGAGTGCTCAACCATCTTTTTTTTTTTCTGGCTTCTTGGTGTTAAAAATCAGTATATTAGGATACTGGTGTCAGAGAAAAGCAGGATAATAAACAAAATAGCCTTATTTCAAGCTAATTTAATTATGACAGTTTTTTAATGGCAAATTAGTTCAGAAAATCAACATGCTCCTCAGATTAATGCAGTTTTAAGTGGCAGAAAAAAATAAATAAAATACATTTATGTTATTAACAGAGAAGAGCTGGAGCTTCACTGAATTGCATCAATATCTATTGAGATTCAAATACATCTTCAGCTAGGTCAGGCTGAAAAGATCTTTTAAACTAAAAGAAGTGCTGAAGTTGTTGCCTTGACACTGCAGGGAAGGTAAATCTAAAATTTTTTGGTTTTTATTCCAGAGCTACCTTGAAGGTTATGGAGGACCAGAGAAATTGAAATTAAACCTCTCATTATACTTTAAAAAGATATATTAATGTATTTTCCACTGAATGATAAGTGGTTTGGGTTAACAGGAACACTAGAAAAGAAGACTAAAATAGGGAAGAGAGAATGGCAACTGAAAATCAGAAAGATTTAGAGATGTACAAGAGATAACTAAACCCACAAGACAAGCAAATGGGAGCACTCCACTAAACCAGCACATAAAAGGTCAACAAACATAAGTACACTTGTTTGTTTTTCTTTCTGCAGAGCAAAATCGCAGTGTTCATCTTCACAGTACATTTTGGACATCAAAAGCACAGATTAGCTAAAAAATGTGTTAGACAAATGTCTGAGTGTCCAGAGACAGCTCTTACAAATGATGGGACTAAAGCAAACTGTTTCAGGATATCACGGGATGTCCTGATTTTGAGATGTTGGGAACGTACAGCTGCAGCTTCTTTCAGCATCTGCTCCTGAGCACCGTCTCAGGCAAAATACTGCACAAGAGGAAAACTGTTTTGCAAATTATTCTACCTCAGACCTATACAATCATATCGAGGTTAGAACAGATCTCTAAGACCATTAAGTCCAACCATCAAACCAGCACCACCACCATGGTCACCATTAAATCATGACTTCAAGTGCCACATCCACATGTTTTTTAGAACGCTTGTGGCAATGGTGACTCCACCATTTCCTTCAGCAGCTGGTTCTGGTGGTTGAAAACTGTTTCCACAAAGAAATTTTTCCTAATATCGAATCTAAACCTCCCCTGGTGCAACTTGAGGCCATTTCCTCCCCTCCTGTCACTTATCCCTTGGTAGAAGAGACCCACCACCACCTCACCACAACCACAACCTGCTTTCAGGGACTTTTAGAGAGCAATAAGGTCTCCCCTGAGCGTCCTTTTCTCCAGATTAAACAAGCCCAGTTACCTCAGCCTCTCCTCATCAGACCTGTGCTCCAGACCATTCTCCAGCTTCATTGCCCTGCCTTAGACACTCTAAAATTTATAACTGAAAGGTCTTTAATGTTCACAGGCTGTTTCCCTCTGACTTGCTGTAGTTTTTGGGTTTATTTACACAAAGAAATAATAACCCTCATTCCCTCCAAAAACCAAAATGTCTTCTATTTCAATTAAAGCTTCAAAGCAGCTTGAGGACACTCCTCCTGGCAATGTGAAAGTAGCCTTGAGTTTCAGGCCTTTCCCTTTATCAGTGCTTTTACTCACCATTTGCAGCCGTGGGGCACATTACAGCTCAGTATCAGATAACACCCTGTGTTCTGGCACAGCAAGCAATGAAAGGTGATGAGCACTCCTTCCTACCTGAGACTTCCTGGGAATCTGACCAAAATATGGCTTCACAAACAAGAATTTTGTTGTGCTGGGATGGGACTCATGCCTGGACTTTATCTGTGGGCTGGAGCTGGCAGAAGGATGGGTTTGATTGGCACATGGGAAGTACAATGACTAATTTAATAAAGGAATTAATACCATATATAGAATATACATACTGTTGCAAAGCATGCAAAGAGAAGGCAGTCAAAACCTTAGATTTAATTCTTCTTCAGGACTAACGTAGCTACTGCTATTAATTCCTTTTTAAAACCTATTGAAATGTTTGTGTAAAGGATATGTGTGGTAACCAACTATGGTTTTGTTTTATTTCACATGAGGTCACCACTTTACATTTACTATAGGTCTTAAGTGTTTCACCTTGGTTTGAACCTCAGCCTACCACAATTACAGTGTTAGAGTTCATCTGACTTCTCCCAAAAGTCTTGGTGGGCTATTTTATTATTTTCCTGATGAACTTGTGGAAAAGTCATTGTATTGCTACCACTGGTTTACTGTTCATGTATTTGATTTGGTGGCACTGCAAAGCTTATGCCACAGATCCAAGCAAAGGGCAACCACAAAAATTAACTTTGTGTTGCCTATTTGAAGAAAACATGGTTTAAATTGTTGGTCTTGGCATGTCTCAAAGGACTTGTGAAATGCATTTGGAGCCAGACTTCTTCATCAGCTAATTTATGTGTGAGACCTAAATAAAGGAACCTTGGGGAAAAGTGAAAAAAGAGCAGATATTCAAATATTAGGAAAAAAAAGAAAATAAAAATCTGATTTATATTATTTTTAATTTTTTTTTAATTGAGTTGACAAATACATCATGAGGCAGAGGTTAACAAAACAACCCGTGATGAAAACTATATAGAGCAACTTAGCATAATAAAATGTAGCATGAAGCAGAACATTCTATGATATTTCAGGACATGGAGTATTCCCTGTCTTTCAGTTAGAGGGCCTTTATTACCCACTAACTGTGTCTTGATATTCAAGCAAGATAGATGATGTGGTGACAGATATTTAAGATTGTGAACTAATGTTCAGTCTTCTATAGAGAACAAGAAAAGCCAGTAGAATTTTTTCACCCTAACAGCTTGCCTTTTCTACGGCTCTCTGGGAGTGGAACTGAACAATGGTTCTTGAAAGGCTGCAGTGGGCTTTGGGATAGGAACACAAGAGACTGCAGTCCACACTTTCAATTTTTTTATTTTAGCCTTGGTGTGTCTTTGAAACCGAATAACACGAACAGGAGTGCTCTAATCCTCTCTTTTCTAGTTGTTATATAGACTTTTAAAGAGCTTATCATGCAATTGTCCATCTTCTATCTCAGTCTGACACAGGATGAGTGTTACGTTCTTTTGCAGTTTCAGGATTTGTAAGGTGGGACCCTGTTTTAAAGGAAACTTAAATTGCACATGACCAGTTGAACAGTTATGCACTCTAAACAAGGGTCACCTTAATATCCACAGGCTTGTAACAAAGCAAAAGACATGACTCTATTGACAAAAATCTACAGATGAGTTGAAGGATCTCTTTTACAATAAGGTGAGTCCTTCTTAGTGTTGTCAGGTTGTGCTAAACAGGTCTTAATTCATTTTTTCATATGCAGACAACTAGCACCTCTGGGCTACATCTGCTACCTAAATCATCTCATTTAACCTCCAGCAATTCCAGAAGGGATCTGCGGTAGTCATGTGCCATATTCACTGTTTGCAAGAAGATGTCTCAGATACCTTGCTTATCTCAGAATATATTAGACATTTGGTGGACAGCTGAATCAAGTCCTTTCCCTACTTAGAGCCTGAAGCTGGTGAAGCCCCAGATTTTACTGTTCCACTCAGAGGAACAAAATAAGAAGCAATCTTGCTACATATTATTCTCTGATATATTTCAGCAAAAGAGCTTGATTTGTCATAGTAATTCATTGTTAACAAATTCATTTTGATTCTACAAGTTTCTCTGGAGATGTAGCTCATTTAGATCAAGTTCTTTTGTTGCTTTTGATCAGTATTGGGTCATTTCCCCAACAATGCAAGCCATAAGTGACTAACAGCAGAGTTGTGTAGTCTCTAGACATAACATCTGCCTTCCAGCTATTCTCAATGTCTGTTTTAGGATTTTGTTTTATATGGCAGCTCAGTGTAGGGGAACACAATGATCAAGATATGGCTGAAAGCATAGTTAAAGTTTTATCAGTACTTGTCGCTGCATAAAAGATTTCAAAATGTCAACACAAATTCTACTTTCGTATGTCATTCACTCTTGGGCAGACAGAAAATCACAAGGGTGTAAACAGAATGATCTTGGAGCCTTGCTCTGAAAAAGACTGTAGGATTAATGACTTCATTGATAGTTTCTTTCCCATTATATCTGTCTAAACATTTAATCAGTATCACTTCCCAGAGTACATTCTGGCAGGCAAGATACTGGCTGGCAAAACAGATCTGGAGTGCCTGTCCTTCCTGCAGGCCATGCAAGGCCTCCATGAGCAGAGAAGTGCCGTGTCCTTTCCTGGGTGATGCAGACTTTTCAGAAGGCTCTCTGTCAGCCCACACCTACAGGAAAGCTCTGGTTTATTATTTGGCTTGTAGTAGGATTCCCAACAGAAGTGTTCACCCTGTTACTTGCCAGGTGAAGGACCTGGTCATGCCCTTCAGAGAATTTGCAGCTCAAAGGTGGGCACCGGAGAGCTTCCTCTGCTGAGCACATTGCATGGTGACCTCCCACAGCTCACACAGAGAGCTGAGGTGTGGACCAAAGGAGTGGTGGACTCAAGGAGAGGAAAACCAAACCAGTGATAATATCAAAGGAGAAAAGCAGACAAACCAGATGTAAGGCTGCAGCCTTGCATGGATCACTTGAGATCTTTGTTCAACTTTATATTATTTCAGACCCACAACTAGAATCACATTTTTGTACATAGACCCATCTCCATTTTCAGTACAAAAGTGATGTTGTTTCTCTGAAACGGATTCCTCTAATGAAGAAGCAAGTAAAAATTATCTATGTTATCCTTTACCAGAACATCCTAAGATAGAATGTTTTGATAACAGCATAAGATTCTTGGAGTTGTAGCTAAAAAGCTAATTTCCCAAGGGAAAACTGTCATAGTACTATTTTTCTCTTTTGCCAGTTTTCCCATTATAAATAATCAATGTAACTACCAAATCCAACCCAGTACTAATGATTTCACATACACACATATTGCACCAAAATTCTGCAGTTTGAGTACATCTCAGACACAATTCTGTTCCTCAAACCAAGATTTTTCCTCCAAGTAGTAATCATTTTCCCTCAGGAGTGTGAAGCATTCATGCTGCTCTGCCCAAAGAGGAGGTGCAGCTAAAACCATTCCCCAGCAAAGACACACAAAGATATTCCACATTCCTGGATGCTCCCTCGGAGCCATAGCATATGTAAAAGCAAGGGAAGAGGCTATTCATCCCATGGTACTTAACCACCATAGGATAAATTATCTGCAAGAAACAAGGTAGGGTCTCATCTCATGCCTTTGTGCTTACACAAGATGAAGCACAAAGCAAACTTTTATGCCAGAAGTTTATCTCTCTATCTGACTGAGCACGTCCAACTGACCTTTTCGTGCAAGATTTGCTGGCTCTTTCTCCTTCTTCAGCATCCCATGGGTGTTGTACAGCTTAAAAAGCAGAGAAAGGAGAGCAGCCTCAGGGACAAATCTGTCTGTATGGGAACTATGTAAAAAATTGAAACCTCGTCCTTCAGTCCTCAACATCAAATGTGAGTAAGAGTAAAAATACTAGCATTTTCTAGTAGTAAATAGGTGTTTCTAGTAAAGCGTAGTTTCAGCACCTTTGAGCCCAGATTGACATCCTGCAAAATAATGCCTTTCAGAGACAGCATTAGTTAATTCATTAGTTAGTGCTTTTCTAAAAAAAAAAGAAATCTGTATTTAAAACATGTTTGGTATCATCCTCTATTGGAAATGGGATTGTGATCTAGCCATTGATAATAAGCCAAAACAAAGGAAAAGATTGATGGCCGAATTCAGTCTCAAACAGAAATGAGTCATACAGATTTGAAATTAAAATGTTTGGGATTGTCTTTTTTTTTTTTCCTTCTATACATTTTTCTCTATTCTCTGGTCTTAAAACTGCTGTGTTTTCAGTTATAGTCTTTCATAAAGGATTGTGCTATAAAGTCTTTACTGTTATGCCTACTATTTTTATAGGGTCTCTTAAGATACTTTTTTTTTTTTGTAATATGTAAACAAATAGTTGTACCAAATTTCTCATGACATTTTGGAGATCTATTTTTATAGTCACCTTTGCTATCAGACCTCTTCAGCCCTTTCATAACCATGAATAGTAAGGGCTGACTTATGAAACAGCATACATCTCAGAGCATTTGCAATCTGAAAATCATTGCCTACAGACCAAAAAAGAGTAAGTGGAAGGATAGGGACAGCTTGGGCCTCCTCTTCCCTTCTACAAGATCTATGCAACTGATACACCACTCAGGAAAGAACAGAATGTTTGAACACCTGTGCCAGCCAAGTACTCGTCCAAGATGTTTCATAATCGTTCTTATTTATGGAATCAGACTAGGATGCCAAGTCAAGTGGTAAAGGAGAGATAGCGCTTAAGTCACAGTAAATATAACCCAGTGAGGGGGCCAGGGGAAGCAATGCTGTTGTCAAGCATAGAGTAGGGGATGAGAGGGAGAAGGAAATTGCAGAGAGCGATCAGATCCCACAAATACTCAGAGGAGTCAGCAGGGAGAGGGATGTAGTAGAAGCAAATGGAAGGATTTTCTGAAAGTCAGGGGTTAAAAGAAATAAACTGAACACCCTAAAAACAGTTTGAAGAATCTCAGTCTCTGAAAGAGGCACCAGCAACAAGAGAAAACAGTCAAACAGTGTTAGCCTCCCCGAGTGTGGATGGGTGCCACAGAACTGAATGCAAAAGAAAACACTAACCTGGCCTTCAGGAAAATGAGGTATCCTATCTGCTCCCTGGATTTCAGGGGATGTTATTCAAAGGTAGGAGAGAGGAAGCACCTGGGCACCTGGTTGGCTGAAACCATGGAATGTCATTTGCTCAGGAAAAAGTCACTAGAGAGGCAAACCACCAGAGTAATGAGTGACGAGTAAACAAGAAGCTGAAATAGGAGAGGAGCAGCATTGAAATGGTTGATAGGGATGCTTTCAAACTCAGCCGGTCACCTCATATATTCTCCACAAAACTTTCAGTTTCCCCCTTGAGTCCTTCCCATTCAGTCTTTGTTTGACACTCTTACCAATCTACATTTCCTAACAGCTTTTCCAACTCCCATTCCCTTTCCTGATATCCTTGCCAAATCCAGGCAGTATCTTTCACTTTTTCCCTTCCCCACATCACATACCAGAACATAATTTTCACAGCCTGAGGGTGCCAGCTCTATGCTGTGCATTAAAATGACATTAAACATTTTGTGGATCAACGGAAGCTAGAATATTTTTTTTGATGGGGTGAGGGTAGAGGGATGGAAGAGAAGGAAGAGGCCTTGTAAGTGGGTCTTCTTTAGCAGAACATCCTATAAGAAACATATGATAATGTAATCATCGCAGATATTTGACAAATGCTACTCAGTTCATTTTTTCCCTTCCTGATGACATATCCCAGGCTTTACACTGAGCTTCCCAAAGATAGATTGTGCACACAGCAAATATCTAGAGGAATGCAAAAGCAAAAAACCAGAAACACGACATTTGGGAGACATTCCTTCACACTGACTTACTTCTTCAGCAAGATCTGCAAATGAAGTTACTAAGATAGCTAACACAAGCCAAGGTTATCTGAAAGTAAGCAAATATTTTATCATGAATAGTAGCATAGTTTAGTTTCAACATTTAAATTACCATCCACACAGTAGCTATGTTTTGCCCCTTTGGTAGTATTATTTAGCCTTTATTTGATTCTGAAAAAAAAAAAAAAAAGATAATGAAAGCTAAAAAGAATAATGAAAATCAGAGAAAGAATTTATTGAGTCTCATGTCATATTGTTTATGATTAAAATCATATGAGATTTTGCCTTTAATAAATAGTTTAGAAAGTTATCCTAGAAATTTCATATAAAACAAAAAGAGCAATCTTCCAGAAAAAATTGGTGATAATGCATACTACATGTGATTATTGTCAATTCAAGAAGTTACTTAGCAGTAAACAAGGTATAGTTGGAAACCTAATTTATATTTCCTGGGTTTAGAAAATACATTTTTTTGAAGGCAAATCAAAAGTCTGGAGAATTTCCACTTTTCCTTAAAAATCAGTGCCATTAAGTTATTTTTCTCTGCTTACTTGCTATTTAAGAACTTTTGTTGAACAGAAGTCAGTATCAAAATGGGAAAAGCACTTTTTTGTGTTTTCATATGGTTTACAAACTAGAAAGCAAGGAAAACAACAAATTACAGATAGAGTATATAACTAGGACAAGGAAGAAGTGACGTTTCAGAATTTCATCAGACAAATTAGTCAAAGGAAAAACATTATAAAAATCCAAACCCATATGTACTTTATGAAAATAGTCTTCCTTTCTGACCAGATTTTCATGTTACTTCTAGTATACTAAAATTGTCTCACTTGGCAGCAGAGGGGCTAGTTGTAATTTACCCTTTAGAGCTCAGATAGCAGCTGATCCGTCTTGTTGAGTTAAATCTCCTTGGACGAAGCTCAGAGTGAGATCAAGGCTTCGTGTTCCCCCAATTCTCTACCCATGCTGAGGAGGTCACACTTTGATTCCTGGACTTTCATGCAGGAAAGAATTTACAGTCTCTGAGATGCTTTGCTTTTCACAGATTTTAATTTCTTAGCCCTGCTTAGCAATGTATCAGTTTTATGTTTGGACCCCAAAATGTCAGATGAGAGGAAGGATATTCAGCAAGTCCCTGTGTTTATTTGACATTCCAGAAGGAATACATGTTGTGTGGACAAAAGCAGTGTTTTACAAGTTTTCACATTGCATTCTGAAAGGAGTGTTTTCTTTATAATCTATGTATCTTTATGTAGGCTGTAGGCCAGGCTAAGCAGTGTGATGCAAAGGCTGGGCAGAGGGCCTCTATTCACAAAGGAACACTTATTTCACTTCATCTTCCATGACTATCTGTACCGCCAAGCTCCTGCTGAGGGGTGTTTTACACACCTCACACAGTGTGCGTTGTGCTCCTGACTCACTCCTCTACTTTCATCCTGTTTGTGCAAACTGGGAGGTGGGACCAACAAATCTAACCATCAGCAGTGGTGATAGGGCAGAGGACAGCTTTTGAAAGGGAGCCTATAATTTCAGCTGTTTGACATATCTTGCCATCAACCCATGTTATTGCCAAACATAATTTCTCTAGTTTCACAGTGTCATGCCCTGAAAGAGATTCCTTGGAAAGTGGTAGCAGAGCAGACCACTCTGAAGGGATGATATAGTGATGCTAACAGCCATAACATGGCATAGTGCCATGCTCTGTCTTTGAAATGTACAATGAGAAATGGCCTGTAATTCCATGGCAATATATTATCTGCCTGAGAAGCAAATGTTGCAAAGCATAAAAATTCAACCCTGATCCATCAGTAACACAGCTATTTTATCAGAAAGAGAGTTACTGGTAGAGCACTGGCAGAGACATTTAGCAGAAAAAGAGGGTTGTTAGTGGAGATCACAGTATCTTTAATGCATTGTTCAATTCAAGATTCTTTTGTAATGCTGCAGCTTTTTCATTTGCAGACAGAGAAGGGGCAAAAGTTCCTGATGGTTCCAGGACTTTGGAGGAAGCATGTTCAATTCTTTTTGACCTTTCTTTTTGGCCCTTTGGGTAAATTCGAGCCAGTAAATTCAGTACATAAAACTGACACCCAGTATGTACAATTAAAGATGCAAGTGTCTTCATCAAAACCAAAGCAGAATTTGTAGAATTTAGGGCCAACATTTTGATCCAAACCCCACCCACTGAATTGCCACTTCAGCAAATATTTATACTTATTGTTTCCTCGAGTGGTCTGTAGATGTTTTATTGTCTGTTTCATGGCCCATATGTCTGGTTTGGTATATGTCTCCTGTCTACACGTGGCAGATACGTACACTGCTCTCTTGACCACAGACCTTCAGACTCTGTGCTCAGACCATCTCTACCTGCAGACATTGACTGGAACTCCTCGTAAAACACAACACTGCCACTTTTTTCTAAAAGCAGTTGCAATTATAGGTTGTTCCCCCACCTTTCAGATGCAGTAGTCCACCAGCTGGAGCTGCTGCTAGGGCTGCAGGATGCACCTGGTCCCCACAAGGTCCTGGCTAAGCCACTGATGGCAGACACCACCTCACCTGCTCAAGTACAATCATGGAGCAGAAACAAATGCTACTTCCATGACCCCATAAAAGAGAAAATGGAACGCAATTGAGAGGTTTAGTCGTTAAGGTACTGGCGTGGCTGAGGGATAAAATTAATTCTGCTCCTTTTTCCTAGATATTTTTGCAATCCAAGAGACATTGAACAATGTATGTAGTAACACATAATTATACATAATCATCAATTGGAAGGAGGGGCTAGAAGGCAGATTACTCCTGGTGTTCCCAGTGAAGTAGGCAAATTTTCTGTCTCTCTTTTCCATTATCCCTTCTGCATAGTGGCATGGCTACTACAGAAGGGTTGGAAGCTGCCTTTGATCCCACTTTACCTATAACTCAAGTAGTTAGTTCTTAGTAGTATAATACTTGGGAGTAAATCAGTTTTACTGAGACGTGTCTGATGCTCTATTTTACATGTTTTTGGCAACTTCTAGACTATCACATCAAAGCTGCAGCATGGATGTTGGTGATGCCTTTTTTTCTGGTCCTAAAAATATGAGCCAGACAGTTAGGGTGATAAAAGGGGTACCTTTATATGAGGATCATCAAGTGCACCAGATTCGTCAGGTGGAAAACACCAAAGAAGCACACCCCACATGCCACATGTACAATTTTTATAGATTCTGCAAATTAGCATATCTGACAAGAACCCCCCCAATTAGGAACCCGCCTGGTGATTAATCCCCCGCCAGTTCTACTACCTTCTAGATTCTCCCACCTTTAGGATGATATCCAAGCCCTGTTTACAAAAGTGTGTCTCGGAAAGCTGGTTTCAACCATGGTTTCTAAGGAGAACCAAGATAGAATAGGGATCCTGGAATTTGTTTTGTCTTTCTGCCTAGCAAAATGTTGAAGCTAAGCTACAATATGAAGCTACAAAGCTACAAATACATGTATAAAGGATACAGAGAATATAAAAAAGGAAAACAGAAAAAACAAAAACGGCACCACTGGCAGTGTGTTAGAAACATCCACTGAACTCACCAGTCTCCCTGGTGGAATTTTTAGCTACCTGTCTCTAAAAAAATAGGCAGGATTTAAAAATACTCACTTCAGCATATTGTGTTGAGTAATTTTACCTTTGTATGCACAAGGATGCTCTGCAGAGAGCTTCACAGAGGCCTTGTTAGTTACATGACTAAGCCTTCAAGCATTGATGCACAACTTGCTCAGACTGGAAAGTTTGGCTTTAGGAGGAACACATCTAAAAATTAATTATGGTTGCAGTCAGGAGAGTTAACGCTACCGAGCTATCAGAGGAAGGAATTGCATAATGACCTCCCAGATATGCTGTCATGTTCAAGTCACTTATTTCAAAATGCTTTGCAAGATAGAGATAAAGGTTAGTACTGATCTGTTGCCTATTAGCGATCTTTGAAGGTCCACTGCTTCTATTTTTATAAATTGCAGATCATTCAAAAAATATTTGATGAGCCATATTCTAAATAATAGCAATGTTTACTTTCTTGGATTGTAGGTGTCATGGTTTAGGAACGGTACTCCCCAGTTTAGTACTCTGAGACTTTGCAAACCACACTGACACTCGCTCCCTCCCCCCTTCCTCCTCTCTTTCCCTTCCCCCTGTGACAGGCTGGAGAGGAGAATTGGAGGCACAAAAATTAAAGGTTTGATAAGAACATTTTTCTGGGAATAGCAATGAGATAAGAAAACAAACAGTAACAACAACAATATTAATGATAGAGGACACAAGAAAAGAAACATTATTGTTCACCATAGAATCCCCTGACAACAGACAATACCTGACCACTCCCTCTGCCATGCGTGTTCAAACAATTTTTTTAAAATTGTGTATGCAGTTTACTGTGTATTTACATATAAACAATATTTTGAAAGAGAATCCTAGGAGAATATGTAATTGTTGGGGTTTAAGGTGCTTATTATTGTTTTTCTTATCTTATAGAAATTTTGCTCATAGGTTGTTAAGATACCATAACAGCTGGGTACTTAAGAAAAACAAAAGAAAGCTGCTCAGGAAGAGGTGTGGCTAACTACTCCCTGGCTAGTTACTCCCTTATCAGAGACTCCCTCTCAGAGGGGGCAGAAATATCACGAGAGCTGAGCTGGGGAAAGGGGGCTAGGGTATCTGCTCACTCTCTTTGCTGCTTGGCATTCAAGGGGAGAGAGGCTGCAGTCGCTCCGGCAAGGACTCACCACCACTGCGGGGTTCTGTCTTCTGCTGCTTGCTTCTACTGTAAGTAGAGCCCTGCTCATAAGAGCAGCTGTTGCACTGGCACCTATCTACCACCCTACTTCACCCTACTTTGCCATCTGCTCCGGCGCTCAGGGGAAGGAAAAACCTGGGATTCGCGAGCCCCTTTCCCCTTCCAGGGAACCAGCCTCTGCTGGCTGTGTTATATATATACATATATAACATATATACATATATATGTATGTATAAAGAACTGTTATTCCTTTTCTCATATCATTGCCTGAAAGCCTCTTAATTTCAAAATTATACTAATTCGGAGGGAAACAGGTTATGTTTCCCAAACCAATGGAAGTTCCTGCCTTCCTTAGCAGACATCTGTCTTTTCAAACCAAGACAGTAATTTACATACAGAGAGTTTTTCCAGCAGAATCTACAGATAAAAGTTAATTCCTGCTTGTTTTAAAAAGTGTTGGACTGAGTAAAGATTTGTCTCTTCTTCATAGTGTCATTGGAAGGAAAACCATCTTCATGCAGCTTCCAAGAGCGATGAGATAATAATAAAACTGCCTGGCTTCACAAGTCTGACTCTTGACACTGACATGATACAAAGACGATGTGTCCACACAACTGCACAAAACAAGTCACTTTACTGACCCTGCCATAGTCCATCTCCATTATTAAAGAAAGCCAAACCTAATGAGTTTCAAACAGGAGTCTCCAAGGTCAATTATATCATACACTTCAATTCTGCTTCATAAACATTATCTTGGTACAAATATTTTCTGGTAATACAGTTCCTAGATTACATACAAGTTTACAAAATAACATCAGTATTATTAAATTGTGATGTAAAATGTTTCTGTGTCAATGTTGTTTGTTTTTTATTTTCATTTAAGTTCCTATACATACATATATACACCTCCTGGTTAGATTTAAGCACAGTTGCAGAAGAATTAATTCCTGAACACTTACAAAAAATTCAGTCAATAACCAACGGAAGGCAGAAAGAGCTAGGTAATGGAAATTAATAAGCAAAGTAGGCTGCAGTGAACTGGAACCATTTGGACCTTCAGCCATTTTGCACTTAGTGCCTGTAGTGGTGTGCCTAAAATCATCATCATTGTGACCTGAGCTGGATTTATGGCTAGAGTACTTCAGATACTGAGCTACAAAGGAATCATGGTGAAATCTCACACTTACTCTTTTTATAGCCAGGGAGGCCTTAAAGACCCTAATTCCAGAGGACAGAGAGTTCCCCTGACAAAGAAGATGGTTTTAAAGACATGTTCCAAGCACCAATTTCAAAGCTTGGCTCCAGCATAGTTACTTGGATTTATCTGCATACCTGAGGTTTATGCATTAAAAACCACTTTGTAGTACTGACAACCTAGCAAAAGAAAAAGCTTTTTATTGTACTGGAAAACAGTAATGCCAGAGCTGGTTTTTATTAAATTCACTGATTGTTCCCAATTATTTTTTTTCCATTGAGAGTTTCCCTAAGAAGAGCAATGCCTGTGGATTCAATTTGATTTTGTTTGTAAACACATCACCTTTATGCAACAGTGTTCAAAATGCAGAAACACAGGCCAAAAAAACCTTATTGCAAAAAATGCAAGACAATAAAATTTTACTGCTGAAGACATAGCATTTATGTTTCTTTCTTTAAAAAAAAAACAAAACAAAACAACCCAACAAGAAAACAAAACCACCCTAAACTAACCAAATAAAATAAAATAAATTGCCAAACTATGATCCTTCACATCAGAACTTTAGCATTTTTATAGAGGACAATCGTGTACAATGAAACTAATGCAAGCAGAGACCATTGTAACACGCTCATAGAGATTAAAGTTTTTCTTTCCATTTCACATTGCTGTATTTCTCTTCTCACCAAATTCACTCGTAAAATCAACAACCAAAACTTTTTAAATTCTAATTAAATTACATATATTAAGAAAGCTATGTTATTAGTAACTTTGTGCTTAATATCTGAGCTGCACTAATTAGGAAAGATTAGAGAGATCATTGATAGAATCTGGGCAGAGGAAATGAATATAAGTTTCTTCATTGCTATAACGAGAACAGTATCTATCATAACTCCATCCAAAGTTTGAGTTCAGTGTTGATTCAAATGAAGTTACATATTCTGAAACTTCTGCTATCACAAGTTTCATTATTTCTGTCTGAAATTTCATAAGACCAATTCTGAATAAAATGAAGAAAGAGTCAGAATATCTGCCCATCTAAGGGCTTGTGTTTGTCTAATTTTCCTACAATGAAAGAGGCGTGGATAAGTGGATCATACTTTCTACGACCTCAGCTGGAAAAGGCTTCAGTCTGCTGCATTAGATCTTGCCAAGATCTAATTGTTGTAATTAGTTTGAGATATAAGGTAGAAGTACACGTAACCACTGAGATTATTATGTGTTTTCAAAGTCTGGCAATTGCAATTGAGAGACTGGACAATTAATCTCTCTGTAGCCGAGTGATGGAAGCTGTCCTGGAATAGTGATGTCCATTTATGACCAGTAGACTCTGTGAGGTCCACAAACAGTTTCAAAAGCACCTGTGAAAGGTACAAATGAAATGCTAGGGGCTTAAATTCAGTAAATGAAGAATCATACCTTTATAGAAAATTTTTCAGGTCGATCATTCAAAAAGGATGAAAACCACTGTTCCAAAATATTTCTATGCCAGTCCGCCCTGTGAGGGTTAATGGCATACACAGGAGTTCTGCTAAATGTCACAGTAGTTACTATGCTCTAATCCTGATCCCCTACCTACTGTAGCTGCTATAAAATATATAGTAATAATTTCCTGAGGTAGGGTAATGTATAAGGAATGTCAGACCAGGCTCTGGACATATTTGCCTTAGCTCTGTTTTATTAAAGTGAAACTTTTATTAAGGCATGTGGTGAATTGAGCAATCTGCATGATTCATGCAGTTATAAACCTATTGCTACACTCACAATAAATCAATGAGCCATTGTCGCATGTTCACTGTAGAGTAGATTAAATAATAAGGGGAAAAATCAATGTGGAAGTATTATTCAGCCATATGAAAGTATTAAAAATGTACTCTGAATGTATTAAAAGCACCAAATTGTAGTTGAGCTAGGCTTTATTCCATAAACAAGTTTCATTGTATGCAGGGTATTTATTTACTCATGGTCTATATAAGAGTCAATATAATTAACCAAGTTAGATTATGTCTTTTGCTGAGTTATTTCTGATTGGAACACACTCTTATGATTCGCACTGTAAAACTAAGGGCCAAGGCTCCAGCCTGACCTCTGCATACCCTCAGCTGTACTGCTCAGAGGGAAACATGAGAAGAAACTTCTCCTTCAGGACCACAACTGTCATAGGAAGATGCTGATTCATCACTCCATTGCTGCCTGAGTTGCAAAGGGTCATTTTGGGTTGGGACTAAAAAGAATGGTTGTGGTTTCTCTGCATATATCCACATACCTCTGATTGTCTCTCAGCCCTCTCTGAATTCTTATCTCCTTTGGGCAGAGCAAGCCTGTACAAGGCATTAAGGGTGTAAGTGAGAGTGAAATAGATTAAAAATTCTCTTTTATTTTTTCACAAGAGAAGGGAGGAAATAGGTGAAAGTCTTCTACCAGTTCCCAGATGGAACCCTGACTGATATTGATTCAAAGTGATCATGTAGAACTGAATACTGTCCACAAGTATCTCTGTTATTTAATGAAAGAAAGAAGCACCAAAATACATTGTGCTTCAGAATTTGCACATGAATGACATTGTTTCATAGTAAGAACCAAAATATGTGTATCGGTCATAAGCTCATGTGTTTCTTCTTCTCAAGTACTCTCATTCTCTCAGTGGTTTATTTAGATTGTTTGAAAGACTATTCAAATTAAATAATAATAATTATAATAATTATTTGTTGCCATTGTATTTTCAAGGAACACCAGGAGCAGAAGCTTATATCTTTACCATTATAAAACGCCATGCTGAAATTTATTAGGTTTTCTTTAAAATTACAGGTTTAATCAATGTAATGTAGATTCATTTTCTCCGTGTTTTCCCCCCACAAACTGCCTCTATTACTGTTGCTAAGCCGTTGGAAAGGCTGATCTGACCTCAGGGACAAGAGCTTACTTCAAGGAGTGGAAAGATCTGTGTGTCCAAGGGACTAACAGCTGACTATATGACAACCACAGTTCTCCAAAATCATTCCTAAAATATGCTTTAAAATCTACAAACCGTATGCTTGATAATCCCCATAAGATTAAATAGTCCAGATACAAAGGGGAGACTTGAGACTTCTGTCCAATTTTCCACATTCTGTCATGTCAAACACCCATTCCCAGAGTGTATCTCTTAATTGCAAAGCTGATCAGTCACAGACTCTCCTCAGGTGGGTGACTAATTGGAGGCAGTCTGGCAGCACGTTTTTTGTTTCATTTCTCAGGAAATCAGGAAGTCACTGTACCATCCAGTGCTATGGATCATCTTGTAGATTTTCATATTCTTCTAGGCAGGACTTTGGATTCACATATCAACTAAAGCTTTTCCAGAAATCATCTGTCTTTCTTGTTGATGGCTGTAAGAATAAGGACAATATTTATGATTTATGTAAAGCAGTGTACTCCCAAAATTCAGTTCTGAAATGGAGTTTAGAGTGCTCAGTGCTATTTAACAATAAGTAGTTCCACATACCAGAGGGAACCCAATATATGATGACTTGATATGTGCTACTTAAAAGACTATTGCAGATATTCCTCATTACCCATTCTACTCACAAGCCAAAGCACCATATTCTAGTTCACAACAGTCTCCAGGTCTCAAGGTTACAGGTTAAAAGGCTGTTGAATAAAACAGGATCATAGAATCATTAAGGTTGGAAAAGATCCCCAGGATCACTGATTCCAGCCTTTGATCGAACACCACCTTATCAACTAAACCATAGCACTAAATGTCACACGTGCTGTCATTTCTTGAACACTTCCGGGGTGGTGACTCCACCACTTTCCCTTGGCAGCCTGTTCCTATTCTTGGCAATCCTGTATGTGAAGAAATTCTTCCTGATGTCCAACCGAACCTCCCCTGGCACAGCTTGGGCCATTTCCTCATCCTGTCGCTATCACAACATCACAAACATTTAAGGATTTCCTTCTTGTGGGAAGAGTTCAGCAGCTCATGCAATCTTCTTCCACTTATCCTAGCCTAAGGTGGCCTCTTCATCATGACGTTGGGCAGGAATAGCTTGAATGTTAAGAAAGGGAATAATAGGAGGAGTTTAACTGCCAGTACCTTCAGATCTATGCAGGACCCTGGAGCCAAATCTTTGTGATGCACTTACTAACTATGATGCATTGAAACAGGTTGGCAGAGAGCTGGACAACATCCTTCTAGCCTCAGTCTCTGCCCAAATTACTAGAATGCTGCCATTTTTGAAGTCAAACTCAAGATTCTTCAGTATGTTTAGTGACACTTGGCCACTGGATGTCACTTACATTTAATAATGCTGTAAAGATTACTCCAACTCAGTTTTTAGGGTAAAAAGACAAGCCTGTAAGTTCTGTGAATTGTGACAGATTTATTACTTTTTTAGCAATGTTTTTCTCCATGTCTTAGATAATTCTTGGAAAAGGTAAAAAAAAGTCTATTTTTCTTCTGTTGAATATGTTAATTACTAGGGAGACACAAATCTGAGCCTTCACTGATACTCTGTTTCTGCTGACATGAAAATTGCCATCAATCTCTTCACAGCTGAATAAAATTAGTGATGGACCTGAACCAAAAGTCATTATAACAATACATTAAATTTCTAAAACCAAGATTCTACCCACTAACACTTCAAACATTTGGATTTTGGGAAAAGTATCTCATTTTATTGATTTGCAAGTGATTGATATACCATAAGCTTTCAATGTGAATCAGTCTTTTCAATACCTAAACTACTTTTTAGAGTGGAACTTAAGCTCATAATTTATTGGGATGGGATTACTTTTCAGCCTATTGTCAGTTAGACCTTTTAATTGGGTCCTGGCAAAAATCAGAAGCTGTAAAACTGCACAAAAATGTGCACATTTCCTCCAAGGAACTCTGGGACCAATGGATGGAAAGGCATTTCTGATAAATACCCTCACTGGACTCTTAATGGATGAAGCAAAAGAAAGACAAAAGGGGGAAATATCTGAAGCAAGAACATGAACAATCACTATTTATTCTGAGATAGCAGATTTCACATTTTCATACCTATAATGTTAGTCTGTCTTTGCACAAAGACCTGCTTTCCTCACACGTCCAGTGGAGGACAATGTGGAAGCACACAGGCTAGTTGTGAGCAAATAACACCGGAATGAGAAATGGCAGGGTTGTATTAGCACGGACTCGTAGCTTGCAGTTGCTTTGCTTTGGAGGGTAAAGGCATCTCCGAGACGTGGGAATAAACAGCCAGAAATATTCTTCCCATTGCACAAGATGAGATAACAAATCAGTTGTCAAAGCATGTGTAGAATCCATCTCCTGACTCCGACTCCCTTACTCCTTGGCTTCTGTTAGATCAGAGGATTTATGCATTTGTACTACTCCTTTATTTGACTATTTGAGAACAGTACAAACAGATTTAATTTCGATACAACAAACACCAAGCAGATAGAAATGTATTAGTGTAAGGAAAAATAAGCAATGCTAATTATCAGTAAAACATTCACCTACATAGGTTTGTAGCTTGAGACTTTGGTTCACAAGGGCTTGTGAAACTCATCCTCTATTTTCCCTTTGTAAGGACTTACTCTTTTTTAACCAACAGATTTTATCTTGTTGAGGGTCAAACCACATTTTTTCTGGCCTGCACCTGAAATCATAACTCAGCATTGACTTTCTTCATCCAGCCTCAAATCTTTAGAGTTGTGAACTCTGACAAACCCTTTAGAGAACCTGATGTAAGTTTCAGATTTGTAATGAAACTAAAGCCTGGGTGGGTTTTGGGTTTCATTACGAAAGTTCTGCACAGCTGCACTAAAAACTCAAACCAGGTTTCATAAAAGTACCTGTTGTATTTAAGCCAGGGAGTCACACTGGGAACTATATTTAATAAGTAAGAAGTTGTAGGAGTGCTGATGTAACTGTGTAAAATGTTTTTTAAAATACAGGAGATTTGACATGGAAACCCCTTTTAAAAACAGTGGAATACTTAATCCAGGACTGTTGTCGCTCTACAACCAGCGCATTACTCGACCCAGTGTGGTGCCAATTCTGAGAGGAAGGACTGCTGACAATACAAAATTTAGCTCTTGAATACATAATTAATCTGTAATTTCTAACTCTCACAAAAGAAAAAAAAAATATTTCACAAGATTGGTGGTTGGACTGCTTCTCTTGTCACAATCAGTTGTAACACTTCCATGGAGGGGAGAGTCTCACAGCTTTTTTCTGGGCCATAATAACATTCTTTTGAACTCTATAGCTGCTTGGTTACAAAGTGGAGTCATGGCAAGAAAATCAAATTACCTGACTCAGTTCTGATAGGAAATAGTTTCTACTCTCTACAAGCCAACTGAATGCCTCTCATTTCCAGCCATGTTGCCCATTCCTGCAGAGATGTTCCTAGAAGTTCCTGTGAGAACTTCAGTCTATCTCTCTGCATGAAGTTCTGAGAGAAAACGCACTGAGTCTTCTATTCTGTATTTGCATCACATTAAACATTACAGGATGCTAGTTTATGGCTGGGACTCTTGGTCAGGGAAGTTTTCCAGAATAATAGTAACAATGACAGTAGCAGCAAGTATCGATTGTAGTACATCAAGAGTCTCTTCTGAGCTTGGAAGAAACCATCAAGGCTTGTTCCATCAGCGTGTTTAATGCACGCTTGCTTTAAGCATACAGATGGGCCAAATAATTCAATTAAAATTGAGGACATGTAGGCTGTTTTACAAGTTGCATTCCAGAAAGAAAGGTGCAAAAGAGCAAGATGCTATCCTGAACCTAGGAAGTGAGAGAAAGTATGCAGCAACATCCAGACTTTGAAAATGATCTGAGTTCACTTCCAAGTGGAGGGAAAAATATTGGATTGAATGCCACAGGAGACACTAAGCTGTTAGGAGATTCGAGTACAGGTTAAAATGATGCAGGAAAACTAAAGTGAAGCTGAAAACAACAGTGGACTCTTTAGACAGGGGAAAAGGAATCCTTAAAGAATCCAAATAAGGAAATTCAGAAATGGAAGACAACACCAACTTCAAAATAAAGAATGGGCAAGAAATGAACATTGTTAAGAATCCCAGAAGCAATCTGGACAGGGTTTTTGGGTTTTTTCTCAAAAAGAAGAAAAAAAAAAAAGTTGCTGATCCTTTACTCACTGGCATAGGCTTAAATTTCAACCCTCTGCATGCTTCATATAGCTAAAGAACAGGACATTTTAGAACCATTCAGCACTGACACTTTTCTCAGTGGATCAGCACAAATATCCAACACAACTGTTTCTGCAATTGTGTGACACCGAGAAAATCCAGTATTTAATGACTCTCTGATGAATATCTACACCTCTGAAGTGGTATGGTGATGTCGTTGTCTAATGTTATTATATTGGGCAATAACATGAAATATGTCGGAATATTGGCTGGGTCAACACCTGCTAAACTTTTTTTTCTCGCTGACACCTTCTGTAATTATTACTATGAATGTGTTTTGTTAATGTTTACATTTATTTAAAAAACACGTTTTTTAAAATTTGATTTTAAATAAGCATCTGACCAAGTCAACTGCCAAAAGATCATTATGATACAAGGGTAAATCATGTGATTTACATATTCTTTTTTTAAAAGCATGGTAATAGTGTAACACTTGAAAGCAATTCTTCTTGCTCACTTCATACATGCCCATTCTCAAAACTATATTTCTTATCTGTTTTAGTAGGCTATAAATTCTTCAGATCAGAGAATTTATACTTTTGAGTCACCAAGTCTGTCTCATCATGTGATTCTCATTCTCAAACAACTCCATCCTGGAATAAATAACCAGCAATTCTATAAAGAGCAACTGAAACCTTGGATGAGAATCCACCTCTGTTCACGGATGTTGAAATTTATGGCTGTGTAAATGGCTACCATTCCTTACATACGCAAGTTAAATATTTAGTCATCTCTGCCTCTGTTAAACAGGAATTCTTGAAATATATTTCTGCTGTAAACTTACTATATTATATATCAAGCATATAGAACACACATTTATGTATCTGTATGTGCATAAATGTATTTGTAGAGAACAAACTGGCAGAATGTCTCAGAACATTTTGTGCATATTCACAGCTTCTACAATATTTACATTATTAGCAGATTTTGTGCTCTCTTCTTTGTCTGTCTATCCATAGATGAGCTTAGACTTTATTACATCACCTAAACTTTCTTCTGAATATGAGATTCTTAGCTGACAACAGAATTGAGAGTCAAGTCATTCTTTAATTTAGGCCACAGCATCAGTTCTGAGGTGAGATGCATTGAATTAAAGCAAGCAGCTCCTTTAAACACAAAGTGTGGCCTCTGTGTTGAAAGGCAGGAGTTGTACCTGCTAAGATACAGAGCTCTCCTTGCTTTTCACCACTCTTAGAGAGAAAAAGCCTTTAACAGAGACACAGGGTTTTTCACTTAGAATCTTATGACTACCTTACCCTTTGTACAGGTTAATTAGATGTGGAGGAGTCAAACAACACTGGTCTCCATCTGTTCTGCAGCTGCCACAACTGAGGCTAAAGGTGCTGATTTTTTTCCAGTGTCATGCTCAACAGTAGGTGTGCTGGGTGGAAAACACTATGCTGCTACTAGTGTGAGACCCATTGCTCTCTTTAAAAACTTTCAGAAGGAGCCCAAGGGGTTTATTTGGCTTTAGAAGCTAAATAACTTTCTATTTATTGCCTTCTGCATTTTAATTTTTTTCACTTCAACCATTTAGATTACTTTCTTATTTAATAGCTCTACCACTCTCCAGCTGGTTTCAGCCCAGCTTTGCTGAGAAATTAGAACTGAAGCCACTGAAAGCTCATGTATATTATGGGGTTTAATGTGACCTACCAAGTTACTGGGCAAAAACTGAGCTGCACCTCATGGTCATGTCAGTTTTTCACTTCTTTTTCTCTTCTGCTGGAATAAGAATTTTGTCTCACACTTGGCACAGGCTAAGAGTGGATAAATATGGGGTTTTTTCTCACAAGTGTAGACACCTGTGTCTGAGCTCATCCCTGAACAGTCTGGTAAATAAAGTCAGTGCAAAGCAAAATCATCTCATTCTGTAGTAAATGTCTACAGAAAGTCAGGTGAATCACTCTTATGCCACCTATTTCTCTCCAACGAAGTAAAACGAACCTGGAATGAGTAGACTGAGTGTGGACACATAAATGCAGACATCAAAAGTTAAGCAAAATTACTTCAGCGACCCACTAAGGCATAGTAATTTGATTACTTTATGAGGTTTAATGCAGTCACTGCCGTTGTTATTATTTGCATGGCAATAATGTCTAGAGGTAGTTAGGATCTGTTTGTGACACACCCTGAATAAATAAAACCTCTTTGTGTTAGTCTTCACAGATAATGTCATCCTGTAAGTCTCTGTCAAGAAGTCAGTCAAAGCAAGTGGTGAACCACAAATAGTGGAGAAGGGTCTAAATGGTGACCCTCTCTACAAGTTCCACATATACAAGTGGGTTGAACTGGACAGGATGCATCAAAGGGTTTCTTCATATTGTTTCAAAGTCACTGCCTACCCTTTCTGAAATTTTGCAGAACTCAGATGAAGCCACAGATTACTAGAAAATGGCAAATATTATGCCCATCTACAAGAAATGGCAAAAAGAAAGATCTAGGAAAGTGCAGACCAGCTAGCCTCACTTCTGCCCTGGAGAAAATTATAGAAGAGCTCTTCATGATAAGTATTTCTAGACACATGAATGGTGCAAAGGAATGTGATCATGAACTCTATTCAACCCTCGTTAGGCCACATTTCTAATACTGAATGCATTTTGCTCCCTGTAGTGTGAGAAAGACATTGGAAAATTGAAGAGGGTTCAGCGGAGGGTTACCAAGATGATTAGAGGGCAAGAGGATTTTACATATGACAAAGGAGTGATAGAATTATTTTTGTTCAGCCTGGAGAAGAGGAAGTTTAAGGGGTATCTAATCAGAGCCTTTAATACCTAAAAGCCAACTTTAGAGAAGATGAATATACATCCAAAGGATGCACAGTGACAGGACATAAGAAACACAAAAGAGTGGCTTTAAGGGAAATTCTATCTAGATATTGGAAAAAAATTATCATGCGAGCTATAAAACTTAGGGTTAGATTGCTCAGAGGAGCATTGGAGTCTCCTTCTCTGAATACACTCAAGACTTAGTTTCATAGTGTTCTGAACACCCTAACCTAAGACCTGATTTCAACAGGTCATACAAGATGGTCTCCAGAGGTTCCATCCAACCTAGATTTTTTTATGGTTTTATGATACTATGGCAAAGATAACTTCTTTGCCCCTAATAACCAAGACTAAAAAATTATAGTGTAACCATTAATTTGTTTCCTGGTTTTAACATGAGCACAGATCTGTGCTCTTTTGACTGTGATATCCTTTGACTACAAAGAGAATAAAAATTTCTGGCGCATTTAAAGACGTCAGTATGAAGATATCTCAGTGAGTATCTGTGAAAGAAACACTAAGACAAAAGGGACTAAAGAGGACAGAAACCTCTTGGAACAAATATGTTATTGGAGAAGGTTTCTATTCCCTGATAGCTGTTCTGTTTCACCAGCTGTTATCTTCCCCACAGAGACATGGAGGTCTCTGCTGTAGCATTCATGCCAGGTCTAGATCAAATCTGTGTTTGGCCTTATTATAATGAAGGAAGTGGAAATCCCCACTAGATTTTGGGATAGTGTGGAAACCTTAAAAAACAGTTAAGTAACAATCATTTAGGGAATGCTAGTCAGTAAATCAGTCACCTTCCAACAGGTCAAAAAATGAGACAAGATACCAACAGGAAAGGAACAAAAAGGCAACAATAATTCAGAGAGATATGATAAGCACTGGATAAATACTTCGTGTTATAAGGAGTGCTAGTGATGTAGTTAAAAAATTTGTACTGACAGGTACCTCGATGGTCAGACATTGCCATCCAATTTAGAGTGCTGTGGATGGGAGCAGCAGCCATAATTCTTAAGTCTCTGTGTTACTTCTAACTCAAGGTGCAATGTGTTATAAAAGGTACCACTTTTCACTTGGGACATTAAGTGTGAGGTCCAGAGTTTGACTGTTCATCATTAACGATTGAATGACACTTTTCATAAAAAGAAAGGTGTCAAGTGTAGAGTTCAAGCCAAATTCCAAAATTTGAAATATGGCTTATTTTTAGTGACCTGTAACTCAGGTGTGGGTTGGTCACTATTCATCAAAATCCACAGAAGAATTCTCCTTTTCCCTTGGAGTAAAATCAGTACTTATCAGGGCAAGTTAATTTTTTTTTCCCACGTGAAAGTCATAAGGCAAAAATAAAGCCTTGCATTGGAAGCTGAGGACCACTGTAATTATGGAAAGCCCACTTTTCTTAAAAATAAGTTGCTAAATCTGCTTTCATCTTTCGGGCAAAACTGACTAAAAGTAAGTGACTATAAATTACACTAAATGGAAAAAATATACACAATATAAAGATCTTGTCACCCAGGTGGAGCAGTAAAAATTAACATTATTTGGCTCAAGATATAAACTAGCACTTTCCAGTTAGAAAGTCAGATGTGTGTTGGCAGTCTTTTTAGATTAGAATTGAACAAATATTTCCTTCTGTAATAGTTGCCCTGACACTCTGCCTCTCAAAATTTTTGATCATCAGGACTGAGTCAGAGAACCATTGTCAGTGCAAAAAGAATGATGTTTTGCTGTCCCTTGCCTACGAGGGCCAAATAAATTTCAAGTACCTTGAGACCAGAAGAAGAGTCTTTAAATATCATCTGAGGTTCAGGCATTGGCATAGTATACCTAAAAGTAGAAGCACAAGTGTTCAATACCTCTCATGATCAACAAAAATACAATCTCCAGATATAAAATGTGGCCCAATTCTATTACATAGGAAACAGATGAAGAATAGGCATATAGAACATCATTTCCTAAGACCTGATAAATTATATGTTTATAGAAAAGGCTAGGTCTTTAATACAAGTTTTATTCTTCGGTCTTGTACATTGTTGCAATGGTGTCTTTGCAAGGTCATAACTAGAGGAAAGGAGCTACTTTTTACGGTCTATTAGGTGGGCTGCACTACATGTCAAAGTATTTTCCATTGTTACCTTTATTCCAGAGAACACCCAGGCCAAAGTGCATGAGTATAATGAGCTTGTGTTGAGGTCTATGTGTGTCAGTTGACAAGACTCACAGGAATGTTGTCTGGAAGGGACCTCTTGCTGGTCCATTCATCCAGCTCAACAATCATATCACTAGATTGGATCAGTCGTGCCTCTGTTCAGCTGAGTGTTGAAAATAGCTTAAGCATGGAAATTCCAGCAATGTTTCTGACTGTCAATTTTTCTAGTCCAGGTGAGACCCAAGAGGCCATCCCTTCACCAAAGTCAGCATGCAGGGCCCCAAGATGCACTCACAACATCCACTGCCCAGCACCTATGGAAGATTTTCAGTTTGACAGGGTGACAGTTTCAGAGGGAGCAGGCAAATTTCCTCTTCGTAATGAGAAACAGGGAGAAAGAGAGAGGAATGGAAAGAGCCTTACTCCCTCTTAGCCTCCCGCTATTTTCCGCAATGAAATTTTTTACACCACTGAGAAACTCTGATCAGTTGCTGTTGGTCAAACTACGTAATACTTTCATTGCCCTTTGTCAAGCAGTTGTATTGTTTTAAATGATCAATAATGGAGGTGTCCATGATTTAAAGGTGAGCTTACAGAAACTGCTTACTGCTTTAGTGCAAGAAAGTCTGTCTCTTGTTTTCACTATGCAATTGGTAGAAGCACTACATGTTCTTGGCAGGAAAAATAGCTAGAAACCTCAGGAATGCATGATTTCTAATTTCAACAGAGTGGTAGTTGATTATAAGTATTAGCATAGCTTAACTTTATCCACTATCCAAACTTAATATTATCCTTTGTTTAATACACTGAAAAAGAGCACTCTCCTTTGTATGACTCTATTGTTTTCCTTCTCCAAGGCCAAAGTCAGTGTTGACATAAGTAGGCTCAAGTCCACGAAAATGAATGAAGTTAAGCCTCATTTTGCCAGCAATGGAAGTTAGCCTCTGGAGCAATGCTAATTATGGTTTGTTTGTATCAATTAATCAACACAAGGTTAACTTCCAATCAGCACGTGGAAAAAAATGCAACACAATTAAGTAAAAAACGTTACAAGGTCCCTTGATTTACCATGAAGTGGGGTTTTTCTATAATCACATGGTACTGGTGCAGGAAGAACTAACCAAAGTAGCTGAGAACAAACAAATCCCTGATCTACAGCTGTGTTGTCAGCAGGCCTCAGCTCAGGGATTGTGTAGCCATACCTCCAAGCTGCTGTGTTCTCACAGCTGGGCTTGCATCCCATGTGGCACCACACTATTCCCTGTGGACATGCCAGCTCTTTTAGTGCAAGCTGACATGTCACAAGCACAGTGCTCTGTTGTGTAGTGGAGATATAGTCAAAATGTAAGGTGCACTAAAGGAATCAAACTTCACCCACTAAAATTAGAGTACCTTTCATAAAGAATGAAAATAACAGTAGGAAACAAAGCATGAAGACACTACTAGAAATACTGGAGAAACTATACCTAGTGAAAAGAAAGCATATTCATCCACCAAAAGTTTCACTATGTAGTCTGTCACTCACTCTAGCTGTTAGGTGAAGTGAAATCATAGCATTTTTGGCTAGGTGCAGTACTCAAGACACATGAGATTGCCAGTGTGAGTTCTGGGTTTTGAAGGAAAATTCAGAAGAAAAGCTGATTTTTATGCCATGGGACAGTGTTGAAACAATTGACTGCCCCTTGTCTGCTCTCAAGAATGAAAGAACAATTGCGCTTCAGAGAGCATTGCATAGAGAAGTTCTCTCCATGAGGAATTCAGTATTATACTTTTGATAAAGTAGTTTCGCTACTTGTATATTAAGTGCTAATCAAAGTGCTCTGCAGCTGGGTGTGTGGCTGTGATGTGATGGATGAAGTATTTGAATGCAGATATGATCTAAATTCCAGCCTCCCCTTGAAAGAGAGCAATCTGCATTATAAATAAGGCAGGAATATTATTGGTTAAGATTATATAGCAAGCAAGCTAAGGAGAGCAGTCTCTTAACTCTAGGCATCTAAATTGGTATGAGAACCTCTCTCTCTCCTATTTGTTCCCAGCCTTGCAATTTGAGGATCCCCAAAATTATTGAAAGACCAGTTCAAATTCAAATGAGTGCAGCAGAACATTCCCCAAATGACTTGCAAGGGAAAAGAGCCAGGGATTAGAGTGCTTTTGTTACCAAGTCGGCTATGGAAACCCATGAGAAGAAAGAGAATTTCATATTTTCCAGGAGGGGGAGAGGGGATGAAAGACCTGACTGAGAAATAGAATTTTTGTGCAGACTAAATTAGGTTTCCTGAAATGATATGTGGGATTGAGCTACTGGTATTCTCTTAGAGAAGGGGCTCTTTATGAGCTACCAGTAAAACTGCTGAAGGAACTGCTTTAACATCTGACAGCTCATTTCTAAAGAGGATGTAGGACATTGTCATCAGTTCTAATCAGCAGCCAGTAAAATGCAGTCTTCTCAAAAGGGTGTAATGAAGCCAGTTTGTCCAGCAAACAGACAGACATTACTGCATTAAGAAAAAGCAGGGACATTAGACAAGCACACAAGTAGCAAAGGATCCTAAGTGAAAGTCACCAACCAAAAGAATGATGGAGAAAGAGAGTTCATCATTTAGCAATTTGCAGGCCTTTTAGTGGGACTGAATCACCAAAGGACATCTGTGTAACATTTTCATCAGTCTGACAAGAGAGCCAACATCAACATTTGTCCACAGGAACCAAACTAAATATTTAAAGGTGAACTGCAAAGCTGAAATGAAAGTTGAGTTAATCATGGAAATATGCACTGAATGACCCTACTTACCAGGTTGTTGGAGACAATTCATCACAGAAACAAGTTGAAACTCCTATTTATCAACTTTCTCTGCTTTTCTGAATTTTTCTTTAAAATTTTTGTTTTTCAAAGGATGTTAGAGAAAATATTCTGTGACACAGTAGAAACTCTGTGTTAGTTTAATTATTTGATGTCAAAGAATAACATATTATGTAACCTTTTGTGAGTGAAGAAAAGCTGGAGAATACCCTCAGACAAAAATATAAAGCCATTAATGTTATTGTAGGTAGTCTGATTTAACTCCAGGGTGCAGTCTAGTAGATGTGCCCACATACCTCCTCACTCACTCCTTGCTTTGCCTCTTTGGGTAAAAAACAGAGTTTACTACAAACAAGTAGCAAAACAAACAAATATACTACAACTTCACTGAGGTGAATTTTAATAGAGAAACTATTTGAGAAAAATTAAGAGTTCTTCCAGCAGTTACGTGATTTTGACTTGGGGTTGTAAAAAGGCTGAGCAATAGGAACAAATAGATTATTTATTCCAAGCAATTACAAGGAAAATGGAAAATTATTTGGTAGAGGCTTTGGAGTGTTTTCAAAATGAGATTTCATATTCTGTTTTAAAAGATTGCTGGAATTTCATTCTTGGACTTTGCTGGCACTTTTTTTACTTACTTTGTTCTTACAGCCATAAAGTTGCCCATAAACCTGTTTTCCTTTATTCCAGCAGCAGTATCCAATCTGTGGCACACACGTCAACTGCCACATAGCAAGCACACAATCCAGCTCATATTCCATCTTCTGCCTCCTTCAGAAGCATGGAAATACACAGAAACAGAGACAGACTGAATACTCTGATTCAGAAACTTTGGAGTCCAAGACAGCACGAGGCAATTCCAAAGAATAAAAATCCTGAACACTTATTCCAAAGCCCAGAGAAACCACTGGGAGACTGGCCACTGAATTGAACAGGCTTTGGAGCACACACATGCAGGCAGGGAGCATTCACCTGCACATCCAGCTGTAGGAAACTCTGAACTAACAGCAGCATCTTTTGGAGGTGTCATCCCACTGCTGACTGCTGCCTGGGAGCTGTGAGGGCAGCAGTGGAGGGGTGCCAAGCATGGGTACCCTGCCTTGGGAATCACCACATCAGGCACTGCACAACACTGATCCAGCTCTGCACTTCTAAACCCATTTTTCATCTCTTGCACTGGGGTCCTGGTGCAAGCAGATGGGCAACACTCTGCATCCAACACCAGAAAGTCTCCCTGTGCAGGGTGGACAACTGCACCAGGATGCAACTACATGGAAGAACCAGGGAGACCTATCCACCCTTATAGGTGAGCTGTTCTTGTGATTTTCTGCCTGTTTGATCCAATTTTGTTGCTTATTTGCACAAATGGTTTCTGCTTCCACGCAGTGCTAATAAAATATTAGGACATATTTTGCTCACTGAACTTAAGAGCAAACAGAGACTCCCTTGACATTAGCCCAGACCCTGAGTTTGGAGCACGTTTTAGCAAATCAAGCTGATACTTAAGGTTAATCAGAATTATTGTGGAAATACTGAATCACTGACAAATAGTTAATAATCAATGATTAATCAGGAAAAAAAAAAGAGGGAAAAGACTGAAAATTATTTTTTTATACCTGATAGGAAAACATAGAAGAAAGTGATGGCTTCATCTCAGATACACTAATCATTTTTATCTATTTATTATATGGAGTTGATACTCAAAATGATAATAGAAAGCAGTCATATGGGACTAAATAAAGGTTCACATCAGCTATAAAATCTCAAAAAGTAATTTTGTTATTAAGAAATCTGTAAAGTCCTAAAAACACGATGCTGTTCCAGAACCCAGATGGGAACTCAGCTGCTGATTTCAACAGGCATTGGAACAAACTCCCTCTTAGCTAAGCACACAGCTATCAGTGTGGCACTGAGCCTGGGTTAACACACTCTCATTTTCATCAGGACTCTTTGTTCCATGGCATGTCTCAAGAAAGTCTCACAGCTAGTCATTAACCAAGCATGCTCAAAAGTATATGGATGAAGACATTTGATGATGGTTTAGAGCATAGTCACAAGAACTTTTAAAATTAGACTAGACATCCTGTATCTTGCAAGGCACAAAGACAGCTGTGATGAGACTAACAAGGAGACAAACCCCAAGAAATTATTTTTTTGCACTCTGTAGAAAAAAAAAGGTTGATAGCATCAGGCAAGGGAATAGTATTTTAGCAGATAAAATGCCTCCCAACAGCTGGAAAGTGGAGTAATACAACTCAGGCATGAAATTACAGTGAGGATTGTTAACCAAAGGAACAACACACTAAGAATAGTAGCGAATTCTAAATCACTGAAAATGTGTTCATCAGATTGTCTTTTTTAGTGAAACATATACTCAGACATCCAGGGAATTCCTATGGCTTTTGCTAAGTAGGAAGTCAAGTTTGTTCCAATGTATTAATGTTCCAAAGCATTACAATTTGCAGCTCCTTGAAAAGCAAAGTATCATAAAAGACAGTGTCACTTGCAATTACTCATTCAGCATTTCTTTCTCTATGACCTGTCTGATTACACTTTAAATCAAACAGGATAGAACTAAAGGGAATTCCAACCTAAATCCTCTCCATTTTTTGGCTTGATCAATGATCATGAAGGAAAGGAAACATGAGCGAAGCAGCTGACAAACAGCTTGTTGACAAGGCTGCATGTAACCAGAACAACAGCAGGACAGTCATCTAGGGAAAAGTTGACACCTGCCGTAGCAGAAATTAAGAGTTTACAGATGTTGCATTTTGGTAGTCAGTTTCTAATCCACACCCTCGTAATTTAAGCCTCAAAAATTCTCAAAACAATTGGAATAAAGAAGAATGCAAGCAGTTAGGAAACTGAAGAAAACAGAGCATCTGTTTTAATTAGTGCTTTACTTGAGAACCGTGTCCCTGGTCACTGGGATCTTTAAAATAAATGAAGTTTCACATGGGTAATGGCATTTTATTTTGCATCTTCTGTAGCATCACTGTTAGAGACAAGAACTTGTAGACAAAACTTGTAATAGTTCACCAAAAAATCACAAAACAGAAGTGAAATGAATTCCAAATCACATGCCTGCCTATCACTAGGACAAGGGGTTTTCTGGGCTCATCTTCATGTTCCTATTATCCAATATTTTCATTTTCCATTGAACAACGAAATTTTAAACAGAGCTGCCCATTGCTATCTTTATTCCTGGAGAGTGTTCTACCTAGTTTTATGAAACATAGTTTATGAAGCATGAACAAAACGTGCTAGCATATTCATGTGCACACATATATCAATGGTATGTGGAGTCAAGGAGCTCGCGGTAAATAGCAGGTGGTTATGGGAATGACTCTCAAGCTTGACAGAGTTCCTAAGGTTCAAATGACATAGTCTGAATCAATCACTCTCAGTTCTATTGCATTGTACAATAATAAACAATGTATGAGCTGATCTTAATTAGCACGCATAAATATATTGTGATTAACGGGTAAAGAGGGCACCCAACTAGTGGTGCAGAGAGTTGTGCCATCACAGACTCAGCAGAGCAGTGGTCAGCACTTGGCAGCTCTGCTGCATTCTCAAACACATCGGCAACACGATGGGCAAAAATGAAATACAGAATAAGCATTAAAAGGCAGTTGGGTAGAAAAAGTATTTTTGAATGCTTTTTCCATTCTTTGACAACTAGAAACTCCCTTACTTGATTTGAGGAAGAAAACAACTTGCTCAAAGCTGGAAAGTTCTAATATTTTGGAACTCTGTTTTGTTTATGTTTGAGAAAGCTGTGGAACAGCAACAGGCAATGAAAGCATACATTGGCACAATTAAGTCTGGTAACTCAAGAAGCCAGATATTGTTTTCAGTTCTACACACATTTCAGTTGAAATTTGCCAACCAACTTGAATAGGCTATTTTGGAAACCAGTGGTGACAACATGTGGATAAAGTTCTGCTCTGCTACTTACCAAATAAAGGAGCCTTTGGCTGAAAAAAATAATGATTTGTGAGGTGAAATGAAAGGGAGCAAGATAAACCTCTGGAGTAATGTTCAAGAAGAGAAAGACTACATATAGAAATGCTTATAAAGGGACATTTTTAAAAAGGTAAAATGTAGTTACTTTATAAAGGATGTAAATATCCTCACATGCTAGTATCATTATGGGATCGTGTTTGAAGAATTATGAATAAATAAGTAAATAGAATAGAATAGAATAGAATAGAATAGAATAGAATAGAATAGAATAGAATAGAATAGAATAGAATAGGCCATCTCTTCCTGAAATCTTCCCTGTATATTCTACATTTTACAATGCCTCCCTCTTTCAAAAAAAAAAAAATAGACCTTAAAAAACATGTCTGTGCTGAACAGTTGAAAATAAATCTATCTCTTGGTTGAGGGAGCTTCAAAATCAGAGCAGCCAGCATCGGGAGAGGGAATGATATGTTACTAATTAAAATGTAAAAAAAAAAAAAAAAGTACATTCAAGAAGTTTTGCAAACCAATTGATTTTTTTCCTCACACCACAGTTTTTCTGAAGAAGCACAATGGGAGAAGAATGAGATTACATCCAAACTAGCTGTAAGTCAAGTGATTTTCAAGAAGATACCATTATTTCTAGTACTTAATTCCACTCAGAGTTGACGGCTGACCATATATCTCTGTGCTGTGTCTTGTTTAGACTCAGTTCCTTATAAAAGAATCACAGGACTTCTGTGTCTGTAGCAATTCTGGACATTTCTGGTCGCATCTACTCAGAAAAGAGCCAGAGACCTTGCTTTTTAAAGTCCTTGAAACAACTCTAGGATTCTTTGTACAGTCTTTTTTGCATTTTTTGATTCTTGTCATTGTACCTTATTTTATATTTCAAAGGATATTTCTTGAAAGATATTGCATTTTTAAAATATGTACATTTAAGGCAGCAGCTAGCATGATAGGCTATCAAATCTACATTCGATTCCTAGAAGTTTTATTAGCAAAAAGTCAATCACATACAGCAGATTTAATATTTTAAGCTACATATGAACTCTGAATTTGACGTGGTTCCAAGATAAGTTTCAGGCTTTGTCCATGCTTTGGGCTCAGTGTTATTTGTATTGCTGTACACCTAGATAAAAGCCTAACAGCCTGCCTGATAGATGGCTCAAACCCTGGTAACATTAATCATGGAATAGCCTAAAGGCTGATAAGAGTCAAAGCTGAACATGTTGGTCCATTATGAAATGTTTTCTTTCGATGTTGTAGACTAGGTTTCAAGTAATTTCTGTTCTATTTAAAGCCATCATATTGTGTGTACAGTGCCAAATTAAATTTTGGAACTACAGGCATGCAAAAGATAAAGATTTTGCCAAAATATCAAAAGGACAGTTCATTAAATAGCTGTAGCGAAAAAAAAAAAAAAAACCCAAACATTTTCCAAGAGAAATTACAATGCCTCACCCAAACATGCATGCCTATACATATGGAATTGTGAACTGTACATGACCAATCTCAGCAATGTAGAATTGCCAAAGGTTCTCAGTATTGGTCTAACTCTGCTTTCTGTAAAGTCAACTCAGGTCTTACCCTTGGCTGTTCTGTGAGCAGAAGTGGGCCAGCAACGACTGAGAGCTTCGGAGTATCCCGTATTGCATATCAAATGCTAAACAATTCAATAACAGTGCTCTTGGGCTGAGGTGAAGGTGCTACCCCACACAATCATTTTACTGTATGTAGGATCTGGAAATGCAGCGTGGTGCATTTCTGTGACTGCTAAAACTATAACTTCTGGAATGCCATCTTGGAAATTTTCCAGGTGATTTCCATGAGGAACACTTTGTAAAAGTTGTTACCCTCCTAAGCAGAATAAGTTCCCAGGCCTGCATAGGGGCAGAGATTGGATTATAAAGTGCTAAATGTTTTTTACAACTGTATCAGCAACAATACTGTATGGATAACTATTCAAGGGAAATTATTTTTACAGACAAATTTAATGGATTTGTTCCAGTCCTCAATTAGATTCATATTTCTGGATTCAGAATGCAAGATAACTTATCCTATAGTCTCCCCTTTGTGAAATCAGAATATCCAATCTGGGACAAATCTCTTCAGTCTTCCTATTTTTTTTATCATGACTAGTTTAATTAAATTAGAGGAGAAAAAGAGTAAAGATTAAGGGAGAAAAAACAAATAGGAACCCGAAAGCTTTAACACAGACCTTACACAGTAAGGAATGACAAGTTTGGGACTGATGTGTGAGGAGACACTACAAGGAACAACAGAAAAAAGGCTGAGGAGACTAAGGTAACTCAAGAAGTTACATTTTTTTCATAACTGGGTAGCCATGAAAATGAGTCTGAAAATGTTACTCAGCATGTGGTGCTGAAGGAAATACGGCTTAAGTCTGAAAACCATCTCAAAGACAGAGAAACACCCTCACTACTCCTATTCTCATTGTTATATGTCCTGTAAGAACAGTGTTTAGTTAATAATTTTAGAAGTTCACAACAGTGAAGCCAAGAGTAATATCACAGCAAATGACACAGCTGAGTTTTCCCTGTGATTTATACCTCTAAAACTATCTACACAAATGAGTCTTCTGGGTAATGTCTCACATACTTTCCAATTCTTCTTTTTTTTTTTTTTTTTTCCCAGAAAAACCACACTAATTAATGTGATATTATTCACACAGTTGCCACACATATGGTATGATCACAAGAAAATGTTTTGGGAAAAGGATATTTTTTCTTCTTGTAGAGTTTTAACATTGCATTGTTTAAACCTATTTCTTGATTACAGAACTGCAGTCATCAACTGTGTTTGCAAATTAGAGAGAATTGTTTCCAGCAAAATATTTCATGTTGCACATTAATGAAATAAATGGATAGAAACAACTGATGGGCTTATTCAAGCACAAATGTTTTCTGCATTTTTCTTTACTTTTCAGTAACAACACTGCTGGATTATGAAACATTATAATAAAACCATTGAACTAAGATTTCTGACTGCAAATCTTACCCCATTTCAATTGCATTTATGACTGTGTGTTTCTTAAAAAATATGTCATTCAAGATATCTTTTGTAATTTTCTGATCACCAAGTAAATAATATTTTTTCACTGTCTTAGTGTTCTGTCTTAGCAGCATCAGAAATAAGCTCAAGTGGTACAGGTATTCGACATATTTTTTAAAGATTCTTCAGCTCAATGCCTTCAAACATAAAATATATTTGACACTGAATTAGAGAAGTTCAATGACTTTTGAGTGTAAAGTGTACCATTTAGCCAGGAAACTACTTTTGTTTCTGAAAAAAAAGACTAAGAGATCACTTTAGAGGTTGTTCATTCGAAGTGCATGTCTTTTGAATTTGAAAGGCTCAGCTATGAAACAGTTGTTTCTGTGAGTCTATTTGTAAGCCTTCTCATCAGGGAAAGTGGAAGAAAACAAGAAAACAAAAAAAAATTCTCTTAAAATATGAAACAAGGTCATCTAAAAAGGGAGAAAAAAAATACTAAAAAGACATTATTTCATAAAGGATGCAACATTTTTTGTAAAGGGTCATCTGTTATAAGTGAGCCAAACCACTGAATTGGCAGTCACAAACCTTTTAGACCAGTGAAACAAGTGCAAGATTTGTCCTGCCATGAAACAGTACCCACAACCTCTTCTAAAGCCATGGGACACTAGATACTGAAAGGGTAGCACTCCCAGGCTTGAAGAACATCATCCCAATGGTTCCCCTTTCCTCCCACATCTGTACATCTAACTGATGCAGATATGAAAATTTCATTAGATGAATCTCTTCATGGCCCAGCAAGACTGTGGCAGAATTTATCTCAAGGCTCATTTCTGAACCATGAGTTCCTTGTTTTTAAAGACAATAAATTTGTAGCCATGATCATCCCTTCCTTCAGTACTCTTTTTACAGGCCTTTTCTTCTGAAAGGGTTATAACTTGAGGCAGTTTTCCCCCATGCTCGTACACTGAGACTCACAGTTCTGGATCAGTCTGCTCATCAAACAAGAGAAAAGAAATGGGATAAAGTTAAGGAAAGAAAATATTCCAAGATTAGCCCTCCCAGTGTAAATCAGCATGTGGACCTTCACTGGGTCACATGAAAACCTCACGCTCACTTTTAATTTGCCCATCCTGAAGTATTTTTCCTCCTAATGCCAAATACCATAATGCTCTCTGTCAGTGATTTGAAATTATTGTATAAGCTACATATCGGGTACACTATTGTTAATGAAATGCACACAGGATGATGAACAACTTCCTTTTCCTGCTGGAGCCCAGCTGCAACCAGGCCCTGTATCCTTGATGCTGTAAATCAGGGCTTTGTACTCCGGGAGGATTCAATCAGCTGCAGGTGTGGGCCCGCCGAGGCCGCCTGGGATTAGGTAGCAGTATTTGATATGAGATCCCAAACAGCACCAGCAATCTACACACCACATGTGGCCAGTCTTTGGAGAAAGCAAAGGAAAAACGCTGATGAAATGTGGCACAGGACCATGGAATGCAATTTCAAACTTCTACATCTGCAGGAAAGAGAGAAAGAAAGTTCCTAATTTTACAGTGATGATGTCATTGAGAATACATGATAGTGAAAACAATGTGCCAGGGATTTCATAAACTTAACCACTTAGGATGTTGCTAACCAAGGGTTGATGTTCATTGTTCTGAATGCATTAAAATTCTGAGGGGCTGCTCTGCCAGTCTGCCAAAGCGTGTCCAGTGGTAATATCTGTGCTGTGAATTTGGCTCTGTGGATTGAGCATCACCACTACACTCGTGCAGGCACAAACCTGAACCTTTGCTGAAGTTTTTTCACAGAACACTATCATTCAGGAGAGATGATTTGATCAAATTTGCTCCAGTGTGAAAAGGTAAAATGCTTGCCTTCAAAGAAAAAACAGCAGAAAAGGTTGTTTGGTTCACTCCCTGAGGTTAAAAGTTGTGAAGAGTTTATTTTTAATGTAAATCCTTGATATCTAAGGGATAAAGAAATGTTAAAGTAGGTCTGGTTTTGTTATTACTGTAAAGATAAAGTATATTGAAAAGAGCGTGTCCTTGATTTTTTTCTTTAAAAAATCTGTTTTCCATTAGCTTATCTTGATAGCTGAAGTTAATCATTATTTTCAACCATATATGATTTAGATATTATGTCATTAATTCATGTACAATCCATCTGAATAATGATTGTGGTTTTCTGCTTTACAAATTCATCTACTTCACTGAGAAACCAAGAGAGTCAAATTCCATGCAACATCTGGTTTCCATTTTATGTAATTGCTATTTTCAGAGTTATAATCATGTGTTATTGTAGGGACCACAGTGTCAATCATGTTGCTAATGGGGAAAATTCAATGCCTAAATACCTGAGAGAACAAGAAGCTGACTTAAACAGGTGCATTTAGACACTTGGTTTTAAGTATAATTCTAGTCTACCAATTTAAATAAATCATTTTAAGAAGAAACTATATTCTTTCCATACCTTCTACGGAACCAAAATTTAATACAAGCTTTCTACACTGTGAACCTGGTTTTGTTCCCATCAGTTCGAAAACAGTGGGATCTGATCCCATGCAAGTTCTAGACCATAAACCCAGTGCAGCTCTAAATCCAGTTTAATTTTATCAATGTCAGTACAAAAAGTTAACTCCCTTTTGCAAATATGAGTGGAGGGGAGAAAATTTTAGCTCCCTTTAAAGAATAAATATAAGGTACAAAGCTACTTTAATTAGCACATCCATTAAAAGGTGCAGGAAACAGACACAGGAAAACCATGACAATCCATGTTTTCAAGTAAAATACCATACCAAAAGTACAGTATTATATAGAACTATATTCTCATGAACTTAATTTAGAGTTTGATTATAAGTAGAGTAAGAAGCAGTCATCAATATTCAGAGCAGTTACAGCTCAAGCTACAGATCATGACAGAAAGAGCTCTCTGATCAACCTTTCTTGTGTTTAACACTTCCTCTTTTTTATTATGTTGTTCAGACAAATTTTCAGGTACAGCTGACTAGTTTCTCCTTAAAAATAAAGTATAAAACTAACATAACTTTTATACATCATTTTAATATGCATAATTATTTAATATTGTTAAATATAAATATTTCATATACATAATAAAAATTTTGAAATATATAATTTTGTTATGTATAATTATGGATGCATAGAAAATATGTTTACATGTGCAGTAATTTTACATATTTTGGAGGAAAACCAGTATACTTTGAACAACTTGGGGGTGGGCAAAAATACATTCATTTTTATTTCTGTACTGGCTATATCAACAAACAGGTTGATAAAGGTAAATCCATTACCTTTGGGTAGCAACAATCAGTGAATACATAAAGTATTGTTAATCTCTGATTTTGAAAATAAGAAAAGCAGTGACAAATTTCACACTTCCAGCAGCAGAAAACTTCTGTGAAAATTACTCTTACCCGGAACAGTAAAAGCTCATAAGGCAAAACCTGGAGACATTTGCATGTGCACAGTTTTGCATTAATACTTTCTGAAGTCACTCATATTTCATCCCACCTCTCCTCCTCAAAACCTTCAGCTACACAGTGGTGTAGGTACAGGACAGGAATGGGTTGTGTTCAAGAGCATTAAGAGGGGGAACGACTTTCCTGACCTAACTTTGAAAGCTAATCTCTGCAAGCTCCTTTGGTGAACATTTGAAACTCAGACTGAGATGAGCTGCCAAGTTGGAAGCTGTGCCTGCTATTGCCATGAAAGACACAGTGGGCACACCCCGCCTCTGTTTCCCCAGGGCTTCAGCTGTAAACTCTCTGCAGTCGCATCCACAAAAGTAGTTTTGCATGTATGCACAACCTCGGCTCTGCAGGGTGTGGTTAGATCCCTTCCCAGCTTGGATAAGTGCCTGTGTGCACAGCGAGGGAAGAGCTGCATTTACCCATCTGGCAATTTTATGGCCACATTTATTGACCCAAAGTAAATTTCTGCATATGCTGATATGCACACGTCAGCCGTGATTATAAAGGATGCTTAAGGTGATTAAAACAGATAAGCAAGACCATGACATTTGGGAAACTCAGAGCTGCTGTGTCATCTGAATTGCAGGCAACAGCCCATTCCTACTAGGAATGTGCAAGTAAAGGCAAATTATATTTTCACTTTCCCCAGCAAACTATGTCTAAGGTGGAAGTTCATCTGTACTGCTTGAAGGGAATGCAAAAACATGAAAAGAGACACAAATAATTAGTCCAGAACTTGGTAGAGCACACTGCAACATATTCTGGAGTGTTTTCCTATCTGACTTAATAAAGTTATATAGCAAATATAAATATGCAGTTATACAAGTGAAACACAGTAGAGGGGTGGTGAGTTAGCACTGGGGACCCTCACAGTTTTCGTTCCCTCAAACAAGGGATTGTGTTTGTTTCTGTGTTTGTTTTTTTAATCAATTTTCAGCCCAGGACTATGTATGAACCTTAGTTTTCTCTTTTTAAGAAGGCGGTATCAAGCTTAAAGAAACTCCTGAAGACTTCAAAGCTAGTATCCCTGATGACAGAAGGTAAATGTAAAGAATTCCAGATTTATGATTTTTTTTTTTAATCTTGTGATTTTGAAAGGAAGCAGCTCATGATTTGTAATGCACAGGGTCAGCAGAAATGCAGACGTACTCTGCATTGTATATTTCTGAGTAAAGCATAAGACATACACAACACTAGAGGTAGCTTCTCACTTTTAGGACTGACAGCAAAATTTCAGGGTCTAATTACACAGCTGTTATTGCATGAGTATCTGTAAAGCTGATTTTGCAGGTATAAGTCTTGGTATATTACATTATTAGTTCTGTTAATAATTGTGTTTCCAAAACATTGTCTTAATCCAGGTAAACCAATTGCAATCTTCCCATGTGCAAATAAACATGTTTAATGGATTTTGCTCTTTTATAAGGATTAGTGAGACCTCTTAGCTGTCTTTCAGTGTCTATAGGAGCCTATGAGAAAAATAGCAAAGGACATTGCACAAGAGCATGTAGTAATGGGACAAGGGGGAATGGATTTAAACAGATAGAGGGTAGGTTTAAATTAGGTATTAGGAAGAAATTCTTTCCTGTGAGGGTGGTGAGGCACTGGCACAGGCTGCCCAGAGAAGCTGTGGATGTCCCATCCCTGAAAGTGTTCAAAACCAATTTGAATGGAGCTTTGAGCAAACTGGTCTAGTGAAAGGTGTCCCTGCCCAAGGCAGAGGGATTTGGAACTGGATAATCGTTAAGGTCTCTTCCAAACTAAATCAATCTATGATTCTGTAATAATTCCCCAGTTAAACCTGCAAAAAAGCTATCTGTTCTTCCTGAATTTATCATGCATATCAGCTTTACACTCCCAAGTGTGACATTGCACCAATATGAATTTTGTCATAATTTGTTAGAGGGAATAAAAAACCTTTATCAAAGAAAACTTCACATCCAACTAGAGCAGATCAATATTCTGTCCAAGTGATGACAGTGAAACAAAACTCCAAAAATTAAGCAATTTCATCTCAGTCACAGAGGCATGGAGAAGTTGAATGTGTTACAATTTTCACAAAAGTTCAAGTAATTGATTGATCCAACAAAAAAAGTAGCACCTGCTAGAATTAATCTTTTAGCAAGATACATGACATAAATAATTCATATGGAATTATGCTGGTTATATTAGAGTCAAGTAAATGTTGGACAATAAGAGAGCTTCTTGTCCATGCAGACATCTTAGTTTGTGTTTTGAGTATAGAAATATTTTGCTTCTCAGTTATTGGCAGTGAAGTGTCGGTCTCAGTCCATATCTTGGGCATTATCACTATGGTATTACACTGAGACATCAGTGAAGACCTAATTTTCCTAAATAAGCATTCAAACTACAGAGTTCCAGAAGAAATATTTTGCAATTGCTTTCAGTAGTTGATAGATGACCTGTTGATTTTAGACTTTCATTTCAGGTGATACTCAACCCACACAAGCTTCATGTTTGGTTCACTACATGTTTGGGGGCGAGGAAGACACTTTTAATCAGGATACTCAAGCTTGATGCCAAGCCAGATGATAATGTGACTATCCAGTGTAATCAAGTGCTTCATGCTCCATGCTTAGGCTATCATTTTAAAGAATATTTGGATTAGGTATCAATGGAGTACTCTTTAAGTTTTAACCTCTACTTGTCCTATTATAAAATAGAAACACTAAGTGAACCATCAGAGAAAGGCATTAAAACATGGCAGAAAAAGGAAGAATCCGTGTGGTTCAAATAGCTGAATAAATATGTTTCTTGATAGCTTTAAGAGAGATCTCAATATTCACCCTCTGGAAATTCAGGTTGAGATTCAGTTGTCTAAACATAAGTACGCAGAAATATTTTAGATGGCCTGAAATATTCCACTGTCTCCATGAGCCTCTCCATATATGTGTGGGTCCGTTGCATGGCCTGTGTGACAACCAAACCATCTTGAGTGGCGAGTTGGTAAACATCAGGGCATTTCAGATGGCAGCAGACATATTCCAATGCAGCTGAATTTTGTCCATGAGATTCCACTTGCACAGCAAAGGACATTATGTAGGCTACTAAACCTGACTGTGATGTGTATGCAATAGAGTCAGAGAACCAGGCCCAGGTGACTTTAGGGCTCATTTAGGATCAGCAGCAGGAGGCCAGGCAGGATCCCAAACTGATCTTAAAAGGACACAAAGTATCTATAGGCAACAAGATCAAGCCCCAGCTGTGAAGATTCATAGCACAATTTCTAACACTCCTCAACACTCTGAGGATGCCTTAGAAGGACTTTTTCTCATTTTCACACAGAGAGATATAAAATAATAGATTGTAAGGGACTAAATGATCCAAGAAAAAAGTCTGCATACCAGAGTCAAGTTCCTAACAGTGAGATCTACTAGTCAGTGCAACATATTCCCAAGGCAATTCATGGTAGAACTTCCGATTAGTTAGTTAAAGCAAGACAAAACAATATTCTTAACAAAAATACCCTTAAGAGCAAATATTTGTGTCAGGAATGATTTTGTATGTATAGAGAAATCAGCATGATCAATCCATAGACATTTCCTTTGAGTGTGTGATACCAGGTAATGAATGTACAGACTCAGTGTAAAAATTAGCTGGCTTAAGAGGATTTAAAAAATAAACATGTGGAACACAGTTTGAAATATTCATGTTTTGCTCTCATAGTAGGCCAATGTAAATATTATTCCACATGTTATCAAGTAATTCCAAAGCTAAATGTACTTACCCCAAGAATGGTCATGATCAAAATCTAACAAAGTCCTTCTGAAAGGGCTCAGTTGTATATAAATTAAAGGTAGCCCAAAGAAAGAAAGATAGGATTCATCTCCTGGGGAAAGAGCTGAAGGACACTTGCTCTTGCTAGTTCAACAAACCAGGTCCACTGCTAGCCCAGTCTGAGCTCCAAGCAATCCATATGCAAGTCAAGAAGCAAGCTATCTACACTTCTGCCCCTCAGGAAGGCCTGATTCATGACACACAGGCAGAACTTGGTGCATGATCATGGACACTGTCTACAGTGCAGAAAGCACAGCAACCACGGTGGCTTTCATCCCAACTGCAGGAGGCAACCACTTACAAAATGAGGAATGGTAAGATCATGTACCGAGCAGGTGGAAAATTGAAGCTGGTATCATTCCATTTCAGTCATAGGGGCTCACATTGTGTCCATAACAATTGCACTCTGAACTGTGCAGTGGCTCAGCTCCCAGAAAAGAGCAACACAGTGAGCTCCCTTCATCCATGCAGCCAACCTGCCTAATTGCTGTTGATAGGAATAAGCTTCTCAGAGAAGGACAGCTCTCTTTCTAAATCCCTCCCACGTGGAGCACAAGTCTTCACTTCTGAACAATTACTCAAATTCATATATAAAGTTCCTGAGCAAGGTTCTCTCTTCTCCATATTGAAGCAGGTGACAATACCCAATCAATATCCAGGATTTCAGAGCTGCATTTTGAAAAAAAATGCTAACTTAAGCACCCTGTACGAGGCCTTTCCTTTAGTTTCAGACAACTTCTGCTTAACTTGCAGGAGTAAAGAATGACTCATTTGAGGTCATTCCACTCCTATAAGGAGCTATGTAAGAAAATCATGTATCTGGAATCCCTGCCCGTGTCCAGATAGACATTTATAGACATTGCATTGCCAGAAACAGATGCTGAGAGAGGGAATTCTGAACCTGACCCTATGGGAAATAATAATGATGGGCCTGCCACTAACTAACCATAACACCCCAAATGGAAAAAAAAGATATTTTACTGATTTGATTAATTTCTGGCTATATCTACAGTTTTGGTTTTCAGTGAATTAATGCTTTCTTTAGATAACATAATTGGAAAATATTCTCCAGAGTGACAAAAACAAAGAAATTTTATTGTTCCTATCTGCACCCTATTTATAGGTGCTACTCTGCTTCACTCAGCATTTGCATTTCCTTATCCCAATGATGAGTTTCTTCCAAACCCTTAACTGTAAATAATTACCTTCCAATAGGCAAATCCCATCTTTTAGACAGCTAAGTTTCTTTAATCAGTACATTCTTAAAAATATTCTCTCAGGTTTCCTTCACAATCTATTTCTGGGGAATTGTTGGTAGCAAAAAATCTTTGCTACCAGTCACAGTACTCTCATCAGCCCCATAAAGGGAAGAGAAGCTGCTTCAGCAGGAATCACTTATGGATGAAACTTCTACATACATGCACAGCTTCTGTAAGATGCTGCAAGCCCATCTCTTTTAGTCAGTCCAAGATTCAGAAGAAGAGGAATATGTGACTTCAGCATTTCCAACTCTCGTAATTTGCATCCTGAAGCTTCTGGCAGTTTGCTGTTTCTTTTCCATCAAACTTCATCTCCTGGGGTCATATGATTAAGATTCTCATTTTTCCTCCTATAAAATAAATACGTTCCAGTTTCTAGACCACAAGTGCAAGCTAGAAAGAAGGAATGAAAAGAAATCTGGAGTTTCCCAGTTTTATGTAGTCATGTGATTTTTGAGTAACTTTTTGACTGCTTGACAACCAATACAAATTCTGAATGTCAATGGCTGGCCGTCTAGAGGTTCTCTCAGCTTACTAAAAAAAGGGAATGAAGGTGCTTACTTGGAGGGTTGTTTTACAGCATGACAAAATCCAGGGAAGATAATTGAAATGCTGGATCAGTTGTTAAATGTATATTATCTAAAGGCCACCTGTCTGGCAGATCAAGGGAACAAGTGCCCCCAGAACTCTTGAGGGTGCTGATTTTTGCACTTCCTTGACTTCAATGTGGTTTTAGTTAACACATACACCTGCATAATTGAAATCAATCCAACCACAAGTGATACTCATGAACAAAAAAAGTACACAAAACAAAACAGAAAAAATGACAGAGTTTAGAGGACAGGCACTAGACCAGTAAAAATAGCTGATGAACCTTGCCAGCTGTTGAAAAACTGCCTGTGGGATCAGTTCCTTTGTTCTTCTCTAATAATAGTTTGGTTTATGTTTCTTTTTTTTCCTCTTCTTTTACTTTTACTGTTTTCATTTTGCTTTGATGTTGAAAACATCCACAGCTGCAATACAAAAATTATTTTTTCTACTTTCATACACAAGTTCATGCACTGAGGCAACTTTCTTTATGAATGCATATTACACATGCAGAAGAACACTCACACATGTAAATATATACATGCACCAACACACACAAAATATACATTGCCTGTGAATGTATCCTGACATCAAATGACTACAAATGAAAAGGAATTAACCTTTATCTAATAATAAGGGAAAAAAAATATAACTTCAAGATCTTTTTAGTTTCAAAGTTTTAACACATAAGAACTTCAACTTTGTGAACTCTGCAAGACTCCTCCAAATGTTTCATATCCTTATACAATTATTCCTTTTTTTTTAAATTATTATTTAAATGTTACAATTGCTGCTGATGCCCTGAACATCCTAGACAAGCTTTTAACTTACAAAGAGTCATAAGTAGGATCAGCAGCAATATAAAGATTACAGAAATCTTCCTTTCCAGATGCACAATATCCACAGAATCCCTCCTGTACAGCTTCGTTCAATATAGATCCTCATGTGTATAGGAGATAAAATAGACCCTCCAGCATGCTCTGAAGTCTGGTGCTCTGAGCATATTGAGAACATGAGGTTGTAGAGTAACTTCCAGGAGTCAGAACTCATCTATAATTATTAGTCTCGTTTCTTAAGTTAGTCTCACAACCCCCCTGTGTTGTTAGTAGATACAATTATTCCTTTTTTGATGGGAGGAAAAAGAGCTGAGAAATGTAAATGGCTTATTCAAGGTGACACAGGAAGTCTGCAAAGAGCTGCAAATTGAACCCAGGTTCTCCAACTCCCAGTCCAGTTATTATATCAATCACAAAACCTTCCTTCCTCCACTAGATATTTAAAAACAAAAACATTTATAACTTGACAAACAGCTTTCTTCACATGTCAAATTGGATGCTTGGAGTGAATTTTTCCTTTTGAATTTGATTCAATTTAGTACATAGTCTCAATTAGCACAACATTTCTTAATTTAGTAAAATGATAATAGAACCTAACAACACTATTATTGTTATTATTGTTATTATTGTTATTATTATTACCTTGTGCAACATTATCATTTCAGTTCAGGCTCTCATGGCATTTTGTGTTTCCTAACTAATATTAAAAAAAAATACAGATCTTACTTTTCAGAGTTTACAATTGAAAAGATGAGATTACAACATCAGAGGTACACTGAGAATTATATGGTAAATTGTATCAATTTTTTAACTCATTTTTCTTCATAGTAAATGGATTATAATAACTGCTCCTTCCCTAGAAGCTCAGTTGCAAGGTCTAAATAACAGGGTGGGGAGATGGATTTGTCTTTATAACTTATTATAGAGTCACAGGGGTCACTTGCAAGTACTGGACTCCAAAAGTAGAGCTAAATCTCTAAATAAACATTGCCTTTCAGAAAAAATATAACCAGCTCTGAAATTTACGTATCTGTGCATGTATTAAGTATATGTGTATAAATATACAGATACAGATGCTGGAAGAGGAATAGTAATTACCTTGAAATGCACACATACATGCACATACATATTAGTTGGAAATACTGCTGTCTCTTGGAAATGTCCCAAGAGCAGCTTCAACTGCTCATTAGTTCACTTTATCAGGAAGAAGAAAAGAATTTGTTCCAAGTATCTGAATAAAGAAATATAGTTCAAGGAGGTGACAGGAATAGAGCTGGCAGCAGCAACAACTTATTTGAAGTTTTTAACTACTTCGGTATTTCACTCCTAAATTACTCCCAGTTCATTTCATAGTACCATCAGCCAGAGTGAACTCTCCTTCCTTTCATCCTGTCTGCTTCCTTTGGCACTTCCCACCCCTGCTCAAAATATTTTTTAAATGTTCAGTGGTGTGGTAGATCTGCAACAGGAAACAGCTGGTATTGGCAGCTGGCGGGACAGGGCAGGAGTCGAGATGGGGCTTTGGTGGCAGCGCTGAAGCTGCTGTGACCCAGCGCGTTCTGTGGCTCCAGGTTATTACATGGTGAACTCCACCTAGAAACAATAGCACGGCCATCAGGGGAGGCAGAGCCCTGCTGTGAAACAGCGCTGACCTCTCACAGGTGGGATGATCCATTTGATATGAGGAGAAAAAGAGGATCTAATTTTGAGCTGAGGCTCTGTCACAACTGTTCATGGTTTATGATAAGATTTATCAGTGCACTCTGCAGACACTATGTTCATAATTTGTTATACAGCAGGAAGCAATTTTTATTATATGATTTGGCAGAGGAATGGAAGAGAGACTATTTAATTTGTAGCTGGAGCCATTGTGAGTTCCACAAGAACAACTCCAGTTTCCTTTTGAATTTTCATTTTCCTGGAAAAAAAAATCTAACATTGTTTGCCAATGGGGAGAGGACCTAATGGGGATAATCAACTGCTCCCCTTCCTCTGAGGTCTGTTCTTACAGAAGGGATGAGAGGACAGGAAAAGCCCAGTTTCTTGAGGAATTAATTCTTCATGCCTAGGCTTCTTGCTCTAGATTAACCCTCCACCATTTCTTGTCCTGGTAAACAGAGGAAATAAAGGCGGAATTATAAAACGGACACACTTACTTTGAGGTGCAGCAGAGGAAGATATCTACATTAATTATCTTCAAGATGATAAAAAGAACTAAGGATCTATCTCTTTGGAGGAGAAAAAGATCTGTGTGGGATGAAGAGAAAAATGGGTGGTGACAGAACGAATGAGACTGAGATAGGAGAGCTCTAGGAATAAGGCACTGAATCATCTTATCCTGTGCATCTGTGGCAGCTGGAAATCTAGGCTGACCCTTTAGGTACCCAGGTGCTCTGGGGCTAAAAAGGGGTAGGAATAATTCCAAAGCTTAAAAAGAGGCCAAGCACTTCAATGTAGTAGTTTTAAAATAAATCAGATGAAATATACAGATACTATGGGAATTAATCGCACAGTTTTGCAAATCAGGCTTGTGATTTTTGATCCTCTGGAACTGTCAACACCATGTGCAGTGCATAACCACAGATGTGATACAGCTTTTTGTATGGGTGCAAGCGAGAGCAATAAAGTGTCTTCCAGAGCATTTACAAGACACAAAATGACTTTATTTTCCTCTCCCAGAAATCAGGTTCATGAAGAGGGATGGTCCATCAACAATCCTTTACAGGGAAAGTCCACCAGAAAACTGAATAGTTAAGGGGTTTTCTGTTCTTGCCAATTGAATAAAATTTACTTGTTTCATTTATTTTTCTTCACTTGTTTTGTTGTCTCCTTAATCTAGGATGTACAGTTTCACTGCCAAGATATAAGATGACAACATACATATTTTTCCTGTCCCAACTCACATTGTGCACCAATGTCCTCTCATGCTGCTTGGTTTTCTCTCACATTCATTGGCCATTCCTGTATCTATACAACTCACAGGGATAGAGGTTGGGTTGTGACATTAGGTAAAAACAGACAATTCTTGAAGAGAACCTTTATATAAAGGAAAAAAGTATCTTCATTTTTGTTCTTTTTTTTATGCTGTCAGTTTTCTTGTGACTGTTTTAGTCTGTTCAAACAGAAAATTTAGTTCTTTTGGTGTAAAATTAAGCAAACAATTGGAGAATGTTGTAATTATAGGTAGAATGCTCTTCTGTCTTTCAAATTCTACCTAAGTACTAGAATATTGTATGGAATTTTTTTGGGCTTACTCCTTGCTAGTCCTTACCCTTTTACCTTTGGTCCTGTTGTCTGTCACTGCCATCCTTGTAAGGCAATAAAACTACAGATACTGTCTTAGGGGACCATTTGGGGTTTTTTCTCGGAATGGGTGAAGTAAGGCCAATGATGGAACAAACATGACTATCAGATTCCCATGAGAAACAATATTTAGTGATCTTAGTTAAAACATGTCATATTGTGACTGGGATTGACCACAAATTCATAGGCACTGTTGGGAAACTGTGTCAACTCCAACCAGAATGATTTGGAATGAATTTTGCTTCATCTCCTCGTTTCCACCATTTTCCATTCAATAGTACCCTGTGCAGATGGGTAAAGGGAAATTGAGTGAGATCTCTAAGATCACTAGGTCATGAGAACTAGAGAACCAAGACTGTGGAGTGCACACCAGTGTATACTCTCATCTGGTACACAGTCCATGACTACAAAATTATCTGGTCTAAGTTTTTTCACAAATAGGGTCATGAAGCATTTCTCTGACTCAGTGTGTTGGGCTTTTACACTACAACTTCCATAAAGGAGCAATTTAAACAGGTAAGTAGAAGAGCAGGGCAGTAAAAAAATTAAAAATCCTGAAAGATTTACCACCTACCCAGAAGGCACTGGGTGGTGATCTGGCGTGAGCCATTGGCTAAGATTACCAAATGACCTTTCACTGGTTGGTTGACTTCTTTGTGCCTTAGCAAGTTCAACTGGAAATAAAAGCAAGACGTCACTGGAAACCAGACACTGAGTGTAAACTGTGGTTTCCTAGATAAATAAATTACAAAAGAAAGTTTTAAAGGAGTCACACGGCCAGTGTGTAGCACTTTGAACAGACAATGGGTAACAAAAACCGTATGTGCAAATGCTGTGCTCTATAGCACTGCTGTACTACAGATTCCCCATCCAAATTTGCAAATGATCCAAACAGCCCTTATTTCTGAGCCTTTGAAATGACAGTGAGCCTAGATAGGATTCCCTTGGGGCAGGACCCTATCACAGCATCATTACTACCAGTTGCTATATTTCACAAAGCTAAGTAAAACTTGATGGCAGAAGTGTGGAAAAAGATATCTGTTCATACCATAAGCAAGTATGAATCTAATCATCTTTGCTTTTCCTGATATAATTCTAGTTCCCACTCATAACCATTTACTCAAATGAATTATCCCACTGAATTCAATGGGATTTTCCTTAGTAGTCTGTTATATGGGAAATTGGAGGATGGTCCTGTATTGGCCAGTGACTGAGATATTGAGCATTTTCTTCCAAATTTGGACATGTATATAATCATTTAAGTTTGGGTGAATGGAAAGCTTTGCCCAAGCCATTGGGGAAAGCATATGAGGAAAGCTGATTTGTCAAAGTCTCAGCTGAGCAACTTATCTCACAGATCTGAACTACATTCAATTCTTTAATTCAGCAGACTTTCTAGAAGCCTGTCATCTCTGATGAGATCTACTTCAGTGATTGGTCTCAGATCACTTACTACCACAAGGGCATTCCCAATTTGGTACAATTAGTTGCATCTCATTTCTGACCAAAATTCATATTTGGTGCTGAATACTTCAAAATAATTCATCTATATTTTTTCAAACTCACAAAGCTTGTGGAACTCAAGAGATGCATGTTGTGATGGAGGAAATGTGTTGCACTCAGGGTATTTTGACTCCATTCCTAGTGTCTCATAAAACTGGCTGCCAAAATTGAGACCTATAGCAACCTAACAGGATTTAATAGCTAAATGTTCCACATCTATGTGGGAATTTTGCACCCTTTGTTTTCAAGAGTCTACCCTTGAACTCTACTACCAGTTATCAACATACTGGACCGCACTCTGATCCCACTTGTTCCACATTTGGTTGATGATGTGCAACACCAAGAGAAAACTATGTATGGCACTCGGGAGTCTACAGCCCCTGTGCCTGTCACTGTGGAGACACTTCAGTCAGAATAGTGGCACTTGCTGAGAGCTCAACTGACCTCCCACTGTACCACAATCCTTTTCACCCCTTTATAACTCACATCAAATCCCACTAACCCCATATTTCATCTTTTTCACACCAGGACTGTTCAGCGGGGCTCCCTGGCAGAAAGAATGTGACTGTCATCTGCAGTGAGACTCTGTCTTGGTGGGAATCTGATTATTTGACAACCAGAATTTCGTTGCTTCAGAATTGTTCTGAATTGTTTCCACTCTGGTCAAACCTAGAGTGCGTTGCCAGCAGACACAGATGGGGTTGTCAAGAAAATCTGAAGTGCTGATATGGCCACGTGCAGACTATGACTCACAGTAGAGAAGTATCCTCTGTAGATCAGCAAAGTCTAGGCTGACAATTCTGCCACCAAGAATGCTGTGACTTGGCTTGTGCAAACATTAGCAATATTTATGTGACTTACATGATTAAGAATCAGACAAAAGACCTCTAGATCATTACTCTTAGAGTGTAGTTTACATACCACTAATTCAAAGAGATTTTAACTGTTGAATCACCTAATACAACAATATATAACAAAGCTCCTTCCTACTTCTGAATTAGATTTTTATTTTATACACTGAATACAAAAGTCTTTTAAGAAAAGCCTTGTCAGAGATTTGCATAGGCAGAATTCCACAAGATACTGGAATAAGACCAGAAGTTGTTCTCAAGTTTGCCAAGAGCTTGACAGAAGCAGGTATTGCAGTATAGGTAGCACCTGGTGTGGCCTATAATGCCACCTTGCCTTCTTCCATTTAACATTCACCTCACTTCATTTAGTCTGGAGAACAGGCAGCACAGGCAGTTCTTGCTGTCAGTGGTCCTTGCCCTGGCTACACATGTGGCTGAGGAAAAAGCAATTTCTTAATATACACAGAGCTCTAGCCCTAATTGCTTTCACGAGAGCTGATCACAATGCAGCTCTCCGAGCGCGTGTGAGCGAGCTGCATTCCAGACTGCTGGATATCTATTGTTTTCCTCCTTGCTGTGTGAAAAGAGCAATTCTGTATATAAAAAGCCTGTTGGGAGAAACGTGGTTTTTTTCCCCAACAGTGAGCAGATGGCTCACAGATTTTGTGCATCATTTGTAAATTATTTCAAAGTCTATTTATCTATTCCAAAGAGATTACTGGAATCTACATCTGCATTTTCTTGTAATTGTTTCCATGTCACATGAATGAGACATAAGAGAGTTACAAAGGAAAGATGATCACCTATAACATAGCTGGCTGACATCTGCAAGAATCTGGGAATCTATCTACTAAACTCTTCCTAACTACACCTCTTTTCTTAGTACCTATTATGTTTTATAAGTTTTTCAGGGGATAACAAGAAATAAGTGTTACTAAAAAATGTTCAAGATGATAAATCACTAAACCACAGAAATTAGGATAGCGGGGATCTCAAGAGAACATGTATTCCAATCCCTGGAGGCAAAGCAAGACCAATACTTCCCAAAATAGCCCTGACAGATATGGTTTACCTTGTTCTAGAAAACCTCAGAAGAAAATATGCATTTTACTGGTTATTAAAAAAAAAAAAAAGGAAGGAAGAAATATGAAGTATTATGAATTCTGAGAGATTTCATTTCAGCTGCAAATCAAGACCTTTCTAGGATGAGAAAAAACAGGAAACTTCTACATTATCATGATCATAACAATTTTCAGGACCATGACAATCTTGCTCTTTCTTCAGTGTGGACCAAGTTGGTGCCAATGTATGGAGACAAGATGCTTTTAAGCATCTTTTCAGCTCTTAAGATGAGGTTTCTAGAGAGAGGATCTCTTTGGAGGTGACTTCAGAGATAATTCAGAGGTAGCTAAATCAGTGGATGTAGAATGACTACAGAAAACTACATAGTATCAGACAGTTTCTAGAGTTGTCTTGAATAAGTCAATACCCCAAGACTGCTTTGAAAAAGGTGTCAGGACCAGGCTCTGATCCTGAGACAAAAAGATAGAAACCTGTTGGACTGAACTCAATGTATGTCCTAGAAAAAGACTTGCATGAAGACAGGATGGAGACCTGCAAGGTAGACCAGGTTAGGAGAGCTCTTTCATGAAGTCTTTTGACTCATATTGCTTTTTTAGCCATACTGAAATACAAGCCACAACCCTCTCATCTCAATCATTTTATTACAGATTGAAGAATGGAGGTACTCTCCGTCTTATTGATGAAATCATAATGAAATTTCATGGAGGGGAGATGAAGTCAGATTTGAAAAATAAAAAAATTTAAACTCTAAAAATGATATCACTTAATTCTGTGACATAAAGGATATGCTAATCAAAATGCTTGCTTAGTTACACCATAGTACTTGGGAGAAACCATTCCACCAGTTTTGCAAAAACACTAAGATCCTCAATAAGACATGATAATTCTACCTAGTGATTTACTTCTAAACATTAGCTTTGCATCACTGTAAAGATTTGAGAGAAATTTTCTGAAGGGCAAAAAGAGGCAAGAATTTTACTTAAAGATTTGTTGTTATGAATGGGGACATGGATCTAGTTACCTTGGTCACACCTTCCGAAATGATACATATTAAATCCAAACCTTAGATAATGTTCATGGAATTATAGAATATGCTGGGTTGGAAAGGACTTATCAGGACCATTGGGTCCAGCTCCTTGCTCTGAGCAGGACATCCCAAGAATCACACTATATCTGTTTTATGTATTCCAATATCACCCCAAATCTGCTGTCATTACACACAGGAATTCCTGTCTTGAGAGCACAGCCATAGTTAAGAATAGATATCATAGGCAGCTTATTAAGGGATAAATAAAGTCATTGGGAGTTCTGTTGAGGATTTCACTTGAATGACAGGAAGGATGCTGTGGTCTCAATATAATTCAATTGGAAAGGCAGAGTCCATAAAAACACAGGATACAAAGGGTTCCTCATTATTAAAAAATAAAAATAAAGCATTGCAGGAAATCTACACCCACAAATTTTGACTTTTTGGGGGTTTTCCTGTTTCTTTTTTTTTTTTTTATCCTGGGCTCTGAGTGCTAGGGGTGTGAATGGCAGGGGACCAAAGAACCAGATATAGATTTGGAGGATGATCTTTCCATCCTCCTAACAGAGAAACAGGTGGTGAGTTGCACAGTCTAAGGTCTTTAAAGCTTAAGCAACTGATAAAATAATCTCTAATAATTTTCAGTATTCCTATCTCTTTCCATAATGAGGGTTCAGCTCTGCTGGATCTACACGTGAACAGGTAATATATTTTTACCTCTCAGTGCCCTTAATTCTTCTGTTGCCTTTCTTGAGGGATGAAATGCATTGGTTTAACTTTCCTCTGCACTCAATACATGGCTATCTGCAGGCAAAGCAACGAACCTTGGTATTTCTCGGCTTAGAACAGCAAATGTTCTTTTCTGTTTTTAAACATCTGTTAAATCTCTCTGAAAATGTGCTGTATAAAGTAAAATAGGCAAAGTCTATTTCAAAATCATTTTGGTCATTTGCATATTTTTCTGGTGTCGAAAGGTGTTCTTGAGAGTAGATTTCTGTGCACATTAAACTTGCCTTTTTTGTGTTTATGCAGGCAAGGAGCGTGGGTCAGGACTAAGATGAAAAAAAGATAAAATAGAAAATTGTTGAGGAAGGCTTATTTTACAGAGAGAAAAATATGTTATTCCGAGATTTATTTATCTATCTTTACATCTCTGTGTGTCTTTATTATTACAAGAATCACACAGTAATCATAAATATTCATAGTGATATATGTTTAGCTGGCAGTTTGCAACAGTGCATCTTTCCCTCTTGACCCTCTATTTGCCTTTGCATAAAAAGGCCCTGATCCCTGGCCAAGGCTGTCACATTTTGCCGTCACACAGATGGATCACACTAGTCTGTCACCAACTCAGAGGCCAGAAGCAGCTCTGGAATGTCCTGAAATTGTCCAAACGGAATTTGTTTAGGCTGTTTTAGTTGAAGAAATGTTTATGAATGTTAAGTATTCAGAACTCTAAAGCTACTGAACCAATCTACTTGAAACTTTACTTGAACTTGAACACTTAATGAGACATACAAAAATCAGGCTTAAAGTACAGATTTTATTGCCATAGCAGCTGTGAAGAGCATATTGCTTCATACTTATAACTAAAGAAAAGTGGTTTTCACCAAAAATTTCCAAAACACTTCCTTGTGGGTTTAGGCCAAACCTGAATATTCCACTTTGGTAATAACTAATTTGTTAGAAACACCAAGGAAGATGGATTCAGTACCTGAGCCAGAATAGACAAGAAAGTAAGACTGGGCAACATATACAAAGCCCATAAATTTAACATTGTCACAGAAATTATAAAGTGCTACAAGAAATTCTCTTGTGTTTTCTGTATAATCTATTGACTGTTTATTATGATTTCGGGGGCTTTGTTTGGTTTTTCTTCATTTGCAGTTTCAGTGATCTTTCCTTAGAGATCTCTTTAAGGGACAGTGTTTCTTAAGAAAGTCCCTAAGTTTATGTCCCTGGCTGCTTTGATACAGCACCCAACAGCCAGCAATTTGTGTTCACTTGGATGTGAACTTATAAAACAGGGATTTCACCCAGCGACAGTGTAACTCAAGGGAACAAAGTCAGTATTTTCATCACTAGTATGCATTTTTCCCTTTATTATTACAGTACTATGAAAAACACCCAGAAATTGGGCTCAGAGTTCTTGGATCTTAAGGAAAGTCTGTTCTGGGCAGGGGCAGGATAAAATGGGATCCCATGGGAGCCCAGAGGGGGCTTTGGCATGGGTGCAAAAATGATGCACTTTCACCTAGACACAAAATGTACTTCAGGGAAAACTGATGGTGAAAATTTATCCTCTTGAGAATCTAATTCAAGGAGAACAATATAGAGTCAGGCAGAATTTTCATTGTGCCTTTTGAAAATCCTTATTTAAATACTTTGTAGGTACATCGTCATGGTACAAATGTGTAGGGTTTAGAAATGCTAATTGCAGTAATTAATAGCACATTGGCATAGAACAGAAAAAAATGCACAAGATATTTATGCAAATTTTTTTGCAATATTCTTTCCTCTTTTGGTTTTCAGCAAAGTCCCAAATGCACTTTTGAAACACACATTGTGTCTACATTCTCCTCTTCGGATATTTTATATCCCAATTTCCTTTACTATAAACTGTTTATGTTAGTATTACATGACGCCAAGCCTTTCTGACGAGTCCTGCATGTGGGATCAGATGTCAGAGATATGATGCCCCAATGAACAGACCCAGGACACCGACAGTGGTCAAATCACATCCACAGGTTATGCCTTCAGAACAATATTCTGGTTTCATGTTTGCTCATTAATCAGAGAAAACTCCTACTGATCAGCATCTGAGCACAGAGCAGTGGATTGATTCTTTCCTTTACAGAACAGTCCATGTTTAAAAGTGGTATTACAAGACTGGACAGCATCCAGTACAAGTTCTTCTTGCTGAGATTTAAAAATTCTCTTCACCTTTGCCTTTGGACGCACATGAAGAGGAAATTATGTTTATTAAATTCTTGCGGTTAGAACCACTGAAGAAAAATGTGGGGCTTTTCTTTCTGTGCATTTAGGTCCAGATCTTGCGCCTGTAACTATAAACTGACTTGCACCCTTACCAGTGAATTGCTCAGTACTTGCACTTATTAGAATTAATGAATGCTTTTTTTCCTCCTGTCTGCAATAAAAACTATCAAATGTTTAATGCCTATCTAGCTTCCTTTACATCATTAACAGGAATGTTGAGGCATAATCTAATTATAGAACCTGTTATTAGGCAAATTCCAAAACATTTTTTATACTGTGTGGCATTTCCCCAATCTGAATGCCATCACCTTCAAGCAAACTTGTGGCTTCTTCTTTTCTATATAAACTGATTTTATTTTTCTAATGAAGATCTCATTAACTCGAGGCATTAACATAGCTGAGTAAATAAAAATTTCTGACCCTTTAGGGAGATCATGTGGCATGGAGTTTTTCCAGAACTCCCAAATTTTTTGAAAGACATTGTGAGAATGAGGTTGGTAGCATTGACAATAGGATGGTCAACTAGCCATATACACAACAGATACATTAATTATATTTAAACACAACATGAATTAAATGTAAGTATTGTTTAATTTGAAATAAACATAAACATGCACATTCCACCTTTCTAAACGCAACTACAAAAAAATGACTCTCTGAGAAAAAAGAACCAACCCTGCAATAATCTTTTAGTCTCACTTCTCTGCTTGAATTCATCACTTTAACAGTATGTTTCAACCATGAATCCTCAAGACCAACTCCCTGCCCATTTCATCAAGTAAATTCTACCGAAAAAGCAAATCAATACGAGTTTATCCTTTTCCATGGCTTTGACACGTGCTGGTACACATTTACCCCTGTACACAGTGCTATTGGAGTCTCATTGACATGACTGTGTAATGTGGTCTCAAGTTAGACAAATAAGTGGTGCCAGAATGAAAATCCATAGGAAGAATGGCCATGAATGCTACTCTTTAAAGAGCTTTCAAAAAAAATATGTATCTAGATTACTTCATCTAATTGCTAACTGCTAAGTATGCAGACTTGTGCTTTTCTTGTATGCTCCCGAAGATATTTACAGGCATTTTCTCGGCATTTTCTGCAATCTCAGCTGTTACAGCCACATGACCATTAGTAATGGGCAATTTGACTTCTTGGAGTCACTGCTGAGAAAAAAATAGAACATGTGGCTGATACATAAGGAAGTAGATACTTTAGCAAATTTGTGTTATTTTAGAGGGTCAGGAATACTCACTGTAGTATAATTTATGTGGGGAATGATGAAATTAAGCAACAAAACTCAAAACTTTGCTTGCATCCCAAGTTTTGTTAGGGGCCTTTCGTATTTTTTGGCACTATTAATATTTGGTAAAGGAAGAAACTGGTAGCCCATTAGAAGCTTAAGTGCTAAGTGACACCATTTCTCAGGCCAGGAACAAAGCAATCAATTACCAGCAAACAGCAGCAACAACAGCTGGTAGGGAACATTGTATAAGAGTAGTGCTGAATAAGCTGAGGGTAAATGAAATGTGTCTCTGATAGAAATCGTATGTCAGGCCTTCAGTGATGAAGCTGCAATATTTCCCATGGTTCATACTAATGAAAAACACTCCTCATGTCTTCTGGGAAAAGTTACTCTTTTTCAGCAAAATATTTTTGTTTTAATTTTGTTATTTCTATGGATATTTTCTGAAAGAGAAAAAAATCATTTTTAATTATCTTCAAAAGTTTCCTATTTATAGCTGAAATAATTTCTCCATCATGCAGAAAGTATGTTCAATTACTGCTTTAAAAAAATACCAGAAAGAAATTATATTTGTCTTTCAGTTCAGGTGCCTTAAAATTACTTGTGAAGGAGCAATGTTAGTTCTACCTAAAATCAATGTCTTTCTTCCTTTTTTCTATTGAATTCCTTTTGTTTTGGTCCCCAAATACAAAGATTTGGGTCTTACCTGCACATTTTGATAAGTTTTCCTTGAGTTACTAGTTCAACTACAACTGTCACTTTGACAAACTGGTTTAGTTCATGACAAGTTCAAACAAACCACAATTGTTCTTTCTCAGTTTAATCAGCAGATAATGTAAACAGCATGGCCTACAAACTGCGTAATGTTCAGAAATCAGTCATCCCAGGCTATTGACATAGAGGTGAGAAAGAGGGGAACATCCAACTTGCTGGAGGTGCCTGGTTCTGGACATGAAGAAAGCACGTGTTAACTGCAGGTGTAACACTGAGTGATAGGAACCCAGGCTGAGGGGTGTCTGTCTCCACATCAGCTGTAAAGGGCACCTGGGGCAACTCTGATCCCCTTCTGCACCTGGATTAAGTGCCCACAAAGTTGGTACAACTCACCTTCTGACCATGGATGTGCCTTTTCTGGATGAAAAGCGTTTTTTTTCTTGAAAGACTGAAACTATTTGAGACATGGATTTAGTTGCCCATTTTGTGTTGCACTCAAATAGGTTGTGTACTAAAGTCCAAGGTATAATACTACCTCACAACTTTTGGTACTAGAGCAAGCAGAGTACACTTGGATCACATGAAACTCAAATTCAATGACATCTTTAGATTTAAATTTTGCCTAGCTCTCTAACGCGTCAGAATCAGAACATACAATACAATTCATAGTGAAAGACATCAGAATAATACTGTGGATCAAACAGGAAAAGAACCAAGAGCCTGTCACCTCTCAATGTCCATTTCTAAGTGTTGCCATGACAGTAGAATAGATTGAAAGTCCTCAAAATTCTCTACATCCAGAAGGTGTTTAACAATCTCTATGAAATTAGTAAGGACTCTGCCCAGCTGAAAGCAGAATGCAAATCTCAGAAGGACAGTGTCTCAAAATGTCATTAGAAAAGCAAGTCTTTTGTTGTGGGCTGACTTCTGTTCTGCTCCCACAACAGTGATTAACCTCCTCTGCTAAAAATATAGCAACAACTCTCATATCCCCAGTGATGTCTCTAAGTATCGTTAGCTGATGGGCTGCAATTCAGTAAACGTGAGCTTCCATAAAAAATTCAGTTTGGACTATACTTAACATTAAATATTTCCAATTTTGTTCAAAGAGTCATAGGATGTCACTGGCAGGGGGAATTAAGATGGTTTGGGGGCATTTACAGTGAATCTACATACCACAGAATGTTTGAATTTTTTAAGTACAGCCTTGGAGCTGCATGAAGCTTCCAGACTACTTGCAAGCAATTTGATTTATTTTTTCCTCGCATTATTGACAGGAATTTCAACCAGTACTCCAGCTTTGGACATCAGAAGGAATAAAAACTTCTGTCATATAGAATACACCACAGATGAATAAAAGGATGCAGTAGATGTTTCAGAAGGGAAAAGCAAGTATTTTGTTAGGCTTCTATCTCTAATAGTCAGAACTTGTAATGAGAACTAATTTAATGTAAATATATGTGCTTTCATATTGACAAATTGGGAAAAAAATCTGTCTATTATCATGGAGATATCTAAACAAAGGCCACCAACTCTTTTTCATCTGCTGAGTAAGCCACGGCTAAAAGGCAACCAGGTGGAATACATTTTACCAAACTGCTGGACTGCATGTTAAGAACTTTGTCATTGCTCTACTAATA
>VZTJ01001980.1:278082-288720 GCA_013397795.1 Orthonyx spaldingii | reverse complement strand
AAAAAAAAAAAAAGAGTATATTCATAAATCTATAGCAATAAGTTGACATTTCAGCCCCACAGATACAATTGCCTGACATCAAGATGTAAGGGTTGCAGCAAGTACTACATCCCCAAAAGTGTTATAAAGTTCAAATCTGCCTGTACTCTTTTTCGTGTTGTAAATCTGTGATCCTGGTGCGAGCACCTCCTGTTGCAGAAGGAGTGGGGCTCCAAATGGCAGCCAGTGGGAGGCTCGGAGGCTTTTGCACCTTTAATGACTTCCAAATCAAAAGCATCAAGACCAAAACACACTTCTCAAACGATTTTCCCATTCAGACTTAGTAGTCTGCATCATTTTCTCTGATACCATTCCTGTTGCTCTCAATAGTAACGTGTCAGTCTTTTCGGTGCATTTTTTAACATGGAGAGAAAGGGGGTAGGGTGGGAGAAGGGATCTGTCCAATGATCTCAAAGCATATGTTTTTGATTCTAATAAGATTATGGATACCAAAGGAATAAAAATGGAAATCACTACTGCCAAGATATGAAAGAAAGTTTGCATAGTAAAATAATTTAAACCCTAACATTTGGACCCAATAAGGCTAACAGAACGTTTATTCCATATTTTTGGAAAGTATGCTTTTTCTGCACATTAAGTGGTACCAATAAAAAATAATGATTCTCACTCAGTTTATTTCTATAAATTATATTGTTTTATAGTTTTCCAGGGCATGGTTATGTGTCAGATTCTATGGCAAACACCTGGGTGTAAAATGCAATAAGCTTGTTACTTCCAGAGGGGGTTGAGGGGAGGAAAGCAACAGCCCTCCATTCTCCCCAAAATGTACCTATTTCCAAGAAAACTGGATCACAGCTCATCTGAAAATGGCCACATGCTTTTTCACACTTTAAGAATTATCATTTAGATCTCCTCTTGACTTGCTAGTGACATAAAACTGAACACTTCAGGAATCAGACCCAGCAACAGTTTCAGAGATGAACATGAGTTGGTGGTCTTTGCCCAGTGCCTAATGGGTAATTGCCCATACTGTGGTTTTGCCCTTTATTTTAGCATAGGTCAATGTACACAGAATACAGAACAGTACATTTACATCAATTTTTAAGAAGCTATGAATGTCACAAAAAATTCATAACTTTCAAAAGTTATGGTGTTACAAAGACTAGCACTCAGAAGTTATGGATAGAATACAGTCAGGAATGCCCTTACAGCATCAATTTGGCCCCTTTTATGTATGCACTATAATTACAGCTGGTTGGAAACTTTCCATCTAAGCATTTTTTTTTTTAAGTAAAGAAAAAAGGTTTTCTGTGGGAAAATGCTACTTTTTCCAAAAATGCTTCCATTTTCCACAGGGAAAATGTAAGCAAAATACATTCCTTTGGATCAAGTCAACTGGATCCTAAATATTTCAGCTTGTCAAGCTGAATAAAAAGACTTCCTTTCAGGTCAGCATGATATTAATGTATATGTGGTAGAATTGCTGTGGTGCATCACAGAACTTGCAGCTGAAATCAGCTCCTCTGCTTCAGGACATGAACAGTGTGGTCCCCTTCTTGTCAATTTCTCCCTCATCATGCAAATGACAAGACAAGATCACACACTATGAAAGCAGGAAGAGTCACTAGCAGCTCAGAAGACACATGAAACTCAAACAAAACATAGGAATAATTTCCTGATACCTCAGGCATCTCCAAATTAGTCATGGTGTCTAAGCAGCATGGTTAAAATCTCTGATTAGGGACAGTAAAAGCCTTCAGAAGAAAATTTGTCCTCTCCAAAAATAAAACAAATTAAGACAGGTATCACTGAAGGGGACTTAATCTCTTCCATGTTTTTCCATTGATTAAGGATGGAACACAGAAAACTACCTTAGACTAGACACTAACTGCTGAAAACAGTGAGATACTTTCAACCCTTTGGGCTGACATCCTCCACAGTCAGCTCTGCCTGTTCTGATTTTTGAGGAAATTTGTGTCTGCCTTCACTCTCAAAGTTAAAATGTTGGGACAAATCCTTGAGCATGAACAGTGTCTTGCTGATTTCACTGGAATTTCAGATCAGCAAAGACTTCTCCACTGGCCTGGGAAAGAGAGCATCAAAACAAATCAATCACATACTCCAGCAAAAGAGTAATATCTATTTACCTGTAAGGTAAGGTCGACTGTCACAGGAGAACTGACATAATTTTAGGACACAGGGAATTTTTTGTCAAAAAAGGTAAATCCTTATAAATTACAGGCAGTAATACATGGCATAACATATATTTAGTGAAATATTAATTGTTGGACTGTGCTTTCTGCAAAGTGCCCAAAGAGCAATCAAGAGCAATGCACCTACACAGTAATCACTGCCCACACTCCAGGGAGCAGGCATCCCTTTTCCTGCAGAACTTAGTCCAACCTGACAGGACTGGAGGTGGATAAGAGAAGGCAACACAAAACTAGCTCATGATGTCATTTAGTGCCATGTTGGAGTCATGTGTAAGAGATGCTTCTTGCTGAAAAAGAACGTTATCCAGAGAGGAAAGGCACTGAGGAGAGAGAGGAGGAATGTGAGAGGGACAAGCAGGGAGAGAAGAGGAAGTGGAAGGTGTATATGGTCGATTACACTGGAGAGAGGGAGAGTCCAAAGTGCATGCCTCAATAACTTTTGCATTTCTTGAATTTACAATACTCACTCTTGCAACCTTATAAAACGTTCATAATATTGTTTTAGAATACAGAATATAAACCATATGTGCCTGTGTCAAACTACATATAATATGCATGTCCTGGGTATTGTGTTTTGCAAATTTAGCAACAGTCTCACACACACGGCTCTCATTAGCATACGTGCAACCACAGAGAAGTTAATAGGATTAGAGCTTGTCAGGAATTTTTCAATTAAACTTTCTTTTTTTTCATTGGAAAATACCACTTCATTGAAATTTAAACTGTGCATGAGAACCTAGAGGTTTGGGTGCAATTTGCTTTAGGAAAAGTTCCCCAGGTCCTGGAATTTTGATGAAAACCGGGAAAAATAATAGCTCAGAGTAATGTTGCAGTCAGAGTACAGGGCTGGACACTGGAGAACCAAACACAAGTGCCTGCTGCATTGCTGGTATGGCATCAAGGAGATCCTGACTTAGCCTGCTTTTCATCCAGGAGTCAATTCTATTACCTCAGTCTGAAGCTGGCTTACCAAATCCTGGGTTTCCCATAATTCACCACATAGAATAGCGACATATCTGTCTAAGCTCCCAGATGCAATCTGACTATCCACTAGCTCTCTGCAGATGAGCTGTCCCATCATCTTCTTCTAATCGTAATGTAGGCATGTGGGGGGTGGTGGTGTTTCTCCCCTTTGCAAGCACTTCCTTTAGATGAAAGGTAAAACACTTTGAAATCAATAAGGTTAAGTTTTGCTTGAAATAAATTTTGTCAAGGTGCTGTCAGAGTGTGGTATCCCTTTAAAGAGCAGCAGATATGCTGGAAAGGCACCAAAAAAACTTCTATGCTTCGAAACAGCGTCTTAAAACAGCAGCACTAGAACAGAAGAAGAGCTCAGGGGAATGCATAAAGCCACTTACTCTCCAAAAATAAAGTTAGTAATGCTTCACTCTGTTGAAGTTACCAGTGGTCGGTCATTGTTGGTTGAAAACTAAAAATGTATACTTTTACACTCTTAGCATAGGTCCACGGTGCCAGCTGGCTTTCTGGCTTAGATCTGCAACCTAGGGGGTTTGTGGGATCTCGACATCTGCAAAATTATGCTTTGATTTCTGGCACTGTCAGATCTCAAGGGAAGAAAACCAAAGCAATTGCCAGCCAGAACTCACATTTTGACATGTTAAGCAAGGGGCTGCTCCTCAGAGTTTTTGCCACTTGGAGACGAGCAGTGAGCTATATACTCGTAAGGGAGAGCAGAAAGGAGAAGTCGGCAGACATCAGTGTTACAGTGTTTCTGCTACCAGAGAGAGTGGTTATTGGAACTAGCATGAAGGAACAAATTATGAGAGAGATGGGAATGGAAGCAAATTGGCAGGTTTGGTACATGAGTGCATATTCTTCTGTTGTACTGTGTTCATTAACATCATTGAAAAATTAAAAAACCATAATTATTTACTATCGAAGCTGATGCTTAAAGACAAAGAAGATGAATTCTAGTGTTAGAGAATATTTTATGCACTATTATTTTTCATAAAGGCTTTTTAATAATTTTTTTTTTCACACAACTAACTTGGGATCTTTTTTAAAGATTTATGACAATGCAGTCAAAAATGAGACTGTTTTATATTAAGAAAACCAGCATGTGAAGACTCTAGCAGATTCAGAAAATGTGGGTACTCTACTTAGGTGCTTTTATAGGACAGTAAAAGAAAAAACTGAAAGTTGTGGGTAGGAACTTAAATTTTCTGAAGCGCTTCCACACTCAGCACTTTAGGAATTGCTGTTCTGCTGCTCTGAAATTATTGCCTGACACTCATCATGGCTGTCTGCTGATCCCAGGGATTTACAATAGGTCACTGGTGTTTAGCGACCGGTAACTCTTACCACCATTTCTCACAAGAAAATGAACAGAGAAAACTTGAGCTGCAGGATTTTTTCAGTATAAAAACTGCAGTGATTTCTTTCCTGGGCAACAGCATCATTTCCATTCACAATGTCCCTTGGAAAATCATTTTCCCAGTACATCACTTTAACCATGCCAATTTCTGTCTTTTTTGCTTGTTTGTCTCCTTCCTTAAATTCCTTTATTTTCTCTATCTTCATGTCCTTCCGTATTTTTTGCCTATCTTCCTCCTCCCATTTCTTATGAATACAAAAAAGCAATCTTGTTTGGCATTGAGCCTGACCATCCGCATCGTCCATTGACAAAGAAGCACCTTATCCTTTTCCTTCATGGTCAAGAATAATTTTTTGTAAGCAACTGAAACAAGGAAATAAATAACAAAGCATTTAAAAAGGTGAAAGGCGAAAGCTGGCCAAGGGTCTGGAGCACAAGTCTTGCAAGGAGCAGCTGAGGGAGCTGAAGATGGTTAGTCTGGAGAAAAGGAGGCTGAGAGGAGACCTTATCATTCTCTATGACTCCCTGAAAGGAGGTTCTAGCCAGGTAGAAGTTGGTCTCTTGTCCAGAGTAACAAGTGACATGACAAGAAAAAATGGGCTCAAGTTGCACCAGAGTACATTTATATTGGATATTAAGAAAATCTTCATGGATATGGTTTTCAAGCCATGGAACAGACTGCCCAGAGAAGTGGTTGAATCATAATCCCTAGGGGGATTTAAAAGCTATGTAGATGTGGTGCTGAAGGATATGGTTTAGCAGTAGATGTGATGATCTTGGAGGACTTTTTCAACCTTAAAGATTCTACAATAACTTTACAATGTCCTTCCTTGGCAAGAAGCATCCTTCAGGCTCTTCTGTTGAAGTCTGCCATGACACCTATAGGAAAATGGAAAATATGTATGTACTTGATGAGCTGATACCGTTGAAGATTCATAATACATCACAGCTGCCTCACCCTCCTCTACTTAAAATTGTTTAATGTGTTTTGCATACCAGCACTATAAAATCACCATCAGCATGGTCCAGCTGGGGCAGAGAGGGTCCTTCTGTCCCACATTTGCGTAACACCCAACACACCCTCTGTGCTAGCCTAGGCTGCTCACAGGCTGCACCAATGCAAACAAACCCAGTAATTTTAGAAAGAAAGGCACTGCACTCAGATTAAATCTAGGGTCCACCAAGATGTTACCTCATGCTCAGGAAATCCCAGATTGCTGGAGGTTGGGTGGATGTCGCTGACCCCAGGCTTGCCTGATAGCCAGCGAGCGATGTTCGTGCTCGGCCAGGTCAGACTGCCTGCAGGCTGTCCAGGCTTCTGTCTGCCTCTTCTCAGGAGCCATCAGCTCCTCGGCTCTGGGAGCAGCAGCAGTTGATAACAAAGAAGCAAGGCAAGGACAAAAGACCAGAGAGACTCTAGGTAACAGCACCCAAAGGTTTTATTGTAGCCACACGGGCCAGCAGGGCTTCAGGATGCAAGGCTACCAAAAGAGAGCCCACAACCCCAGTTACAGGGCTTTTTATACAGAACAAAAGGGGGTGGAACAAGGGGTGGATCTAGGGTTTAACAAATCAGGGAATGACAAGGAATGACGGGTACCCAATCACATTCTAACAGGGGAGGAACATATTTAAAACTTCCAATCAGGATAACAGAACAACAGAACTTTCTTGAACCTAATGAATATTAAAACAGATCTGAGGGGAAAGGGGTGGAGATGAACAAATGATTGATAATTCAAAGCCCGGGAAGTTCCCCAGCCACGTCTTCCTCCTCCGCCTCAGGCTCACTGTCCTGAGGGGGAAAATCAACACATTTGATGTTATTTATTGTCATAGCGAAGGCGGACTGGGTCAACGCCACACATGGGGGGAGAGAAAAGACAGAAATATCTCTGCATGACCTTTGCTGGCTTTGGACAACTCCTTTAGTATTTGTCAGAGCCAAGACACTGGGCCAAGGGACCTTCAGTCTGATCCAGTGTGGCTGTTCTCACACACGTATGTCCCTTCCCTTCACCTGCCTGATGGTCAGCAGTAAGCACTGAAATGGCCTTTTGGGGAAACAAGACACAGATTTTGCACATTTAGTACATGGCTTGTAGGTCTTTTCTGATATCTCAAGCATGAGACATGGAGCTGTAGGACTGAGGATAGCTGAAGAATCAGAAGCTACTTAAGAGAAGGAGACTGCAGGATAACATTTCTGCAGTCATTTTGGATAAAATCCTGTTTTTCACAATGCTATTGCACCAAAGAGACCCCAAAACTGCAAAATTGCTAAAGAATTCAGATTGTTCTTCAGTCACAGCCAGTACCACTGAAAGAAGGTTGACTCCTTTTGTTAATAGGAATTGATTCACCTACAACATTGCAAAGACAAAAGGTATCAGCAGTATTCTCTTCTCCGCTGCTTTTACTGGAGAGAAAGAGAAATGCCTACTCAGCAATACAATGGGGAAGACAATCTGATCTCTCTCCATGAAGTTCTACAATTTAGTCCCAGCAGAAATCATTATGTTTCTTCAAGAGCTGAAGCTCCCATTTCTTCTCTGGACTTAAGACAAAATTAGAAATCTGCTCCACAGTCTAGATTCTGTAGTTGACTTAATTAGACAGATCTGAGACCCATCAGTAATTAATCCCCATAATTCACACAAACCTCAATGAATTGGTAAATAAAGAAAATAAAATAAACCAAAACCAACCAAACAAATAAAAACAAACAAACACAGAACAACCCAAAAAAAGGAGAGGGGGAAAAAAAAGTAAGACATTAAGAAATGGGAAAGAAAAATAGAAAAGACAGAACCTCAAACTTCAAGGAGAAGTCAATTTTCAGCCCTGGGAAGAAAGGATCTCAGACTGCAGGGAAATGATCTTGAAGGTGACATGTTCTTTTCTAAAATCTGACCCTTTTTAGTCCCTAAATGTAGGGGAATGCATTTAGCGTACACTTCCCAAAAAATGTCAGCTTCCAGAGAGTCAGACTTAGAAATACACAGAAGCATAAGTAGATCTCCTCTTCTTCACTTAGATTTTGGTCTAATATTTTGCCCTCTTCTCCCATCATCTCTAGCATCCCCCTAATATGAGATATGACTTCATTTTCCAGGAAGACAAGAGTTTAACATCCTTCAGTCTTGGGTAATGCACAAATCCCAGTCCACCCACTTCCTCCCGGAGGGAACTTGAAAGCAAGAGCAGGGACTGGAGTCCTCTGGGTGACCCTCCCAGAGGGGTCTGGCCAGGACACAGGATGGGAGCTGAGAGGGCACTGACAAACAGGATGACCACGTGTAATCCTGTTGTACACTTCTGTCCTCTCATCCCCTCCATCAGCAGCCCTAAACACCATGCATTCAACAGCCAGCCTCTCTCTGGCTGTGGACTGAATACTCATCAGCCACATTCAGCATGCAGGAAAAGACAAAAACAGCTGGAAATGGCTTTGATGACTAGTTAGGCACATTGCAGAAGAAAAGGTTCACGGGATGCGACAGCATGTATTTGCTAGCTGTGACTGACAGAACTTTAATCCCTGTTTCCTGACTGACAGGACCATCAGGCTGTCCATAAAGGGGGCTGCCAGACAGGATGGAGAGTAGAGACAATCAACAAATCCTGTTGTTTTTTTCTTCCCCTATTTTATTTTTAAACTAACAGGACATTTCCCCTAAGATGGCTTTACCTCAGGCTTTTCATTATTGTTCTGCAGGAGGAAAGGGCAGTATGGCCTCATAAACCAGGCACTGCCTGACCCGCCTGGGCTGTGTTCCCAGGCTGTTTGCAGTCTAAGGGCTGCACCTTTCTTATTAAACCAGAGACATGAAAAAATTACCTTCCGGGACCTGCATCCATTTCTGCATCAGTAGAAAGAAGATTCTACTACTTTCCTATTTCCTTTTGCCACTGAGTGTAAATATCCCAAAGAGCTCTGAGTGTCTGGTTTGGCAAATAAATATTAAAACTAACAGGAGAGAGAAGAGCATTAGAAGAACCTGATTATTATACTGTGAATATGAATCCTGGGGACACTATTAAAGCAAATTCTTTCACAAGAAAGTATTCCTGTGCTTTTGATTCTAGCATATGCACCATGACATAGACATAGGCATAGCAGGAGAACTTTGCTCCTGTTACCTACCTGGGATCTACTAGTCCATCTTTAAAAGTTTTTCCACCAATGGTGTAGTTCTGTCCAGAAAACAAAAGCATATTGAGATGTTCTTAATTAATACACTGTGTTTGCCTTTAAATGAAAGAGAAATATGACTAAAATTTCCTACTTGAGATCTTGGAGAGACTTTGGAGCTATGGATGCACCTTTACCTTTTTTGGGTGTTTGAAGATGGCAGGTGTACCTGAGACCTGCAGAACTTGCACATCTATGGGATAATGTCCAAACAGAAATTGGCATGCTGCTGTCTGTGAGTACAAACTTGACTGAGGGAAGTCTCAGAGTTTTGTCTCTAATGCAGTTTTGTGTCACCAAGACGAAAGCTGTTCCCAGAAATTAGGAGAGTACTCCTGTAAACGACCCCCAAACTCAAAAGCTGACAAGACTCACACCTTACTTATAGGCTATCAAATAGTTTGGGGTAATATATTTAAGCATCATTATTTTTACAGAATATAATTTCCAAAACCTATTTTTGTAGGTAACAAAACAGTTCATCTTTCAGAGCAATAGTCCAATGTCTTCATAGGGCTTAATATAACCCTCACCATTTCCAAAGATTAAAAAGGAAAGTTCCTTACAACCAACTACACAGGTCTTGCTCTCCAATACTATTTGAGAACAGTCTCTGGATTAAAAAAAGTCTTCTTTTTTTCTTTTTTTTTTTTCATTTGCATTTGCACATACCATTATTAAAAAGAAGGTGTCTGTGTACAACAGTAGACTCAAAGTGATTGGTTTTTTAATAATGAAGCAATAATTTTATAAAAACTGCAGTTGTTACATTTTTGCAAGGCTACTTAGTGACACTGACATTTCTTTAACCTCCATAACAAACCACACTTACTCAATACCCTCTTTACATGTCACACTGCCCCAGTGTTATGTGATCACGTAATGAAAGACCCAATCATAAAATATAATATGCACAATGGGAACAGAATTAAGGTTACCAAAGGAGCCTTAATTCTGAATTTCCTGACTCTTGTAGATTTAAATCTTGAACTTAACATTGTATTAACATATTTTTAATTGAGCAAGAGGGGAAACAAAAGCACATATTAAAAGCCTTTAATATTTAAAGATGAGGATTTCCCAACAAACATATTCTATCTTTCCACTTTTCAATAAAAAAAATCCTCTGTAATTTAGACCTAGCTGCTCTGCTCTCTTTGCAATGAGTTGTCTTAATTTTAAGACCTGCGATGTGACACAATTCATCTTTATTTTCAATTCGTTTGATCTTGCAATGTCTGATCTTGCCTGACTGGATCTTGCTCCCTAGAAAGCACTCCCCAGCTCCTGTTAGCTAGAAAGAGAAGGACTTTTCCTGTTATAATTTACACACTAATATTAAATACTTTTATATAAATAATAAGGGTGGGGGGAACAAGTTCTTCTAGAACAAAATCCAATTGGAGTTGGTGTAACAGTCTAGAAAAAAATTAATTTGTTCAGTTTAACTTCATAAGATTCAAGAAACAAAATAAAACAATTGTTTCTCTTTTTTATTGTTCTTTTTCTTTTAGAACAATGAATTTCTACCATACGACTTCAGGTTTTATAAGACTTTAAATATTATATAACATTTTAAGCCACAACAGAGAATTTGGTCATATTTTTATTATTTTTTTCACATCATTCTGTTTTACTCACCCTATGGAAAAATCAAACATTTGATGTTGACTATTGTATAGCAATCCTTTGACATGTCTCTGAAAATATGGCAAGTCTGTTGCTTTTGGAGAAAATTCTTCTTAATTGCCTGGTGTAAAAAGATTTTATAAATAGAAATCCTCAGAATATGCCTCATTTAAAATTAATTAAAGTCAGAAAGAGAGATTTACCATTAATCTTATTTTTCTGTTCCTTTTTGCTCTTGATTTCTTTTTTCTTTTCTCTTTTCTTTT
>VZTJ01001980.1:151454-277624 GCA_013397795.1 Orthonyx spaldingii | reverse complement strand
TAGCTGTTTAATAATGTCCTAGGACATTATTAAACAGATACAGTAAATAATCTGTTTATTTTTAGCTGTTCTAAGAAACAGATTATTTACTGTAGCTGTTTAATAATGTCCTAGGACAGGCATTCCTTTAAAAGGAGAAAATAAGTCTACAATCAAAGAAAACCCAGAGCAAAATAACAGAAATTCCCAGTTTTGTGATTTACTTACAGAGGTTTTGTCTGTCTTCATAGAAAGAGCACTGGAGGTGAAGTCCTTAAGAGGCAGATCTCACAATAAGGAACTCAGCATCAGCTCATCAAAAGGCCCACTTGATAAGAACAGCATTGTGCATCCAGCTCCCAAAAGGAAACCAGAGTTATTTGGTGCTAGAAGTCAGTGTGTCATTTAACACAGCCAAGTGTCCTCCGAGGACCCCACTGGGAAATCAATAGAGTTTTATGAGGTTAGCTGCAGCTTTTGTGTAAACACCATAACCTTTTATGATGGGAAACACAGTCTTTTGCTTTTTATGTAAAAAACGGCATTGATTAGGGTTTTATATCTCCTATGCAGTCAAATCATTGGTGGCTGTTCAGTGCAGTTTGAAAACCTTGAAGTCCAACACTAGATAATGGTTTATTTAATTTTTTTTTTTTTGTCTATTAAACTAGAGATTTGAGGACCTTTAAACCACTGAGGTAATGAAGTAGATTTTCTTTTATGAAAATTAATTCTTAGATAATTTACAACATAAAAATAGTTCATTTCACATTCATTTTTATTAAATTCCAAATATGCACCAGGTAAAAACCATCTGGTAATTTCCAGATGACATTATGGCCACCTTTAGATTTCTAATCTGGGTTATTTTCTTTCCTCAACGTTCAGGATCAGTTTCTGGGTTTTGGTGTTTATTTTTTGCGGCAGAATTCGATTCATACTGCCCATCAAATCACAACACGTACATTACAGATGACTCCAGTCTTCCCTTTGAGGGGGTGTGGTGTTTGGATGAAGAATTAGACTATATTTCAAATGCTCTGCAGAAAATATGTATCTATGTGTGTGTTGGCCTGAGATCTAATGGAATTTCAATTATCCCTCACCAGTGTCCCTGGGTGCAACAAGAGGCTTTGCTGCCACTTTTGGGGGATATCCTCACCTCCTTTAGGAAAGGGGGATTGGCATCCCTCCCTGGACTGGGGTGAGACGACAGAAGATGCCCATTTTTTTCCTGGAGTAAAGCTGCTTGTTGAATACCTGCAGTTATGACTGACCTTTGCATGATCTTTCCAAGATTCTCCAAGATGTTCTGAGACTTGTAAGCTAAATCCTGTGGCTATTTCTTTCCATATAGTCAATAAAAGTTACCTGTGATTCCCAGTGTTGATAAAGCAAAATGCTATATTTAAAACCAGATACATTTTAAATGGCGGAAATATCAAAAATGAAAACATTGGAATCTGTGGAAAATTTCACAACCCCTTCAGGAAATGTTTGTGACCTAGGTCATGGGTACAGTTATACTTCAGCTGGGAAAAAAATGTTTCCAAAAAAACAACACCAGTGTTCATACAGTGTGAAATAAAACTCACTAAACATCCTTGTCCATCCAGTCCAAACTAAAGCTGCTCCTGGCAGACAGCAGCAGCTCAGAGAAGTAAAATTTTATGGGCTGTAAATGAATTCAGTGAAACATTCCTAATGTAAAGGTTATATTTTTCTCTTTTTATTAAAGGTGGGATGGTCAAGGTCTGTATGCAACCATCTCAGTCATCCTCAAAGTGGCTTCTTAATTATACTCCAGACCACTGAGTAAAAACATATCTGCAGATCTCCTGAGGTCTTTTTTTTTTTATTAAGAACAGTTTCAGGATTTTTATTTTTTTTTACCAAGGTTTATCTGATTATTTAGTTAAAAAATTAGAAACTGAGCCTTTTATTTATGCACAGTCCAGAATTTGCAGCTGCAGGACAAGCAGGCTTCCCTGTGCCGCCCTGGGGGTGACCTCAGCTCTGACCTGCAGGACCACCCTTACCGGAGGCGAGCGGGGAGCCAGGTCCTTTTCCCTGGGCAGAAAGCAGTGTTTTATGAGACGGCTGCGTGGTGGTGAGAGACACAGCCGAGGCCACCACGTAAATCCTGACTCTGGCCACAAAGGTGGAAAACCAGCACTTTATCACCGAGCCACTGAAAGTCCTCGGTGTGATTCCTGGTTATTTAAGAACAAGCATAAAAATCTACAGGCCAAATTCTTCCCCAGGTCTGAGCCCAGCAGGCTCATTGCCTCCGTTTGTCTCCTCTCCGAGGAATTGCAAGGAGTGCAAGCCAGTGGAGAATCTGATGGACTGTATTTCTTTAAATTTACCCCACAGAGTTCTCCTTTGCCCAGGAGATTAATTTCTTCTCTACTTTAAAAAATCCACTTACCTGTCAAAATTTCCCCCCAGTTATACCACCGAACTGTAATAACATTTTAAAAACCTCAGCATAAGATCCCATGATGTTGGATAATTTAGACCTTTAGAAGCTGGTTAATTTTTAGGATCTTAGCAAAACCATACATGGTTGCTTTAAATAGCAATGAAAGGCTGATTCAAGCCATTAAATTTTATGTTGTGTGTAATGTTGTAATTGATGTCAAGCTTTTCCCTTATTCTTCATGCTGACATTGGGCAGTCTCCTAACTGCTTGAAGTGCAGTTACAAGAGTCCAGACAAAGTAAAACACCAAGAAATGGGTGGCAGAAATGGGAATTTATTGCTAAGAACAGAAAGGTTCAAATGTTAAATAATTAAGCGTGAGCCAAATTTTGCCAATTTCTTTCTCATCCATTTATTTTGGGGGATAATTGGGTGCACTAAGCATTTTGCTGCAAACTGTTTCTTCTGTGTATGCACATAAAACTTTATTACCCTTGTAAAGAGCATGCTGTGAATTCTGATGCTTCTGTGTGTTTGGAAGCATATAATTATTCTCTTTACAGGAAAACACTTTTACCTACATCCTAAACTGAACAAACCAGCTTCCAAAGCAGCAGCTGCTTGAAAGCATGTGCTCAGCTTCAAGCATCCCTGAGGAAAAAATGCAAATTCAGCTCCAAGTTGAATAAGAAGTCTTCTCTCCATCCAGGAGATTTCAGTACAGTGTTTTGCCTCACCTTTGCTATTTCCCTGGTAATCATTAAGCAGTTTAAGAAAACTGGTGGTGAATTCTAGCAACACTGGAATGAGCTAAGTGACATCACTCATGTAAGAGCAATGCCTGAGGTCAGCAAGAACAATCCACATATAAATATAAGGAGATGCCACTGCCAAGTGAGGAGAAAAATGAAGGGAACTTAGAGACATTTCCCTTTGTAACACCATGTTTCTTTAGGGTTTGTTTCACACTAGTGAATTAAACAGAAACCATCCCATGTCACAGGTCACACATTAAATCAGACTGGGAGCTTTCCCCAGTGGGCAGTTTTCATGAAGCCACCCTGTTTCGAAGGATGAGGAGGTTTGCTGGCACAGAGGGGTGCAGATCCCAGAGCTGGTGCCAGAAGAGCGTCAGTTTCTACCTGAGGTGTCCTCAAACCTGTTCTCCTGGTCATTGCATCCCAGAGATGCTTTGATCCAGCCCCCAGCCTCTCCACAGTTTTTACAGTCCTACTATCCAAAGACATCTCCTATAGAGGTACCTGAATAGCTCCAGCTTTTGTCCTGAGCAGCAGCACAGCTCCAGCAGACAGCAGCTGATTTGGGGTTGGTGCCCAAATATTTGCCCAGGAATCCCTGGCTCTTTGCAGACAGGCTTGTTTAGCTGGCTTTGCTTAAATTGATACAAACTAAAAGCAATCATCCAGCCAGGCAGGTTTAGTACTTCTTTTCCTCGTTTTTTTTTGTCATGGTCCTCTCTGGTGCAACTGCTTTATAGAACAAAAGTAAAGTGTGACTACAAACTTTCTCAGGGCTAAACAAGCTCCCACAGGGATTAAAGACTGTCACCACTGTCACCTCTTTCTGAGCACAACCTGCAGTTCTTCATTCTGCCCTCTATTATATTTTGTGTATATTTAAAAGGAAAAGACTAAAACCAGAACACTCAACTCAACAGATTTAATTCTATCACTTCAGAAGAGGATGCAAAACAGAACAAACCACATGAAACAGATGTTAGTCACGTCAATTAATACATGATTAGATGTGCATTTCCTATAGTGATAAGAAACACCAGTATAATGAAATTTTAAAAAATGTGATAGAACTTTGAATTGACCTCTACAAATTACACCAGTTATCTTACAATATTTGCCTCAGCCAGTGAGGCTAGGCAGTAGCAACCGTTATGTGATACATATATGTGTATATATATATATATATATATATAAAAATAAATGAAAAAAGAGTGGATATGAGACAAATGGTAGGAACAGTCTTTGAGCAGCTAGAGCATTGGAATGAGATGCTAAAAGTGAGTGGAATTCAAGCCTTTAACTGGGGGTGTTTTCTGTTTATTCTCATGGTCTCCCCTCCCTTCTAAAACAGAGGTCAGGTTGCTTTCCTAGATTTATTCCCCTTATGGACTGCAAACTAAGAAAAGAAATGCAGCTGGAACCTTCCATGGTGTGATGAGGAAGTGAGAAGGAGGAAGAGGACAACCTTTCAGTGATTATGGTGCAAATGTACTCCAAAATCTATCTGCCAAGGGGATGATCCCTTTCCGTTAATGACCCATACCTCTAGAAATGTGAACCTGAGAGGGAAAAAAGAAGAGTTTGGATGCAAAACCGCAAGCCTGCTTTGACAGAGTTATTCCTGTGCAGAGATCCTGTCTTTCACTATAAGCCAAGAGTATCCCCGGGAAAATAAATTCATCTCACCAGTCATCAGCCACCTAAAACACAGACCCATCCTCTCACCTGGCACCCTCAATTCCTTTACAGCAAGTGACACATCCAGAGGGCCAGTGGCATGGCTTGTCCTACCCTGGGACATGTCAGACAGGTTGTATCATCCTCTGGATACACATGTCAGCTCCTGTCCTGGAAATTACAACAATCTTCGCTGAGATACCAGACTAGTGTAGCATTGTGTCTTTTATTTTAAACAAAAGAGTACACAACGTACAGACTACATCCCACAAGTCCTTGCACACAAGAAAAATCTTTCCATTGCAGCCAAGGAAGTTATTATGAGATATGTGGAGAACTCACATGAGTAGAAGACCTATACAAGGAGGCCACACTCTATCTTAGCCAAATGTGTCCATTTTAAATAAGTCCATATCATGACCTGGAACCTTGGCACCAAAATTCCAGGCACTCCTGCCCACTGCTTGGAGGTATCAAAGAGAGGTCAATTATTTCTCACCCTGTTCCTTTCCAGATTTTTTCTCACTGGAAGAACTGCAGCTTGGGTTTCCTGGAATAGATTCTTCTCATTTTGTTTTTATGCCAAAATAATTCATTTCCAATTCCATAATTCTTTTTCAGAATTAATAAATATCTATAGGCAGAACAGGCCAGCTGCTTCTTGAATAGCACAGAAATCTTAAAACATCAGACTAGCAGGATGGTCACCACTTCAGATCTTTAATTTCACCCTAAGCAGATCTGATTTGTTGGAGGAAGTAACAGTTTACACGTTGCAAAAATAAATGGTGCAGCAGGCGTTCATACACAGTAGGAAGTGTGAAAAATGGGGGGGAAGGGGGAAAGGAGACTGATGGAAACAATCAGCTAATGTAGAATAAAAGCTTTTTTCTCTCTCCAAGTGGAACTAATAGGAACATCAAATATGCTAAACTAAAACAGAAACATGAATGACGAAATTGTTTTCCACTTTTATTTAAGAACCTTTTATTTTCAGGAGTAGTCACCCAGACTTGTGAAAGGGGGAAAAAAGCAAAGGCTTTGTTCTAAGCACAAACAGTTTGAAGTGTGTGATTTTGAAAAAATTATTTTTGTCCACCTATGTATCACATGTCTGCTTAGAGCAAATATCCGTGGTGGTGGCTGCCCATACTCTGGGGATATTCCCACAGGTGCTGGAAGCCAAACATCTTATCAAGCCAAGAACTAATCAGCAGAGTAGGACTTGGTGGACCATTAATTGTGAACATCCCCCAGAGCTTCAGAAGGCAGAGGCAGCAATTTGCAGTGGCTTCAATGGGTATGTTTTATGTTCCATTCTGTTGTAGGTGATGCTGGAAGAAAACAAGAGCAACATCTGGTCCTGCCAAGCATCTGGCCAAGGGAATGGGCATAAAAATGCCAGTTTAACTTTCATCTAGTACTGCCCATAAATACTGCTGTCAGACCATCTAGTCATCTGCCATTAAACTCAGCATTTCAAAGGTGTTTTTTCTTTATCAGAAAAGCTGTTAGATGTCAGAAATCATTTCATCAATTGCACTGTTTGGAAGCAAAGAGTTTCTCAGTGAGGCAAGGGCAAACATTTTAAGGAAGCATCTTTGTCTCAGAGGTTAAAACAATAACATAAAGAAAACAAACAGTGAGTGACACATTAGACATCTCATTCAAAAACACCCAAATTAATGTTAATGTCAGAGGGTTAAATTACAGATATTTGTTCATGATGTTATCAAAACTTCCTATATGCTAAAAGAAACACAAACCCAATCTTTTCTGAAAATGTCACACAGAACTAAACTGTTCCTCCAGACAAACGCAGTTGAATGGCTTATCCTAGCAACCATCATGCTCACTATTGATGTTCATCCTTCTAGAGAAGACCAGGTGAGACAGCAGGTTTACTAGCCTCGGTCCCACATCAGTCTCCCGGGCTCTTCTATAAGCCTGGTATTTGTCCAGGCCCTGCTTGCGGGAGAGGGGTCTCTAGTTCAATGCTTCTTTTGAAACTCTTACATTTGGACATCCACATTTTAGCTCTCAGAGCTGAAGAATACAAGAGGCAAGGGAGGCTGGTGGCATAACTGTCACCTCTCTTAGACACTGCCACCACCATTGTCTAAAAGTGCCCCGAGGAACCTGGCAGTGCTTCCATGTGCAGCTCCCCAGGACCAGGTGCTGTGCTTCCTCTGGAGCTCCTGTCATTGGTACAAAACCAATGATCATTTCCATGACAGTAAATGGCAAAGATCCCAGGCACTGGAACTTGGTTTTCTGTATCATTACTTTGCTTAAAGCATCCTTGCAAACCATTCCCAGGCATCACTGAGTATTTAGTGCTGCACATGCAGCATTCTCCATGGGGAATTTGGGTGCAGGATCCCTGCTTAGAAAGATGAGACGTTAACAATAGGAACATGGACAAACTGGGTCACAACCTCAGAGCTATATAATAGGCCCCAGCACTGCATACTGGTGCAGATGTGGCCAGTGGGCCATGCCTGGTATGGATGTGGATTACCTGGACCAGTGTAAGAGCGGTCCCAATGTGGGCAAGCATTGCTGTTCTGGCAATTTATTTAAATTTTTTTTTTTCATTTTATTTATTTAGTTTGTGCCAAAAAACAACTAATGACATTGCACCGGTTTTCCTGTTCTAAGCAGCATAAAAGAGCTAGTGATGGACCTGACATGTCTGAACCTGGAACCAGAAATACAAGGCAATACAGTACAGAGATTTGATCCCATCAGATTCAAAGCAGGTCAACGATGCAGAGCAGGGATTCAATCCATGTACTAAACCTCAGTACACAGAATGGAAACACTTTACTCTTTCAAGACTTCTTCTTCTTCTTCACATATTAACTGGTGCAGCTAAGTCTGCCACGACATCAATTCGGAAAACTGACAAAGTGCATTCCAGTCATTCTGCGTGTGATCTGAGCCATTGCAAGGCACGTGCAAATTTCAACTCGGAGTAAAGTAACTTTCTTTAATCAGAACCTGTATATTTTTGGGAACAGATTATGAATAAGACAGAAGATTTCCTAAAACAAGGTCGACATTTAGTCAGCTAGGCATCAATTCCATAAACTATCATCTCTGTGTTTTTTCTATTGCTAGCACAGCAACAAGTAAACAGTTCATGGAAATGAAACTCAGCTCATAAATTAGTGGAGCTACAGGTAAAATGATAAGTAATTACAAGATGAGATGATGTTTTAGGGTAAATAGTTCCCAAATGTAAAAAAAAAAACAAAGCAAAATAAAACAAACAAACCTCTTTTTGGAGTAATTTTCATTCTGCATCTTTTTCTACTGTAAAACAAAGCTAAATAGAAGTCTGGTTGAAATAGAAGTGTATTTTTGGCATGGTTTATTCTTGGTACCTACCCATTATCCTCATCTAATTACTTAAGTTTTTCTTGTGAACTCCTTCAGAGTAAACAAACTGTGTTAGTATCCTTTAGTGATGTGCTTCAAAAGACCTACAATTATACATTTTATTGCTCAGCATTACAAGATGATGGTATCTCAAGAGAAGGTGACAGTGAGTTAACAGATAGGTCCCCAAGGGCAACTGGCCCAGACCTACAGACTCCCTTCTCCAAACAGAGAAACAGGCACAATTAGCAACTTTCAAAATGATAAATCTCTTTCCCTCATTCACCAAGCTTAACATGGTTGAGGGGACTGCCTTTCATTCACATTTTGGTACTAATTAACTCATAACGTTTGGTTTTATCTTATAAGAATTCCTGGTTCTTTAGATGCCATCTCACAGGAGAAAAATTCACACAAATATTGTCAGAAAAAACAATTACAAAATTAACTACTTTGCAACTGTTCTTTGGCAAGCTGTTTCAAGGCAGGGCAAATTCATTTCAAGTACAGATTTGTTTTAGTTTTTTCTAGTCTGGCCTTCAGCTCAGAGTAGCAGAACCAGCAGCAGCAAGAGATAAATAATTACCTGAAACCTTAGAGGTTCATATAGCTGTATTTCTAACAATCCCACCATAACACTATCAAATAATTAAAAAAGAAATTATTAAAAAACAGAGCATGGGAATATAAATTACTGGCTGCTTGGTTTTTTCTAATAAAAGTGGGATTTTCATTTTTCAAAAATATATGTAAACTGAGATGTGGACATTTGGACTTAGATCTCTTTAGGATCTATGTGGGAGTCAGCTTATATAAAGGGCTGGCATTTGTGTTTCATAAATGAATAAACCAGCTGCAAATGTATTCAGGAGACTGGAGTTCTTCACTCGGGTCCTTTGACACTTTGAACACCTCTTGGGTACAACCTAAGATTTAGTCAGGAAGCTTAACAACACTTTTTTGAAATAAATGTTTTTTACGTTGTCTATTTAATTTTCCTCTTCAAGTCATGCTATAAGGGAGAACTGTTATACATGTTATTTCCCTATTTGTTATATTCTGTGTTCTCTAAATAGAAACATGATTTGTCTCCTGGTCCACGCAAAAAAAATTATCTCTTTTCTTAAAGAAACCTTAATTCTTGATGCCTAGATTTGAATAAGAAACAAAACATAGGATTTGAATTCACTCTTTTATGAACAGGGTCAGTAATTTACTGTTCTATATCTTCTAGAGATGATAAGTAACTGAAAGTGGACAAATAATTTTACACCTAATTTCTGCAGATTTTCACAGTTTCAAATAAAAAAGCCCTATAGATTTCTACAGCTGCTTCTCCAAGTTTATGGAGGTCACAGAAGTTCAACTCCCATCCAGCCATAACAGAATTTTCACCAAACTGTCTAAAGCGTGCCCATCGCTATTTTGGGCAGAGAGCAAATAGTAGGTGTGATGCTTTTGGCACCTGCAGACATAGCAACACAACTAATAGAAAGCCATCTGTTTCTGTTATGATGGAAGGATGTTTACATTATGGCAAATTTGCAAGTTGTGCAGAGCAGAGGCCCTGTCTTGGTAAAGGAAGTCATCATTTAGTTTGTTTAGCTCTGGACACTTACTAGGGGCCACCTTGATCAATAATCTGGAAGCCAGAAAGTGTTGTGGATCTTGGCTTCCCAACAGGCTAAGTGCTTGAGCAGAACTTTTGGCCAGAGAGCAGAATCCATCTTCTTCATTTTTGACAGCATTGACTTTGGTAAATTGCAGGGGAAGAAGAGGTCTCTTCCTCCAGTAGCTCTGCACTTGATTTTGTCAGGTGCTTTAAAACCAGATCTGTGTGGCAAACTCAGTTTCCACAGCTCAGAAGTTCCAAGGTCAACAAACTGATGGACATGGAAAGTATCTTACACTTCCACTCCAAAAGTAACTTTTCAAAGTCAGGGGTTAAGTAATAACAGTGGGAAGAAGGGAAGCTCGGGATGCTGCACACAGGAGGCGAAGGGAGAAAAACAAAGGCACTAAGCAGTGATACCACATCAGCAAGCAATCCAGATGCAGCAATTAAATGGAAAGTAAAGCTGGAGAAACAGTTAAAATTACAACAAAAAAAAATCATATGTTCATCAGGACTCCACACAGTGTTTGTGCTAAAGCAGAAATATTCAACAATAGAAGAGACCTCCCTCTGAGCTGGAAAAAAAATGTGTATGAATATGAATCATGTATGTGTATGTATATGCATATAAATCACAGCAAATCAGTCTAGAAGAAACTTCTAGCAATGCTCTAGTCCTCCTCTCCTTCCAGTGCTGACAAAGTTCAGCCTAAAGTTCATTCTAAATAATTGCATTTTTATTGTTCCTAAAGAAAACTCCTAAGCATCCCCAGGGTTTATTCTCTTTGTAGGTAACACCTTGGCATTAAAATTTACTGGCTTTAATTTAAGTCCATTATTCCTTGTGCTATCCTCAATGACATGGAAAAGAGTTCATTCTGTTATTCTTGTAGTAATTTTATAATTACATAACCTATTACCTATTCTCACGTGTCCTCTGAGACATCTCTTATCTGTGTTAAGAAAAACACAGGTTTTCAGTCATATGTGCTTCCAAACCTACTCTATTGTTACCATCAAGAGTTTCTCTAACAGACCCTCATCTTTCTTAAACTTGGCCTGAACTAGCCTCAGAACTTCAATGGATACTTCACTTATGGATAGAAGGCAAAAATTTTGTCATATATCTTATATTCCCATTGCTGTATCACTTCACTGATTCCTCTGCCTCCACATACCTTTTGTGGTGTTCAGGGATGGGAGAGAAGGATGTGAGAACAACTTGTGTTAATATCTGATCATACTAAATTTCAGTCTGAGGGAGAACAGTATGGTGGATAGAAAGAGTCAGTAGAGTTTAGGTCAGCCCTTGAAGGACAACTGAAAGTGCGAGTGTTCTAAGGAAGACAGATTCTAGATAGGAAGGGTCTTTCTGTCTGATAAATCTTGTATGCAACGCATCATTTTCAGCATTACTGTTAGGAACACCTTCCATGTATTGTCATCAGTACAATTAGCATCCTTGCCAGAGATCAAAATTTTGTCTTAGAATGTAAAACCTTAATGCCATGAACTGCTAATCTTGATCTCACTTTCTCTGCTAATGATACACAGTGGGACAATGCCATGAACTCTTGATCTCACTTTCTCTGCTAATGATACACAACAGGACAAGACTGAGTTATAGCCCCCACCACTGACAACCCCCTATGTGCCAGTGAAACCTGCCCTGAAGAGCTGTGTCTTCCCCATTTCTGGCAATTTCTGTTCTCTCATAGTTCCAGTAACACAGACCCCGCAACCTTATTAGTGATTTTTTTTTTTTTTTCTTCAGTTTTTCACTGCTCTTTGCATATCAGGGAGAAAGAAACAAGAGGAAACTTTTCTATAAGATTTAGTTGATCATTTGGTCATATATCTTACTGGCCCATAAAATTTCCTGCTCATTTTGTCTTCCTTTCCTTTCTATTTTCCATTCTTTACCTTCTTCATTACCCTCATTTTAGTGGTTTTAGCTGGGATAGAGTTCATTTTCTTCTCCATAGATTATAAGGTGCTGTGTCTTGCATTCATGCTGAAAACGGGATTGAAAACATAGAGATGTTTTAGTTCTTGCTGATCAGTGTTTATACAGCATCAAGGCCTTTTTTGCTCCATCCCACCAGGATGTCTTGGTGTTCACAAGGAGATGGGAGGTGACACAGGTGGGACAGCTGATCCCAAGGGATATCCCAAATCATGAGACTTCCTGCTCATCAGTAAGAATCGAGGAAAAGAAGTGAATGCAATGTGTCATGGAGCTCCGCCTTTCTGGGGATGGCTGAACGTCTGCCTGCCAATGGGAAACAGAATTAATTCCTTATTTTGCTTTGCATGTGCAAATGGCTTTTGCCTTACCTATTAAACTGTCTTTATCTCAACTTATGAGTTTTCCCTCTTTTATTTTTTCCCTCAGCCTATTGGGAGGAGGAGTGAGCCTGTGTGAGGCTGAGCTGCCTACTGGGGTTAAGCCCTTACACTATTTTTTTGGTTTTGTTTGGTTTTTTGTGGGGTTTTGGTTTGTTGGTTTGATTGGTTATGGGGAGGATGAAACAACCACCACAGACATGAATTTCTCCCATACTCACTCAGGAAGCAGAGGTTCCTGCAGCCATGGGCATTAGCTCCCCTGTCCCACCCTCTCTCCAGGCAGAGCATCAGCAGTGCCCACAAGCCCCCAGGACACGCTCAGGGAACAGTGGGCACTGTCTTGCTTGATGGGTCTTTGAATGTTGGAAAATCCCTTCCCCTCTTCTCTTTAATTCAGTCATAGCCCCCTGAGACGTCACAGTTTTAACATGTTTTGTTTTCCTTATATTTCCTGTTTTTCCTCAGAAAGAGGTCTGTGAGATTTTGTTAGGGTTCCTCCCAAACATAAGAAAAGCCAGCAAATAGAGTGCAAATAAAAAGCAATGGGGTACTGACTCAGCATTTTCAAACAGTCATGGCAGCTGGGATCACCAGGGCCCCTAGAGGAAAAGTATGTAGTGAGGGGGAGATGACTTTTAGCTAAAGAAGCAACTATAAATCAGAAAATCTGGGCTGCACATGCCTATTTTACATTTTAAATAAAGTAAAAAATGCAGCACAGAATTTAAAAAAAAGGTTTTCAGTGTCAAAAACTACAAGGGTGACAGCTTCAATTTTGGTGATCTGTCTCTCCTGTTTCTTTGGCTTTCTAAAGAACAGTAATAGTGGATTCTTCCAAATTTCATTAAGATAATTTTTACAGCAGGTTCGCACGTAAAGAAAATACAAACAGATGGTATAACATGGTAAGTAACAATCTGGCCAATACACAGGAAAAGGGTGTTCTCTCACATTTACATTCAGACAGATTTTAACCTTAAAGTGATGAGACAGTAAGAGGCTTGGTTGAAGGCACAGAAAGGAGGAACAGCCTGATTGCTGAGGACATACTGAAGCTCAGCCATGAAACTGAAGGTTACACATCAAGGTGAAAGCTTAGAATGAGTCTGATAATAAGACCTAAATTTATGCTGATACAGGAATCTCTTACTTTCTTTGCCACAGATGAAATCTGTGACCTATTCAAGCCATTCAGCCTCTCCAAATCTTACTCTCTCCACGTAAACTGAGACTACTTCTTAGTCCCTTTAGTAAAGTGCTTCAAGAACTACAGATTGGAAGTGATGCTTGCACACAACCAGCCAAATGCTGGTTCATTTCAAACTCATGGCAAAATTCCTCTGGCCTCTTTGGCTATGTCGATATTAATAAATTAAATGTGCCCAGTGCCATTCTCTGGTGCTGCAGCCAGCTGGCAGGGAACAGCCTGCATCTGTATTACTACACTTTTATACACTCTTAAATAGGGTGGTCATATCCAAACTGTTTGCTGGGAAATGTTTGTGCAAGATCCCAAGTTGTTCCTAGGAATTGTGAACTGTGTGCAGGGTGCCACCTGGCCACAACCCAGACCATCCCAGGGTCCCTTGTGACACTTTAAATGTACAGAGATTGCAGTCCCAGTGCTTGAAAATGTTCCTTAGAACCATCCACTAGCTCTGAGTAACTCTTGAGGTAGGCATCGGACTTACTAATTTTAATATGCAATACAGTTAGAAACATTAACTCCATTAATATTTCTTTCAAGTGTTCAGATCATTTCTTTCTTTCATATTTGCAAGTGTTCCTGTATTCTGAGGGTGCCTGTAAAGTACCAGCAGCATTCAGCTTGGACTTAATCTGATTACTAGTGTGAATTACCAGCCTGCAAGATCTCCATTTTGATTTCCTTTCATCAGCTCATTCTGCAAAACCACCTTCATATAATTACAGAAACATCCTGTGAGGTTTGTGAACCACTGTGCTGTTCAGATGGCTGGTAGAACATAGAGGTTAATCTTAAATCTGATCCGCAGCCAAGGTGGGCTGGTAAACTCCAGTGAAGCATGAAGAGCCAAATTATTAAGGCAGGGCAAGTTTTTACACAGCATTGCTCACTGAGTGCAAGCAAAATAGACTAATCCCTGAGCTACCAGAATCAGCTGGCTATTTCCAAAAACCAGCAGCAGCAAGGAAGCTATTGCATGACTCCTTTTCGAACAACAGAAGGGAAGGTTGGAGAAAGGAGGGGCTGGATGGGAGTGGAGCAGTTTGACATCTAATCTATCATTTTTATTAGGCTGAGTCTGCAGACATTTGAATTGTGTTTTCCTCACTTTTTAAATGAAATGGAGAGCAATAACACTAACGACATAGTTCCTCAAGAGTCATAGAGTAATTTAAACTTCATAGAGCCTGCCTTTTCAAATACTGAAAGAACCTGCAAACACAGAATTTGTGTTTTAAAAAAAAAAAAAAAAAAAACAAAAAACAGAAAAACAAAATCTTCATTGGGCTGTAACACATCTGCCTGCGGGCACATGTAAAAGACTTAGCAGGAAAGCGGAAAAAAATAATGTTCTCCAAGTACACACATTCTTCCACACACACATGCACAGAAAACGACAGAGAGGACGAAGGGAAGGCAGAGGCTGGGTGCTCCTTGGAAGCTGTTTTCTTAACCTCTGCGACAGCCTGGCCTCCCTGCTGCGCTCCCCCCGCCAGCGCTCCTCGTGTGCTGCACAATGTCATCCAGAGCACCAACAACAGCTTGAGTGAAAACAGCTTTCACTGGGAAGGGGAAAGATAGGAAAGAGATTAGTGCTTTTTATGTAGAAACCTTGTGGCTGGTGACCAAAGCTGAAGACAAACTACAGGAGTGAGGTGAGGGAAGCGAGCGTAAGGAGAGGCAAAGTCTAGGTGACTTGGGAGATAGTTTAAATCCATCAACAGGCAGCTAAGATCTGAACTAGTCATCTGCAACCAGGGCAGAAATCACAGCCACAGTGTCAACGGCCACAAATCTTATTGCCTTTGAAGTGGCCAGTATTTTACCCCAAAGTTACTACCTCAGATTGTTATCTGGCTACTTGCTGGCCTATGTGAGACAAATTGGCAGTCTTTGGCTAGATCCTGGTAGACTAATTCCACAACACCACATTTGGCATTCATTAACTGTCCTGGCTGTGGGGCTAAGTAGTAACAGTCAGAAAGGCTGAACCTCCATTTCACCCCTCAGAGGTGGTCTTTCCAGCCCAGCTTTGAGTCCCAGGGATAAATCAGTATGAGGCAGCAAGTCCTGTAGTAGGTACATGGGTAATTAGATGACTTTGAAGAGCTCTGGATATTTCCTTCAGCAGCACTGCATGTGATTACACACTCCTTGCAGACTGTTAACAGTGTAGTGAAACCAGGTAAAAGCAGTCTTTCATTTCCCTGCAAGCTTTCTAAGTGTGAATAGTAGAGAAAGGAGGAGAAATAGTTGAGATACCTATTGAGAGAAAGGTGCCTAACCCAATGAAAGGAAAACCTGAATACTGGTAATAGTATATTAAATATTTTGTTACTAAGAAAATGTAATTTGCTCTTTCATTTTTATTGAAAGTTTTCTTGGCATTCTCAGACAAATTGACATTGCAAAAGATCCTCATTCTTAGACTCAATCTGCATTCATAGGTTTTATTTAGATTGATTGCTCCTACATGGCAGCAGAGATAAATGTTCTGAAGTGCTCTTACTGTAGGTACAATGCAACCCAAGGAAAATCAAGTCAATCAGCACTAAACTTGCAGTCTGAATAACCTGCTACAAAGCACTTTTAATGTTTTAAACACCATTAGTCACTGTCACACTGGAAGAAAAATTGCAGTTCACTTCAGCTAAGTGGTAGCTCACTTCAACAACATGAAAATCCTCTGAACTCCCGCTTTTATTCTGACCTCGAAAGCAGCTCTCCATGAGCTGAGAATTTGAAAGGAGGGGAAGAACAGGAATTGCTGTGGGGCTTTATTTCTGCAGACAAATGGAATGACTTGAGGTCAGTAAGGAGATATAAGCAGGTGTGAAGGTCCCTAACACAGTGCTCACTGTAGGTCCCTGGTTCAGCTGAATATCTGTTGTAAAGATGAATCTCATATCTCTGCACGACAAGCAGTCTGTGAGCCACATTGTAGACAAAATAGTGTGTACCTAAGACTGTTAGATGCCAAGTAAAGATGTGATTGTCAAACTGCAAAGGGAAAAGACAAAAAAAAAAAAAAGTGACCATGGCAAAGCTCATTTTAGACTCATTTTTGGAAAAGCAAAGTTTGATAATAACTGACTCATGAAACTGAGCATGGGCCCACATTGAGAGGTGATCTGAGGAACAGCTCAGAGGAGTGAGGAAGCTTAACATATCAGGGTGCCTCTCTGATCCTATTTTTCTTCTGAATGGGAGTTTTGGGGAATTTCCACTGAAACACAGTCCTCCACTACCTCACAGAATCACAGACTCATGGAATGGCTGTGTTTGGAAGGGATCTCCGGACATCAGCTTGTCCAACTCCCCTGCTCAAAGCAGAATCAACTAGATCATGTTGCTCAGAGCCATGTCCAGATGTCTTTTGAATTTCTCCAAGGATGGAGACTCCACACCTATACTGGGCAACTGGTTCCAGCGTCTGACCACCCCAACAGTAAAAAGGCGTTTTCTTCTGTTTAAGAAGAGTTTCTTGTATTTCCATATATGCTCTCTCGCCCTCTCCCTGAGCACTGCTGAGAACTGGCTACACCTCTCGTTATTCCCCCATCAGGTGTTTTACATATATTGGAAAGATCCTCTCAGAGCCTACTCTTCTTCAAACTCAACAGTCCCAGCTCTCAGCCTCTCCCTGATAATTCCTTGTATTTCATGTTCAAGCATGTACTCAAAGTTTTGCTGTGTCTGCTTTACGACAGAGGCTTTCTAACCCTTCGTGCAGTAATATGAGTTCTCAAGTGCACTAAAATGTCCATATTATGTCAAAACTTGAAAGAGCCCCAAACTCCTTTCAACTCCTCTACTTTCAGCTCTAACGTGTTGAAGCTGTTCTTTGCCACTTTCTTTTTTTCACATTAGAGCTCTTTTACAGAAGAAAGCCCATGGCTTTGCTGTGCTGTGAGCCTGCAGGCAGTGCCAGCGTTGGGGATGGATGCAGCCCAGCCGGCTCGGGGGCAGGTGCTCCACAGGATGGGATGACCACAGAGGTGACTCCCTGCCATCCACTGCCTTCTCTGCCCAGGATGCACAGGGACATGGTTTTCCTCTGTGGGCAGGGCTTTCCTTCTGCAGAGCACTCCTAGAAACTCGTATACCCCTCTTGCTCAGGTGCTTCTTTCTGATGTCCATCTGGTTCTGAGTAGAAAAGTCCTCAGGACAAAGAAAGAGAGAGTACAGCTCTAGTTCTTAAACCACAATATTCTGATAAGGATACATGAAATTCCCATTAACAGAGGGGCCACATTGTTCTTTTTACTTTATTCATTTGGCGCACTTTAAATAATCAAGAAAGGATTTTTTTTCTACAGTTGAAGTTAATTTTCCCCTTTAAAAAATAGCGTTGCAGGTACTTATGAGTAGGATAGTGATTTCATTAAAATCGCATTGTTTATGCTTGGGGGTTTTTTTGAAAGCTAATGACAAATTCATTTTCCCATGCAGATTTAAGAATTTTTTTCTAATTTATTTTTCTAAATCCTGAACATTTTTTATTCACTCAATACTTACTAGACACATTTTTAATATGCTGCAACACTTGAAATTATATTTGTGGGCTTGAATATAATTTTATTTTCAGAATAAGGAAATACATAATAGTTTCAAAGCAATTTCAGCAAAAATGTGTTAAAAATGTGATGAAACATCCTCATCATTAAAGTAGCACAAAGACTATTTTCATCACGATTTCTTTTTGTTTAACTTCCTCTTTAGAATTTTGGTTTATGTAAAACACTCCTTGCACACACTTCTTATGAGCAATTTAAGGCAAAATTGAATGCACTGGTAAATTAAATAATGCAAGGCTTTATTATAGTTTTTCCTTTTGCTTCAAGACAGCTATCTCAGTGTTAAACCCTCCTGGAAATGAAGCATGGTAGGTTTTTGTGGGTGTGGTTTTTTTGGTTTTTTTTTTTTTTTTTTTTTTTTTTTTAACTGTGATATATTGTGGTGGATAAATAATAATTTAATTCCTGGATGCAGCCCAGAGAGAGTAGACATAGATAATAAAGTAGCCCTCCTCAGCTTTAATTGTTTTTTCAGTTTCTCTTTCTGCTTTTCATAACTTAGAAATTCCCTTTCAATAGTGAAAGGAAACACTTAACAGCATAAACATAAATTAAGTTTTTTTGATATGCATTTATTTTGTTGCACACTGCCTGCAACTTCCATTAACTTGTTGGAATTAATCCCAAAATAAAAGGAGCTATTCTTTACCAGGTTAGTACTTTTGCATATATTATGTGCTCAGTTCATGCTGAACTCAGTAAATTCAGATTATTCTTACAGAATTTAACTTCAGCTTTTCTCTTTTCCTGAGCTGAAAGTTAAAACGATGAGAACTGAAAAGAACTGAAGGAAATCAGATTGTTACATCTTTTCACACATCATCATAAGAAGGAGTTCAGAACAGCAGTGACAGATTTTCTGCTAGGCTCACGTCGTTAGACAAATGTGTATTGTTGATTCAGCTTCTCTAGCAAGAGGCATGCAGGATACAAATATAAGACAGGAGAGAAATAAAAGCATTATGTGTAGATATGACTACAGATCTCATCTCTGGAAATACAAAAAAATTGGAAAAAATTATATCCTTGATTCAAGCAGGATTATTTCCATCTACTATCATCTCACACAGAATTATAAAAGCTTCTGATAAGGCAAATTGCTCTTAGGGAGTTCACTTTCTGGAATATACACTGCTGAGTCCTTGCCAGACTAACAGGTCTGAGTCAGCCCTATCCTAATCATTTTATCCATAGCCTGATTGTCCATGTGCCTTATAATCTTGGATCTTGTTCAAAATAAATAATGGCAGTAACAAGCCACAGGCTGAACTTTCCTCTGAAATTTTTTTAAGACAACATCTTCTTGCATAAGGCAAGCAACATCTGCTGAACCAAATGAGAAAGAAATCCTAATGGCTAGGATAGAGGAGAGGAAAACAAGGGAAGATCAAGGAGAAGTCCTATCCCACAGAAACCAGAGGGATTTCTGCCTCATGCTCCAGGCAAGCTGGGAATTTGCTCCTTACCTCCATGCTCATGTTTGTCACAGCTCTAAATTGGACAAACTAATACTTCTGTGGCTCTCCTTTTGCCAGTTGAATGCAAACAACACATCCTATTTGAATACTTCCATTTTCTAATAAAAGATTTATCTTCTTTGACTCCAACTTGCATATCAGGCACTTCCTTGGAGTTTCCTAGATATACAGGCACTGTTGCTCTCACATTCCTACTCCAATCAAAGGCTGGTCATCTGCATTTGGCTTATTATTAACTTCAGAATTTATATTTCCACAAACATATCAAAAAGCTCAACACTAATTCTTCCTGTATGATAACTCAGGTTGCTTTTGCCTGCTGAGTTTGTTTCAGGTTTTGCCCTACACTTGGACAAAGTGTAGTTTGTGACATAGCTCCATTGCTGGTAGATAGCAAAAGACCTTTTCTGAGACAAAAGCACATTTTCCAGCCTGTGTGAGAATAGACAAGCACTCAGAGGTGTGTCCCACAGTTTGGAATTGCCTTTTATATTAGCATTATGTTGAGCCATGTCACATTTAATCAGTTTTAATACTTTTCAAGTTGCGTTTTCATATATAGAAATATATCAGAAAGTACAATGAGATCCAACTGATGCTGAAGTTAGAGCAAATCAGTGATCCAATTGCACATAATTCAAACTCCCCAGATTTATTTCTTTCCACTAGAGAATGTCTGTCAGAGCCAGGAAAAAATTTTATCACCATGCTAAATTCATATCAACAATTAAATAATCATTTACAGAAACAGCAATTTTGCTTTGCAAATAGCACAATGATTCCCTGAAGCCCTGTTTTTTTCTTTCTGAATCCCTCAACCCTTTTCTCTATTTTGTTTTTGTACATTTTTAGTTCTTTGCAGAAAAGGGTTTTTTGCCTGAGATTATAACTATCAGCTATCTTTCATATAAAATGAAGCACAAGCTGTTCACATTTCAGGTTGGAGAAGTATTTGTTTTTGCTTGAATTGATTAGCTGTTAGCAATAAAACAAAATGTAAATAACTGTAAGAGAATGATCAGGACGGCAAAATTCCTTTTTGTCTCTGGTATCAGATCTGGATGAGATGAGAGAAAAAAAGGCAAGACTAAATCTCTGATACTGTTTCGCCTGAATTTGCTGGATATTTTTGTGAATGTAATGATTTGTTAGGATAGCCTTGGGATCTCTGAAGGGAGATGATATGGGATACAGAAATGGGAGTAGGAGTGAGTTGATTTCTGAGGAAAGCACAGGACTGTGTGAACAATTGCAGCTGAGGAGGTTTCAGCACTAAGTCTCCCAGAGCTGCAGGTACTCTGCCTAAAGCCACACTGAAGTTACAGGGAAAACTATGTCCGTGCAGGGAGGAAGCCTCTGAAGGGAGGGGAAGCTAAAAATGGAAGGCCATTTGTACATGATTATCTGTTGTAAACTCGTAATCCAGGCCATCCTTAATAAAAACATTGAGTTCACACAGACCTTTCTACATCCTCAGGAATGCAGAACTGGAAGAGAGCGCTCAATCACTGAGTCGAATTTCCTGTTACTTTGGGCACCATATTGCAAGATATCTTTCACAAATTTGAAGTATTTGCCAAAATTCTTCATGAAGAAGGTGGCTATCTCAGCCTCCCTTTCTTCAGATGAAGCAACCTTTTCCTTGGAGAAGTGAAATGAAAAAGCCATAACCATTCAGTAGCCCTGCAGAAATACTTGGACCAAACCTCCTTTTCCTGAGCATCTTCTCCATGCTGATCAAGGGTTTCTAGAGTTGCTTTCCAGATTTCAAAGATCAGTGTCCCACAAAACTGTTGTTGTTCATGCCTGCAATGCTTTGCCTTGCAAATTTATGTTTAAAAGGACTCAGTGCTTCTCAGTAATATTAGAGAAATCCTTCAGCACACATTTTTTTCTGGCATTTCTCAGAACACAGAATTGCTCCCAAAGTGACTGGCTTCTGGAAGCTATTGGAAAACAGCATGAAGCCTTCAGTTTTTGAATAAAACTTTCCACCTGTCCTTATGGATGCTGAAAATTAAAGTGTGCAATTTTGTCAATTACAATAGAAAATACCGGGGCCATTACTCGAGATGGCTGTGCATTAAATACAGACCACCCCAGAACGCCTTTAAACAAGAGCAGGAAACAGCTCGCTGTTCATGGGGCAGGGACCTGCCAATCAGACCAAGACTGAATGCCTGTCAGTCTCCCTCATATTTGACTTGGAAGCAACTCATATCAATATGTAGTCAGGAAATGGCTCTTTAATCACTGCAAAGTCTCTCCTGATTTTAAAGATTAAATCAGCCACAGACTGCTTGAGTATTTTTCTTTTTTTTTTAACTCCTCCAAGATAACTGATGATAGCATTTGAGAATGATTAGCCATGCTGCACGGCGCGAGCATACAGCTTGCTCTGATTTCATGCATTGCAGGCCATGCTGTACAACACCAATCTCAGATAACAGGACATCCAAAGAAACCTGACAGACTGCCTGGGACTTATGTATGGGGGTAAGACAACTTGAAACACGGAAGGAAAATAAATTACCCAGTATATGAACAACAATCTTGTTAGAAATGCTGTAGGGAGACGTGTCAGCAAAGGAGAAGGGTCTCTACAGAGATGAGATTCGAAAGGCACCTCCTGCAAAGTAAAGTTAAAGGTGCTACTGCTCCAGGAGGAGCATCCAGTGGGATGGGTATATGTTCAAAAAGGTATCCTTAAGGCTAGCAAAATGGCAATTGGTGCTAGCAGGTCTAGGACTACAAGTGACAGCCAAAGGTATCACATGAATGTGCTTTGGAAAAGCACCAGAGGTAAGGGAGAGGGCAGAGAGGGAACAAAGCCCCAGGTTACAGGTCCCTGGAGCTGGCCAAAACCAGGATGTCCAGGTGGGGGATGAGAGAAGCAGATGTGGAAGGGGCTGTCTGCCAGGGCTGCAGTGAGAAACTGGAGTTTCAGGGGAAAAAGTGCTTGGGCCAGATCAGTGACTTTTAAGAGAGAGGACACACAATGTATCCGGGGCAGAGGGCGGTGTGAGATGCATGGCAGGGACACCACAAGTGTGTGTGTTTTGTGTAAACATCTGTGCACTTCCATAGTGGAAACTCAGGCAAGTATGGAGGGAAGGAACAGGAAAGCACAGCCTACACATTATCAACACCCTGAATTCACCCTGAGATGCTTTGAGGCTCCCCTGGAGCCTAGGGGCTTGATGATAAGTGTGGAAAAACAGCACAAGAACGGCAGTACTCCTGCCTCTCTGTCACCAAGCAAGATGTCCCTGGGACCGTCAAGTCAGCCCCTGTTCTCACAGTGATCTGGCTCACTTCAAGCAGAGAAATACTCCCCAGCCTGACACACAGCCAAGTAGATCCTCTTGAAAGCTATTTTTCTCAGGTTCTATACTTCTCTAATAACATAAGTGCCATGTTTCACCCACCCTTCTCCATGCTTTTTTCTCCCATATTAGATTTACAGTGGAAATAAGGTACTGCTGAGGTAGTCCCTAACCTCACTCCTACCAGTAAACTTTTATTCTTTCCACGATGATTAAAGGGTAAAAAAAATGAACTATCAGGTAAAATTTTACAGCAAAAGCTATTCCTTCTGCTGTAAGAGCTTTTTTCCCACAGAAACTGCCTGTTTGCAAGTTTTTGCTATTCAAACACATGCTAAAGCTTGCTCACCCACCTCATTTAAACTCAGCAAATGTGCAGCCAAATGGACTATCTTGTTCCACATTTCTGCCACTCAAGCACCAGCACAAAATGAAATTGAGAAAAGGCAGGATTCATTTGGTTCCTCAAGGCTTCTCCAAAAGCCACTGAAGTCAGCAGCATGACTCCTTTTAACATGTGCAGAGTGAGTCAGGCTGTACAACCTCAGTTAGAAATACCAGCGGGACCACGTAAGGGTGGGGGTGGTACACACGGAAAAGCTGCAACTGCACATGAACAGCCATTTTAGAGAGAAACTGAAAACCTTGAGATCTTCAGAATAACCCACGAAACAAATAAGAGCAACTTTGAAATTTGTCTACAACTGCAATTAGTTGTTAAATAAATAACTGTTAGTGTAAAATCTCGGTCTCCTTTCACAGATATTTCTCTTTTGCTTTGGAATTGCAAAACCTGAGCTCTTTCTCAAACAACTGGATGACAAGATCACAGTCTCACTCCCATGACATTATTCCTAACACAGACTTAAGAATTTCTTCTTGACAAATCACTCTCACAATAGTAACCAAACCCTACAGATAAATTTCCAGATAGTCACGCAGTAAAAGAATGACTAGAAGAGACTGCACTTACTGCTTTTTTTCAGGATGCTCATTGGGCATTCAGGATTCTTAAATATTTCACCCCTTTGATACCTCCTGCTTTATTCCAATCGTTTTCCTTAAAAGCACGGAAAAAGAATACACCAAGTCCTCAAAATCAGTTCTTCAAGATTACTGAATTTATATCATTTGAATAACTGACACTATACTCTGGATAGGTCATTTTTTCCATGAAATACCTCCAGCTGTGATATTGCCTAAGGCCAGATTGAACTAGGCAAACATATGTCAGCTGATCTCCATAGCTGATGATGAATTGAAAAGATTTGATATGGGGAATTAAAAGATAAAGATGAGGGAGTAATCAGTAATGAATAGACAGTAGGGAATAGCCTACTGAACCAAATTTGTTTCCCTGTGTGTACACATGGTTCTGCTTATGAATTGCTGTTGTTATCTCTTTTTCTAACTCTTTTATCAGCCAATTTATATGATCAGGTCTTGGGTCCTAGATTCTTTTTAAAAACTTGTGAGCATTTGTGACTTGGAATCTGCATCAGAAAATAGATTATACATTATTATTTCTGTTTTCTTTCTAAATGAATGTGGTTAGTTTATGAATTAATGTTGTAAATGGTTCACTTTTAAGATACCATATCATTGTTGAGAGTGGTGCTTGGACTTTTGGGTGTCTTTAATAAACTAGTCTCTGGATAGGAGGCGTCTGCTAGATATTTCAGGAGTGGAATGTTGCTAAGAGCATAAAAGTACCAGTAAATAACTCTTAAATACATACATGCATATACAAACTTCTTTACTTATCTGTCAGTTAGAGATTGGATAAAATGTTTGGAATTTTGGCTTTAAATCTCCTGAAACATGCACTTTTCTCACTTCATCCTGCTAAATTTTGTGTTTGATTAGATGTGACAACTGCTGCTAAAAATACTGAATTTTGTGGAGTGACAGTATAACTCCAGTGTGCACAAGAGAGGGCCAAATTCAGCTCCACTCAGAAGACATAAATCCTGAAATATTTTCCCGGAGTCAGGAGAGCTGGTCCAGATTTGCACCCTATGAAAACAGAAACTGGCTCACAATGTTAAAGACTACAATTCAGCTGGTAACCCTGCACTGATTTTTCACTTGGGTTGCACTCCTGCCAACATGTTTTACAGCTTTGCTTCTCTTCTGGTATTGACAAGCTCAGAATTTTATGCTGAGTGCCTTCTCCATTTCACCCATATTCACTTCCCTGACCCTTCTGTTCAAGAGGAGTTGCTTGGCCAGGGGTTGCAGAGATCTGCACCTGAGCTCAGGGCTCAGTAGTTGTGTTGATGAAAAGGCACAGCACGCACAGGCAAAAAGCCCAATAGTTTGCAAAATGCACCAGAGCAGCTTCCTTCTGCTAAACTGCATCAGTACAAACCACGGTTTGCTTTTGTCTGGTTGTGTCTACTGCTGGGCTTTGCATTAGGCATCTGGGTGGGAACTGTATCTGGAAATACCTCCTTCTTCCTCCTTCCCCCCCACCATCTTCTCCACAGCAGCAGAAAATGGAGGTGACCTGAAGAAACAATGTGCAGCACCTTATTGCTGCTCCACAACGATGCAAGGTGTTCTCTTTTCAGTGCATCCAGGGCTGTCTAGGAAAAGAATCTCCTGGAGCAAGACATGCAGGTGACAGTGCCATGCAAACAGTGTCATCTTCAAGCAGCTGAAATCACACATGCCAAATCTGCCATCCTTCTCTTCCTTTCACTCACATAGTGCTTAAATGTCCACCCATGGCTGGTTCACCTGTGGAATTATAAATTTAATCACAGAATTCAAGGATCAAAGACCTCATTTCTTTCTATCGCTCTTCTACCAGCTCAGGAGAACCACTCTGTAGGGCAGGCTAAGTAACAATCAGATCCTCTTTATACTAAGAGTGTCTTATGCTTTAGCAATACACCTCAGAATTTTAAAATAGATATTTTACAGGTAAAAGAAGGTGGGGGGTGGAGGTGCAGCTAAAAATTACCTTCATTAAGATTTCCAGCTCATATCCTTATTACTGCCAGCTCAGGCTGAAGGAATGCCTTTGGGGCTGTTATAACAGAAAATTAGCAGCTCATCATATCTGAAATAGATTCAAATGTCCCACTGGGATAATGCCATGCTCTCTTCAATAAAGGATCCCATTTGAGAAACAGAACTATCTGCAGTTTACCTTTCTCAATATAATGGAGCTCGGTTATGTTCTTGTGGAAGTTTCATTGCTTTTTGTAAGGAAAATCATTTTAACTCTCTGCTATGGCTGTACTGGTACATATACAAACAAAATTATCCTTTGTTACCTTTCTTTCAAATGTATTAATATTCCCTACAGAAGCTTAAATGATATCTCTCAGGACTTGTCAAAATTCAAGGGAAGGAGTAAACAGCAACTATAAACTTCCGGGTACTTTGGAATTTTATGCAATGCCTAGCTTCCATGAGAGTTTTGAGAGCCTCTGGAAGTTCAAAGTGATAAATATAAGTAGCCAGACTATTCCACAGTTGTCGGCACAATGTGGTATCAAAGTCCTCTATTAAAATGAACAGCCATCAAAATAGAGGAATGAATTTTCAGTTGTAGCCCACAGGAATTTCTGCATCCAGATCCCATTAATCATCAGAGCTCTGCATGGAGTTCCTTGTACAAAACTTTTAACATTCAGCTTAGTATGGTAAGTTATGACAAGCATGGGACCAGGGCCAAATTCTGCCCTCAGTTATATCTCAGCAATACCATTAACTTCTGTCAAGCTGCACAGCCACAGCCAAAGTCAGATCTGGTCATTTGTCTGGTGTGGAACTCTCACAGCACATCAGTTTCAATGGGCCATTTATATTCTTTAAAACCAAACACATAACTAGTGCTTGGATAAACTGGGAACCAAAATTCAGTTTGAGATGTGTCTTCTTACACTAGGAACAGTTCAACATTTAGATTTCTGCCAGAATACACAAGTCTGACACTATCAGATGAAGAATGTAATGGGATATATCATTAACAAAATTAGCCAGAGGGATTCGGCTTGTGGATCTCAACAGAAAAACATGTGAAATATATACTGTGTGTTTACATTTTGTGAACAGCTACTCTTTATTTTTTTCATAAGTTTTGATTTTTTAGTGCTCTGGAGTAAATACATGCTAGCTTAAAATGTTTTTTTTCCATTCCACATGACAGAAGGAACCATTTAAAATGTTGTGGTGAGCTTAAATGATGAAATCAAGTTCGTTTTTCTTCCATAGCTGTCTAGAACTAATATTTGCTACCCAGTTTAACTAGCAGCTTAATTTCAGAAAAAGTTACATGCAAAACATTTGGCTTTATGAAATAGTCACAACTATTTTTATTGGCTTATGTTCACTGGAGGCAAAAGGGGTGGTTTAAATATAAAGAGAGTGGATTTTACAGTACATCTTTACCATACATGGACAATGGGGGGGGACACATCTCTTCACGGTGCCACCAAGACTTGAAAGCTACAATTTACAGTAAGTAATTGCTCACAAAAGGAAAACATTGCTTCTGCTGCCCTCACCGCAAAGGTCCATGCACGGTATTTTCTTGCTGAGTGCTCAAGTTAAAGCTCAACCAATGAATCATCTACTGTTGCTTCTGTAAATTGTGCAGTTTTAAATGTGCTACTTTTTGGCAGTAAGTTTCTGATGGCTAAAAAAAGAATGCGAACCAGACACATGGGGAGGCCAGATCAGCGAACTTAATAAGAGGTAAGAAAGCTTGTGTTTCTGGGCGGCAAGGCATTTGCAAACTGTGTCAAATTGAAGTCAGAAATACAAAACCAGTGTTACCTGGCAGGTTTCCATATAAACTTTTTATATTTATAAATAAAAATATCTCGAAAGAAGCATGCCAAGTTGGATAAAGGCATGAGATATGTATATAGATATGGATATATATATATGCACATATATATGCATTCTTAGTGTGAAACTCCATAAAACTGAAACAGAATCGTATTGGCTTCATTCAAGCACTCACTTGGCACCTAAATTTTAGGCACCTAGTGAGTTAAGTTCCCTTAAATTCCCTTTACAGTCAGAAGGAGAAACGCAGGTGTCTTTGAAGGGCTGCAGAGAGAAGGGGTCTGACCACTTAGACAGACTCTCTTCTGGAAACCTTCAAAGTCACCTGTAGTCTTCTGTTGACTGCAACAGCAAGTGGTACATTCACTTTGGGAGAGCTACTTCATCAGATTCATAAAATATAGGAATAAGATGTCTGAGTTAGGCTAACGGATCTACCCTTGATTTCTGATCAAGATAGGGAAACTAATTAAGCTGCAGACTCCCACTGAGCTGCCCGTGTAGTACAAGAAAAAGAAAACAAGCCATGAAATAAGTCCAACAAAAGCACCAGTAATCAGTGGACTATTTATCGAGACTATCACAAGGTATGACAGAGGCCAGAAACTCTGAGATTCCAGGCAGATTAGAGCTGTATCTGCACAATAAGAGTATCCCTGGCTATAAACCACAGAAATCCCTTATATCCAACTTCAAGAATTTACATTTTCAACCATCAATAGTACCAACTATAATTTAAGTTTTCCAGCAATTTCCCCACCATAAGTGTTTTCAGTACCTCAGAAAATTATTAAATTTAACCACTTTAGTTGCTTCACTCTGAATTTTGAGCTGCCTTTAGCAAAATATTCTTTCAAAACTTCTTAGCCAAAAACCATCAAGGATTTCCAAGAGTTCAGCCAAAAGAGAATACATATTTTTGTCCATATTTTTAAAAAGTCTGGCAGATTTTATTCTTTCAGTAGTTGACCTCTCCTCCTTGTGAAAGACATAATACTGGACAGGGACTCTTTGTGTCAAGAACATGCTTTCAAATCCCCCTAAGAAAATCTACCCTCACAAACAGCTTCCTGCCAAGGTTAAATTGATTCTAACATTTAACTGGTTCAAGTTTGAAAAGATGAACCACCTATTTCTTTTGCTACCTATTTTCCATTTAAATTAGACTATAGAAACTAATTACATGGCTAATGAAAAAGGTAATCTGTAGTAAACAATGGTAAGAAGTTCAGAACACACTTGTGGCAACAGTGGTTAGGCTCATAAATTTGAAACTGCGAATCACCTCCCAGATGCACCCACCTGCCCCAGGGACTTTCTGGGGCAGCTGGGCTCCTAACTTTACCAACTCTATGAAGGTGCTGGTATCCTCAGATAGTAGGGTACTCCTCCAATAAAATATCAATGTGAATTTCCTGGTTTAGCACAAGTAGAAGTACAGGCTACACTGAAAAGGTCACTTTAACACCCAAAGGAGTCTCCACATGCTCAGGGTGTGGTTACACCAGCTTAACTTTGTCTATATAACTGGTTAAACTTTCCCATGTCAACAGGGCTTTATCTTCAGGAAATCTAACTGCATAAGGGAATATGAGTTCAAGGGGGTCTAAATTACTGTATGACCATCTTAGATTACAAGGAACCATGAATTTGGCTGAAACACATCGAGTGCAGGAAGCATTATAGTCCTGCTTAGCTCTGGTGCTGTTTTTGTCCGTGCTCAAGCCTCAGTAGGCTACTGAGGGATAGCACAGACAGCTCAAGTATGCAGCACTTTGGCAGAAGGAAGCCAGACAAAAATTGCCTTCAGCAGTGAAGGATAACAGGGCTCCAGCAATGCCTCTCTGGAGTGCCACAAACGGAATCACCAGCTCAGCTCTCCAGCTTTTACTGCCGCGCCTTGGCCCCTCCCTGGCCATTGCGGGGCCGCAGGTGTGTCGCGCGTGTCCAGCCACAGCCGCCACCCCCACAGCCCGATTTCCTCCTCTGGTCAGGCTCTGCGCCCAATCCTGTGTTTAGGACACCATGCTCTGTTGCTATGGAAGTTATTGGGATGTCAGGGGTTTAGCACAATGACTTCACTGTAGGGCTAGGGCTGGGGGCAAGGGAGGAGATTAACCATGAGAGAAACCAGCGCTGCAGCTGGGACCATTTGATTGCTAGCATATATGGAGATGTTCTCTGAGCCCAAAGTACAGCTTAAGAAAAGATCAGAAAGTGGTCTGAGGGGTGTTTTGTGTTTCAGTTACTCTTTGGATGAGTTTTTCTGAAAGACACAGTGCTTGCACTCACCTTTTTAGGTTTCTCAGAACATTATGCTTTCTTTACTTCTCCCATCCAGTTCCTCACGCCCTTCCCTAACAAAATACATTTGTATATATGGTAAAGGAAGTCAAATTCCAGAGCACTTTTCTATGGTCAAGACTTCAGTTTTCCGTCTTTCTTGCTGGAATCTGGTGTTTAAGTCCTTATTGATAGTCCTGGTTTGTAGAAGTGACATCCCTAAGTCCCTATCTTGTTTGGTAATTTTCACTCTAAGTCTCAGCTCAAATCATCTCATGATAAATCCCTTTCCCTCATCATTCTCACCCCATCTGCTCTCCCTAGGGAGACCTTTATTTTCCATCTTCCAAGCTCATCTCTTCGAACGGCAAGGAAGCTGTCAACTGCTATGAAGATTTGTAGGGCACTAAATCTTATACATTAAACCTTTAAATACATTTATCCAGGTAAAACATTTTGAAGCAAATATATAAACTCTGAAGGTTCGCTAGCATATGGCATAATGATTAGCAACCAGATAGCAATGATTTTCATCCTCTTTACTATCATTATTTTAACAGTCTAAAATCTATTTTCCATTTACCAGTTTGCTTGAAAAATTGTTCTACTCAGCTAATCCTTCATCAGCTCCATCATTCTCATTACTGATGTAATGGCTGATCCAAAAGTCATCAATTTCATTAGGTTAAACACTCCAGAGCATCGAGTCTGATCCTGACCTGTCTACAACGTTTCTGATAGAATTTCCTTTCAAAGTAACTATAGCTTCATAATTATCTTCTGATATTATTTTCTGATTATATATCTGTTATTTTGATGATTTGGACCTCATTAGTTACCAAAAAACTACAAAGTGTGAAAAATAACTAGAATGCGTTCTCTCGGATGTCCTAAGTTTCATTTCAAGGGAGGAATCACAACATGGTTTGATTCGTTGTTCATCCAACTTCTTTTGTCCATTGCCTGAGTAGAATATCAGTCATTCACCAAACCTGCATGCCAGGATCCCTGCCTAATGAAAGCTTTTAATATCTGACACTGTATCAAAACACAATTATTTGAGGTTTTTTCCAAACAGACTACGCTTAGGATATTTTTCATTAGTTATGAAAGAAAAGGCTCTGAGATTTTCTGGTGTATTCTATACAATTGTTGATCCTGTATTACTGAAGGCTTTGTGAGCTGGTACTTTTATCTCTCAGCTGGGCACTGGCAGGGTTAATAGGAAGGTACAGAGCAAGAACTGCAGGAATTTGTGATAAAAAGGGACTATGAAGTCATCTGGTCCATCTTTTGCCTCTATGGGCCTGTTCCCTACAGTATATCAAAGTACAAGCACTTCAAACAGTCATTCTTGAAATGAAGAGGAAGCATCTGACACTAACAGGCACAGGTGTGACCCCAGCAGGAGGAATTGGTGGCTTACTGTGATCCAGGGTAGCCAATGGCCAGAGAGCCACCTAATTACAACTGGATTACTGCGCCCTGAGACGGAAAGGCTTTCCCAGCCTATTTGTTCTCAGTCTCCGTTCCCTTCGGGAGGAGCACGGGGATGTTAGCTTATTCCAGTTTCTGAAATATACTCTTATTTCCAGCCAGGCCTTTCCTGAAGCTGTCAGATTGCATTGTTAATTCAAGGTTGTTCCTCCTGGAGGGACCGATATGGATCCCTGCCCTATGGCATGGGCATGAACCTGCTGGCTTTGGCTCCCTGGCACTCCAGTTAGAGTTCTTCCCTGCAGACAGCTTCTCTGTGTGTTCCGGAGCAAGCAAGAGCTGCAGAATCAGGCCTTGAGGTACTAAGATTTACCAAATTTAACTGCACAACACATCTCATGTGCAGTGAAATAAATGTGGTAAACCACCAATGATTCATCGTTTACTTATTGCAGAAAACAAACAGGTTTTCTTCTGAGTCACATGCATGCTAAGAATTTTTTCCTTCTCAAGCAAAACAAAAACCAGCGTTATTTCAAGGCCAGAAAAAAAAAAAAGTTCAGATAAAATAAGAGCTCCTTGAATCTTTGTTAAAATCAGGGACTTGAACATAAATTTATTTGATGTTCTATGAGGTTTGGAAATTTCATTTTCCACCTTCAGGACACATTATTGTGCAACTAGGGGCCACAGAGGGTTATGGAGTATGGATAAGCTGGGATCCATTTGAAGGTCAGGAGACCCTTTCATCTTTCCATTCCCGCTTTTGGAGATTCTGAGTGTGCTGTTAATAACGCAAACATGTTACATAAAAATCTGACCTGAGATCTCAGTTCTTGTGAAATGTGTCCAGTTGGTTTTCATATGTCAGCAAAAGAGATTGTTCAATTTTTTTAAAATCAGTAACGTAACATTGAGCACAGTTCTGGAGAGACAAGAGGACAGGAAGGAAAAAAAAACATGCATGGCTAAATAAAGGGACAAGTGAAATGACTGGAAAAAACATTTAGTTTTATCCAGGACTGGAGCAACTTTGGAACATAAAACTGTTTCTTTTTGCACTGAAGAAGCACTATTTTAGATCTATATGCTTTGAGGCTTCAGGCTGTGAAATGTATATGCGTTCTTTTGCCCCTAGTTTAACATCTGTCCTGCCTGCCAGAGACTTCAATCTTAAGCAAAGAGAAGTGTGTGATGCATATCAGCCCTGGAAATTCCACGTGGAATTTCTGAGGGATGCTGAAGAAGAATAGCAGCTAAGGTTGTCAACACATTCATATGACAAATCCTTGAAAAATTACAGACCTCCAAACTCTAGCTGAAATTCGGGATCTGTTTCAGTGACACATTCAATATAAATATTGCTGATATACACGGGTCTATCATATAAACAGCTTAGTGTAGCCTCTAACACTGTAAAAATATGAATATTTCTTAGAGATGTAAGTTAATTAACAAATTGCATCCTTTTCTGTGGGGCTATTCAGCCCTGGGAAAGCTGTCTCTGTCTGTGGGTACCATGGAAAACTTTTAGGATCTATGTTACTGCCTTTGGCTACTACCATCTTTCTATATATATTATGTTTTCTACATCATGAGTTAATTGACACATTTCCTCATGACAGCTCATATATCTCATTAACACAGTGCCCTGCTGATACACAGACTAGGGAGTACATTTGGCAAAAGCTGTGGAGGAAGAAACAGAAATGTTCATGGAGGAGAGACCTGAGTGGCAGAAAAAGGTGTGAGTTGCTGTCAGTGGTAATGAGGTGAAGTCTGAGACAGCAAGTTGTGCTTGAGGCAATGCACAAGCCCTGACTAAAACAGGAGAGGTGAATGAGATGTCAGATCAAATCACAAACATAGACCGTCAACACAGAGACAAGTTTTAAAGCTGCTCTAATAGTGTCTTGCTGCACCTCAGGGTGTCTCCAATGATGTCTTCAATTGAAAGGAGAAAGGAAAAGAGCAGTGTAGGACAAGAATTTGACTATGTCTTCCAAGAAGCTTCAAGAGAAATAAGGAGATTAAAGAACAAGTGCTTTGAAGGTGGAAAAGAATCAGGAGGAGAGTGATGGAAGACAAAGAGGAGCATATATCAAGAGAGGCTAACAGCAAAATGTTGAAGAAAGTTAAAAAACAGGTCAGATGCTCATGAGTTCCCCAAGGAAAGAGTATTGAAGAATTGAATGTTTAAAGAGCAGAAGAGGACAGGGAAGGGCTATGGACTATAGTCAGACCTTCTGAGTCAAGGTAGTAAGACGTGTGTTTAGAAAGAAGCCTGTGGAGCAGGAGGTAACAGGGAAGTTACACGAAGAGTTTAGTGCAGAGGAAAATGGAAAATTGAGAATAAAAAACAGGCTATGGGTAGTCTGTAGGGAAAACCTGAGGAGCAAGCAGAATTTGAGCAAGATACCTTCAGGAGGTTATGCAATAGTGAGAGAGACAGAAGAATTTGTAGCTGAAAATGCAGAGTCCTAGTGAAGGGCAAGCAGATAGAATTAGACAATAGGGTTGGGATTTACCTCAGCAATCTTACAAACTTACAAGCTTACCTTACAAACTTCTAAGGCACAACTAATCTCATTTTAATGCAAACAGCTAAAGGAAGGTGTGATGAATCACACTCTAAAAGTCCCAGTTTTCTTCCATTAACTGCAAAGGAAGCCCAGATGCAGCCATTCACACTGTCAGTATCAAAACATTAACTCGGAGGGAAGGGGAGAAGGAATGAATATTTGAAGGGAAAGAGTTAGGACATGAGATGAAGGAAGATGTTAACACTGAGTGGAGAAGAAAGCGGAGAAGTGGGATGTAGAAGAGACATTAAGACAACTCTGTAACTGCTATCAGACAAAGAAAAATAATTTGTAAATTATAACCAGAATATACTCTCTAACACCCACAGATCCAGCTGCATCCCCAGGAGCCTAGGGAAAGAAGGGCAGTAGTAGGTAAACCCAACTTGTTCTGTTCATGCTGATGCCAGAACCATGAGTGGGGTGGTGTGTAGTGAAGAGACACAGAACCCCACCAGACATAACCCATTTTTACTCCAAGTGCAGCATACTCCCACTTGTGCAGTACTGTGCCCAAGAAATGCAAGTCTAACAGAGATATTAAATAGCTGAAATGCAGCACGAAGCGAACATGATTAAACTATCCCAGAGTCCAGCTTATAAGTCCCTATTCAGCAGATGGGCTGGAACATGTAGATTCACTGTTTGGGTCTTTGCTTGTTCAGGAATCTCTGCATCTGGTTGACATGACCTAAACTGCACCATCTGGATACTTGAGAAAGCAGTGCTTCCACACTCATAAGTGATATTTTTAAACAAACAGGACTTTCTTGGGGGAGCAGGCCAAAGAAGAGAAGCATAAGACTAGCTTGGAAAAGCTGAATAATTAACAGTTGAAAAACCTCTCATCTTTCAGAATGCTGTGGCAGCCGCTCTGAGCCTTTCCTTTTCTGTAGTTAGGACTGGCTACTGAGGAAGTCATGATTATACCTTCCTTGTTGTACCGCTTCCAGCTCAGTGTCCAAGCTTGGAGGCATTCAGGGACGTGCAATTTCCATGACTTTTACTACCGAGCTTAGCTGAAATCACCAGACAGGAGACACAAGCAAGGACCAAGAAAACAGAGCAGCTCCATTTCCTGCCGTCACTGGGCTGCCGAGGGTTTAGCAGCTTTTCAGACAGGGGTGTAGCTCAACATCACCAGTCAGGCATAAGAAAAGATGGCAATAGTTTCACCAGAGACTAAAAGTCCCCTTTACTGGTTCTTTAGGGAGTCTCATGCCTCAGCTCCTGAGCAGGAGTCCTCTGGGCTCCACCTCCCATCACCTCTTCTTCCCCCTGACACTTTGGCAGCACCTGGGCAATGCAATCGGAGCCTGTAACACAGTGAAACACTCACTCACCCCTCTCTGCTAAAAGGAGCATCCTCCCGTGCCTTCTTCCCTCTCCTTCTCCTCTGTTGTCTTTTCTGAGAGTCCCCCACCATGCTGCAGGGTCTCTTGCCCAGGCATTTTGCAATGTTACATTAATCTCTGCCATCATTAATATCATACTAGAACAAAACAAAAAGTTTCCAACTGTTATGTGAAAGAAATGCAAATGAAGCCTTGGCTATCTAATAAATTGTCACTTTTCTAGAAGATACTGGGGATTTGTTCCTTCCCTTGGAGGTATCTCTGCCTATTTTGACCTTCTCATTGAAGGGCTGCTTTTTGCCTTCTCCACTCTTTCATACTGGGCAGCAAGGCTTGAAAGAGATATTCAAAATTACTCTCATTATCTCTCAGTTACTTTAGCAACTGGTACAGGCAGTGTAAAAAGTCCATTTCATCCCTCCAGATGGACAAATGGATGGCATGTGCAGTGGATTGCCTGTGGGAGACTTTAGCAAGTCCAGCAACTGCACAGAACTGTCACAGGTGGTAAACTCTCCGGATTTTATGGGAGCCACGGATAAATAGCATTTGCTGGGGCCACGGATAAATAACATTTGCAGGACTCAGCAGTTGGAATACAGCAGTGTTTGCAGCCAAAAGCAGAGAGCCCCTACATTTAGAGGCAGGTATGCTGGGTGTAAAGTCCAGGCCAGCTTCTGCAAGTGTCCAGATGTCACAGGAGCAGCTGGTGGGGCAGACTGGGAGGTCAGTGGGGCCCATCCCAGGTGCCACAGCCCCTGCTGACGTCAGTGGAAGTTCAAGGCACTTAACACCTCCCAGGACTGGCCTGTGAGAACGACTTCCAGAAGGAAACAGTCTTGAAAACAGATCATGTGCTCTTAAATGTAGCATAGATGCAAAAAGGGCAGAGCAGTGTGTCTTGCAAAATGTATCTTCTTTAGTGCGGTATCCCCAAGCTGTGAGCTTATTCGCTCTTGGCTCTCTCTTCCCACTGTCTTATCTGTTATGGTGCTGGCACAGAGCTGAGTCCATGGGGACTGCAGAGCTGGAACAAAACAGCAAATGTTCTCCAGGTTTTCTTTTCTTACAGAATTCCCTAACTCCCAACCTACTTAAGGGGGAGCCATGAGCTAAAGTAAAATTATAGTTTTGTCTTCTTCTCAAGCCAGATATCTCCAGAGGGAATTGTGCTCTCAGTGTACTTTTCCTCCAGAGCTACTACCACCCTCACCACAGCACCTTGCAATGAAAACAGATTCTTTCTGTTCCCTGATGAAGTTTTCAATTAACAAAGGTAGATTTAATGAACAGCCTTAGTCCATCCAGTTTCATTGTTCTTTATACCAGTTGTTCTATGCACTGGAATTTTATATTTAATCTTTTATAGCCAGTCTGAACATTTATATAATGTTATAAAGTCTGCAGCTGTTAGATGTGATTTGGCAAAGAAAGGATACAGTATGCTTGGGGAAAAAAAGCTTCCAGGTCCCCTTATTTATTTTTAGAAATGCTACATTTCTAGTAAAAATATAGTTCAATCAATTAAAAATAGCACTAAATGTAGCAGCTTTGATTTCAAACTTCTGAAGTTTTCTCATTTATTTCAAAGAAAATCTTTAGGTTTTTTCCTAGCAGGAAAATTGAGCAAGTGTCACTTTCTGTACCAGGCGTAGTAGAAATATTCAATAATTCAGTGGCTTTCAGAGGTCTGTTCTCTCTCCTGTGTTTTAATATCATGGACTGCTGCATTCTGAATACCAGACAAAACAATCCTACCTTCTTAAATCAGCAAAGAGGACTTAAATACATCAACATGTATTTTGAGTATGATCCACCCAAAAGATATATCCTATATACGAACGATTATCCTATATCCTACTGGATATATACCTACAGGATATGAGTGCTAAGAATTGATCCAGACTGAATGTCCAGACCTTGATAATTTGCCTTTACATTATATTTAACACAGGTCACTATATTTACCTTGTTTGCTAATTCACTTTATACATGAGGAAAATCCCAAAGGATGTTGCCTTCTTTTTTACTGTGATGATAATAGCCATAATAAAACCCAAACCAAAGAAAACCAACTTTTTAATTTTCTTCTGAGATATCTCTTATTTGCAGCCTGGCTTTACTCGGTTTTAGTAGAGGTCAAAGATATAACACAGGCTTGCTGCCCTCTGGAATGATTGCAGAAATCCCTTTTGAGAGGTAGGACAAGATCTCTGGGTCCAACACAAAAGGTAAGATGACAGGATATGACTACACCGCGCCACACCCCAGGTCCTACAAAAAAAAAATTTAATCAGGAAAAAAATAAAGCAGCCCTAACTCCTCCTCTTCATCAGGAGGAATAATAGGTGACCATGCAATGGTGTACCAAACCGGCCATAACAAGAACACAAGACAGCTTAAGGGTCCTTCAGTCCTGTGTACACACTCTGTCAAAGGCAGGAATCCATGACATCAAACATGACAGCTGGCAAAGAGGGGGGCATCGCTTCACGAAGCTCCCCAATCTTTGTTCTCTTTGCCCCCCTGGAAAAAGGCACAAAGGTAGAGCAGAAAAACAGGACAAGAGAGTTAGAAACAGTCAGCAAACAAATTGTTTAGCATAGCAGAAAATATAATCTGAGCTCTGATGTCAAAAATGCTGGCAAGGATTATCATGGATATTGAGTGTTTTCTGACCAATATTACAGGAGTAGCCTAGAGGAGAGAGGGAGTATTCCAGCAGAGGTTGAGAGTGTTTAATAATTCTTTATTTATTTATGGTGTTGTAGCTGTAGTCTGACCTCATGGGAAGCACAATGGAAGATTATATGGCAGCAAAGATCATGCTGCATCTCTATCAGCTCACGTTCAGATTTGCTTCATATATGAGTCGCTTGTGACATGCTGAACTTTTTATAAAAAAAAAAAAGAAAAAAAAAAAAAAATCAAGTGCAAGGAGAAACGAAAAGGGGTCAGCTGGACTCAGCTTGACCTTTTTTTTTTCCATAAACTAACACTTGTGTGTTTGGGAGCAATGAACTAAATATGGACTTTGCTCAAATGAAGACAGATTCAAGGTTAAGGGGGAGACTTTTGTTGGATTACACAATGCTCTGGGATAGACTATTGTTGGTCCTTGCTGTGCAGATGTAGCCATGGCTGATTATCCCCACTCCCAAACCTCTTTACTCACCCGCAGTGTTTGGTTTCCAAGAGAATGATTCTCTAGTGACTGATTTATTTCTGCAGAAACGCGTATGTAAAACTAACCGGTTTTACAACTGTTCACCATTGCGCATCCTCTACCCTTAGCAACAGGCAAAAATGATTTTACAAAGCATATAGTATTCCACAGCAGTGGATTTTGCTGTTCGGTTGTTTTTTTTAATATAGTGTATGATGTGAAGATTTTATGTCTTGTAACAGTAATTCAGTGGACATGAGGATACAATCCAGAATTAAGGTTATTGAAGGAAAACTAGCAGTGGGACAGCCCCTACTATCACTGAAACAAAACCACAAAAATAGTGCCAATAAAATTCTACATTCAATTTTAAATTTGCCCTTGCTTGTGCTGTAGGCACCAAGAAAACTAGCTCTAGAGTAATGTAAAGAAAATACTAGCACAGAATGTTATCTAGGTGCAGTTGAATAGAGGAGGGGAAAGATGTGGATCAGCAAAAAACATAGGTAACATACACTATACCTTATAAAAGGAGAGACATACATTTTCTTCCTTCTGGAAAAAGAGGCAGCTCTGTGTTTCTTTTATAATGAACTGAGTCATTCCCAAATAAATTAGCTGGTTGCCAGAAGTGTTTTGTGTTTACAGAATGCTCCTTCAGAATAATAAAATCAAAGCTTTCTAACAGAAAATGACATTGCATAGATGCATCACAAGGAACAGTGTGCTAAATCTGTGCAGTATCTAAGCACTGGTACAGAAACTTTAGGAGAAAAGGTTAAAAACTAGGGAAGTTTGTTTTTATGTAAAGAACAACCAAAAACAAGCTCTGGAATCCAGGAGAAGGCCAGACACAGGTCTGAGTGTTTCCTGTATTTCTTGGTGAAAAGAAGGGAACTAGAAAGGGGGAATGTCGACACCACAACACACTATAAAGAGATAGTAAGAAGAAAGAGGTGAATGATACTTTCTGAAGCTTTCAAAGAGCAGAATCTCCTGGAGATCAGTGACTTTATCTGAAAGTCAAGTGGAATGGGGATGTTTGAAGAATACTTGAAGAGCAGAAAATGAGGTATTGTTTTAGTTTTGTAACTGAGAAGACCTGATCAGAAAAAACGGAATTATCTTTAACAGGAACAATAGCACAGTAGGGATCATAGAATCACAGAATGGTTTGGGTTGAAAGGGACCTTAAAAATCATCTCATTCCAAATTCCTCTCTCATGGCAGGGACATCTTCCACTAGACCAGGTGGGTCAGAGTCCCATTCAGCCTAGACTTGAGCACTTCCAGGGATGGAGCACCCACAACTTCACTGGGCAACCTATTCCAGTACTTCACCATCCTCACAGTAAAGAATTTATTTCTAATGTCTAATCTAAGCCTACTTTCTTTAAATTTGAAGCCATTCCCACTTGTCCTATCACTTCTGGTCCTCATAAAGAGCCGCCCTTCATTTTTCTTGTTGGCTCCCTTCAAGTACTGGAAGGACACAATTAGATCACTCTGGAGTCTTCTCTTTCCCAGGCTGAACAATCCCAATTCTCTCAGCCTGTCCTCATAGCAAAGGTGCTCCATCCCTCTGATCAACGTGGTGCTCTCCTCTTTGGACTTGCTCCAAGAAGTCCATGTCCTTCCTGTGCTGGAACCCCAGGGCTGGAGGCAATAATCCAGCTGGGGTCACATGAGAGTGGATCATGAGCTACACAAAAACTCGAGGAACTGGAAGATGTTTTCAGCAAAAGGAAAAGGAAAAGAAAAACAAGATGGGGAATTTCTAAATGAGAGAACCTGAAAGGGGGAAAAATTCAAGATCAGAGTGAAAATTTGATATGGCTCCATTAGGAATGCTTTAAGAATGTGAGAACTGAAAAGGAACAGAGAAAGCTGAGAAGAAAACTGAGATCCAGGAAAAGCAACTAAGGATGAGAAGAAAAAGCATGGATGAACCTAGAAGAGCTACCACAAGAATGTACAAAAAATGAGAACAAAATGCAGCTACATGTTAGAAATCAAAGGAACACAGAGATTCGCTCCTTAGTAAGAAAAAAATACACAGAAAAGACTGTTAGATCTTTCACTATTTGCAGTAATTTCTAATAATGTCAGCATTAATCCCACAATGAATCAGATACTTACTTTTTTTTTTAACTTGAGGGATCAGAAAGGAAAAAAATATGTTTAGAAAATGAAAGATGTTTCATACCCTTAAGTACACTTCTAAGAACTTACCTAGAGCAACATGAACCAGTCGTGATTATTTTTGAGGATTCATGGATGACTGTATGGATCTCAGGAAAATCGATCTCAGCATACTGTAAAAGCAGGAATTAGCAGACATGGGAGGCTAATTTTCAGCCATTAATTAAATCAATTTAAAAACATAGAGAAAAATAATTAAAATATTAAAAGGGGAATTTTATTGGTGTGTCAAAAAGAACTCCTGTCAAGGCCATCAAATTTTCTTTTCAGACATGAATGCAAGCCTCCTGGATATAGGGATTGCAGAAACAGTCCTTGCAAGATGTCCTGACGCAGGCACTACTTTTTATGAACAAACTAGGAAGTAGAGTTTAGGAAAAACACCCGTAATATTCTTTCTCTACACCTAATTGGAAACCCTACTCTAAGCATACCTATCAATAAAGGTATTTATTGATATTCGAAGACAGACACTATAAACAGGATATTTATATTCTACATGTATAACATCAGGGTAAAAGGATTGACAAGTACTTGAACTACAAGCTCTGAAATCAATGTGATCTTGAGAGAGGAAATAGTCAAACAGGTTGATATTCTTGAAAGATAATTTGCAACAGTTCATGTGAAATCCAGGCATCTGGGAGAGTTGGGGTGAATTGCCCTCCAGAGATCTCTGTGTCTCTGTGTTGCAATTAAGTGAAGCCCTGGGAACTGCACAGACAGAATGCTTATTTTTTGAGTGTCTTTTGTAAGGTAAGATAAATTCCAGTACAGAAGAACTGAAATGCAGATACAGAGTGGAGAATATTTGTGGTTGGGCAACAGTTCAGCAGGAAAGATCTCAGAGGTACTTCAGATCTCAAACTTATGATGAGTCAAATGTGGTGTTTTGCAAAAGAAAAAAATTTCATTCTGGGCTATATTTAAGATGATTGTTCCTTAAAAGTCATTGAGTATTTATTCAGCCCTCCTCAGAATTGACAAGGCCACATCTTGTATCCCATGTCCAGTTTTGGAGGGATAGCAGAAAGAATCCATAAGGGAGGGATTCAGAAAACATAACCCATTGATATTCCCCTCACCTTCCAGCTGTGCACTTCTTTAGTACAAAAACCTTCTGTCAGCTGCATGATTCACTTAATAAAATATTACTGGATATTAAAGTGTTCTAGTAAAATAATTTATGTAACAGAGAAAACTGGTGTTTGAACTGTGGAAACCAGTTGTAAAGAGGCAACCTTGGCTTCCCTACACAGGGAAACTTCCTCCAAAGGCTATATTTACCCTGTTTGAAAACTATCTGGCTGGCTCCAGAGCAGATCACTCCAGCTCAGGGAGAAGTCTGTGTATGCAGATGTTGCAGATAGGGATGGGATCAAATTCCTGTTTTGTGTCCTCATAAAAGTGAAGAATGAGGCAGAGGCTGCAGTTCTTTAGATCTGTCGAACTGGCATCTCTTGCCATCATTACACTTATATTGCAATTGCTGTTCAAAATTATTTATTCCAGAGTGTGAATTCTGGGGGTGAAAACAGAATACCAGGGATGCTTAGTGGTGTATCCAAATCTGCTCACAGAACAATGAGCAGTCTTACAGCTGGTCCCTTGGTGGGGTCAGCCTAAGGCCGGGGATATGATCTGTCCAAAATTCTCCATTCATCCTGCTAGGAAAAAAAGAGGGAACAAGACATCTAAACAAGGTAAGGGTTTTAGTGTCCCAAATAGAGTTCAGCATGTGGACTGTTGCCTGTGCTGGAAAAGTTAAAGAGAAAAGCAGCAACTGAGAGGAGGAGAAGGATGCCTGATGCTGATGACATTACATATGTCACCTTAAGGAGCTGATGAAGGAATATGAATCGTCTTGACTCATTAAAAAATGCTGAAGACTTTTAGATGTGAAATAGTAGAATTGGGTGGAATTTGACCAGAAGTTGTTGTACTTTGGGCTTGTTTGGACTTCTTCCAAGGAGCATTTCAAAATTTTGCAATCAAAGTAAAGAGCCTTTGAAACATCTCTCTCAACACAGCTATGGTAGTCATTCCCTCTGTGAGGAACAACCACCATTCAAAGCACTGGAATTTTGAATTATTCATTAATTATCTTATAAAAGCTGCAGAGAATACACACTGTGCCAGCTCGTCAGGTGGTGTAAATCAATAAAAATCCAGTGTCTCCCATGTGAAGCCCACTTAAACCAGTAGAAGTCATTTAACTAACATTTCTGCAGTACAGAATTGTTTATTTTATAGAGCCAAAATACTGGTTAAATGAAATGTTAGTACAGGATGTAAAGGTGGAGATGAAGTGTGTTGTGGCTGTTAGCTTCCCTTTTTCTCACCAATGTTTAGCACACAATGGAGAAGGTCTGGAATCACATTGTGGGGCTAATCTTGCTTCCTTGATGCAGGATGCTGGAGATCTGCACATGTTCTCTGGCCATCCGGGGCTTTGACAGGTCTCCTGCACACTGAGCAAAGTAACAAGCCACAAGGCTTTGGGATTTCCACCTACTCCCTTCCCTCTGCTCTCCCAGGCATAAGAGGTACTTTGTCTTTCAGATGAGCTCCTTATATTTCAAAGCACAAGCCTTCAAAGTAGACAGAGCTTTTTCCTCTGTCGGAAAGAAAATTAAGTAAACAAGCATCTTCACAAAAATTTCCATACATTTTTTTCTCCCAAAATCCTGCTAGTTGAACACCTCCCCAAGGCCCAAGCACAGTCAAATAAAATATGTGTGAAGAAGATAAAATTACTAATTTCTGATTCACCAAGGCATTCAGTCACGTGCCAGACTTAAAATGCAAGAAACTACTGTATTTTCACATTTTTGAAGATGAACTCCTGCATTTGAAAGACAGACATTTAACCAAAAATTAATAGGAAACTTGCAATTACAGTTATTAGGAGACTCCTGGGTACATAGTGGAGTTTAATCCTCATCTAAATCTAAAACACGTCTCCACCCTTAAACTGAATTACTCTTATTTTACACCATGGGTCACAATTTTAATGCAATCAATATGCAAAGTTAGGAACTCCTTAGTGCATGTAGATCAGTTTCCCACACATCAGTTGCCTTTTCCTGAAGCCTCTTCAGTTGGGCTGACCTTTCTACTAGAACATAAGCTGTTATATATTTAAATATTCATATTGTACAGACTTATATAAACAAATATTTTCAATGTAATACTTGTCAAAGACGTAAGAACATAAGTTCAATATTTTATAAAACAGCTGTTCTTTTAACGCTGTGCTTTATACACTTCAGGCATTTAAGCAGAACACCCAGCAGTAGCCAAAGAAAAGAAAAGAAAAAATAGTTAATATTCACTTTCTGTTGCCACAGACTTGTACAACATAAATTTTCAGTCTTATGGGAAGCTTTTTCAACAGCATTTTTTTTAGCTAACAGTTAATAGCAATGATTTTAGCAGAGCTCTTGCATTGCATTTCCTAGAGTGCAAGTAGACAAATTAAATGGCAAAAGATGAACTGATGAAAAATTTGTGGCTATGGATGTGATAATAAGGATAACAAATATAAAGGTTGACCTGGTTTTGTCCTTCCTTTTTCATCACGTTTTATAGTGACCTGTCTTTCTCCTTGGGATGTAGAAGCTGCAGTTGTTTTGCACATTTCTGTGTAAATTTTTCTGCTTCATCACAGAAATATGCAACCATCATTTTGGAAGCCTATGACCCATGCAACAAGAGGCTGTAGAATTGTATATTACCTGACCAGAAAATGAGCAAAGGGTCTAGGGCAGCCCCTGAGTCCTGATTGTTACCAGAAGGAGGGAAGTGTGGCTCTGTGGAAATGCTCAGCGTCACACAGACAAAAATACACCTTGAAATTACCCACCCTGCCTCATCTTGGCTGGCCTTTTTCTATGTTGTTCTTTTCTTTCATTTTCTCATTTAAAATATCAGCCTAAATCAAATCAAGCATCAACATGGGCATATCCAAATTAAGATGAACTACGGAATATCAGCTGAAAAGAACTTTTCTTTGAATATGTTTATTTCAATTTCAGGTCATGGAAAGTGACAATAAATTCACAATTAATCATGAAAGATTCATGGACTTTCATTACTTTCTTCGGTATTGTTAACTCAAACCATATCTTCCAGAAACATGGCCAAGGTTCATTTTTCACACCATGGGAGCTGAAGCATCTGTCTTGGCCCTTGGTCACTAACTTGTGTCCCTAAGGCCTGAAGTCACTGGAGCTGGAATGATTGAATCTTTACAGAGGCTGTCCCCTTCTCATGAATAGTTTAAGGAGAGTTAGTTCTTCTGTCATCTGCCTGTAACTCGACACAGCAATCAGATGGGGAAAGCAGAGACCTTGCCACTTCAGGCCATGCCCCGCCATACGTCACACGGACTACGTGTGGGCAAAGAAGCCATCTGCTGAAAGCCCCAGCTGTAGTAATTTGAGATTAGTAAATTTACTATGCAAAGGAATATGAAGTTCAAAAGCCTTAGAGACACTCATAAATATTTCCCCCACCCACCCTATCTTGCTCATTACTGAAAGTCCATGAGAACTGTCTGACTGGAATGCTTTGGTTTGAAGCCTGATTGAATCTTGGACAAGATGCTGCATAAAAAGCATTTTCTTCCAGCAACCTACCAATCATACTAACAGTTGTTCATTTCAGATTTATCACTTCTCTTTAGAAGTGATAGTTTCTCATTATAGCTTCCAACACTAAGAAAATCTGCCAAAGGTAAAAGATACAGTGAAGATAATTAGAATTGAAGGAAATGAATTTTAGTTTTAATGAATTTTGATCATGCATGTATATGTTTGTTTCCATACCGTTCCTTCCATTTTATTGACATCAACCTTTCCACGAGAGTGAATAGCAATCTCGTCTTTTAATTGTTCTTTTTCCTCACTAGATCAGTTATAGGAGTCACAATTCCTAACAGATTCATAAATAAAAGGGCAGTTTAAACTTCAGTTCTGATAGCTTGCCAGATAAGACTGCAAGAAAGGATACCAATTGTCTACAAGTGCTATATTTCATATGTTTTCAACTATCCTTCCTCCGTAAAATTTCAGATATATTAATGATGGCATTCTCGAATTTGTTTTAGATGGAAGGAAAAAGTCGATGATCATTTTCAATTGTGGGTTCAAATATAATCTTTACAAGTTTTTTTAAAATTGAAAAACTAATAAAATTGATTATATCCTTGCTTATTCCAAAGTCTAAATTAAAAGAGTTTAGTTATAAAGTTAAAAATGTAGAACAAGATGATCAGATTTCATAAAACACAAATTGGTACAACCCATTAAATGTTAGACTGTAAAGTTTTCCCTTCATCTTTAAAGATTTCCCTTCATTCCAGTTAAAACTGGTCAAAATTCCTATTTCTTTCTACATGTAGAGACGGACATTGAGGTTTTCAATTGAGATTTTGTTTCTTTATGAGAAAAACACACTGGTTAGGCACTGAACTGGAACTGGGGGTTTGGTATGTTATCAAAGTACCATGATACATTAGCTACTTTCCAGGCATGACCCATTTAAAGGTACACAAAAGTGTAAAAGTAATGATTTCAAAATCAGACTCTGAAACCCAGCTTTAATTTGGCCACTCAGAGAAGTGTCCTGTTATTACAAAACACTACAGGCACTTCGACTCCCACTTGTTTTCATAAACAGTAACTGTTGATTTTGTTTTCAAAGTAAAACTCATGAGAAGTCCACTTTCAGAAAACACAACGGCTAAACAGGACAAAGGAAATCATTCCAGCTTCCTGATTCTCTCAGGAGAATATCTGTTTTGACACCACCAGCCCCCAAAATGAAGAAGTAGTAGAGACTCTATAAAACCTTGTTATTAGCTTATTAGTGTTGCTTTCCTTGGAAGGCCCTTTGATACTGTAGTGATGGTTACATCACCTTAACCAAGATGTAACCAAGCAGATCTTTGTGTGACCTGAGGTGACCAATTCCCAAGATAATAGCCTCTCAGAGCTACAATTTGGGTTATTTTACTTTGTTTACAGAGGTAGCATTTCAGTAAGATTTTCCAAAGGGAAAAGAGCTATTTTAGCACGCAAAGTGTTTTGGGCTAGGCTCGTAATTACCTCATCCAACACAGATACAAAAGCAGCTATGGTGAGAAGTTTCACAATACTCCTTGTACATAACTGCTTCCTTTTTTTTTAGTTGCCATACTCTGTATTTTTCTCAAGTACCCCAAAACTCTGGGAATTCCACGTCCTTGTAGACGGGTTCATTTCGCGACATCATTTTTAGAGGGCATCAAGGTCAGTTTGGGCAATTGTGTGGCCTTGTGGATGTCCTTGGTCACAACAGGAAGCCTCTTTAACACATAAAAATCATGTTGGCTCCCAAAGTTGACAAAAATAAAGAGCAAGAGGATTTGAGCATCACCTGCAATCAAGTATTAAGCAAACCAGTCTATTTCTCTCTACTGCCTTACTATCTACAGGCTGTAGTACTGGCATGCACAGCTCTGAACTCAAGAGAGAAGTTAATTTCTCTCCCCAGCAAGCGATAAAATCATTCTGGGATTCACAGTATAAAACAGGGGGAGATGGAACCAATTTTAACCTTTAAGCACATGCTCCAGAGGGCCCAACTCAGGCATTGCTACCAGTGAACAAATTATTTTGCTCCTACTTCATGCATCTCCCTTTTGCAGGACTGCCAGTGAGGAAAAGAGCCCTCTGTCCCATTGTCCCAGCCTCAGCTATCTAGAGAGAGGCAATGAAAATCAGACTTCAAGCTTTTATTATTTAATCATTCAACTGTTGGACCTCTCCTCTAAAGAAACGGGTTTAGTACTTAAAAGAAACTCCCCCATGTTTTCTAATCACTTGCAGCAACTAAAAATTGAAGATCATTATAAACATCAGGCTTGGCAGCATACTAAAATCTCTTTCCCCTCTAATATAGCTCATGCTGGAGGCCTGAACCATTGGCTTCTATTTTGGGAGGTGAAAGAAGGTAGTCACTGGGGTGCTATTAAAACCAGAATTTCTTCAAGATATTTGTATCACTCAAATAGATCATAAACAAAGGCAGAAGCAGTATTTACTGTGCTATTAAGGTAAACAAAAATAGCAACCCACAGGTAATTATGAAACAGATTGAGTCTGGCAGGTGAGTTCCAGCAGTCTGGTTTTGATTTCCAAATAAGGGATTAGAGCCAAGCTATAGACCTGTCACAATAAATTAACTATATTCCCATACTTACATGGCTGGTTTCTTTTCACTTCTACTTCCATTTTACATTAGCAGCATTTGGCACTGTGATGCAGTAACAGGACTTCTCTTTTCTTAATCACCTCTGAGCCTGGGGTTGGTTTTATGGTGGAACTACATCCACTGCACAGCAAAGAGCGTGGGGTCATCCTGCTAGAACATACCTGTGCAGCACTGAGCCTGGGACCTAGCATCCACATTTAGCTCATGAGAAACAGAGAAGATTCACTTACATTTTTGAGAGGAAATGGCTCATCAGTGAAATAAAGAATCCCATGAGCAGAAATTACATGGGGGAAAAAATAATAAAAAACTCCATAGAAATACCATGGTAGGACCAAAAAACTGGTACCACTTGAGTGAATTGAACATGGAGGGTCAAAGAGGAAGGGTTGGAGCATGTTTGTGGAACATATTTTAAAAAGGAATCCATTGGATTTTATGAATATGAGTCGGCATGTCCCTTCAAGGGGTGTCCTCAATGGTGACACAGGCACTAAAGAAGTCTGGCTGCACTGCAACCCACCTCTGGCATAGCCTGCATGGCCCAGCACCTCTTCAAACAACCTTCCCTCTGGTGTGCCCACTCTGCTGACTGCCTGAGCTCCATTCTGCATGTCCCTCTGGGGCCCTTGTGCCACTGCCTGGCTTCAAACACAGGGAGGGCAGGTGTGAGTACCGTGGTGTGAGCACACCATGATCACAGCCCAGCCAATATGCTCTAAAGTGCTGGAAGAGCTTCCCAAAATAGGACTTACAGACTTGGAATGCTGCTGTGCCCTTGAAAGTTCCACTCACTGCCCTTTAGCTCTGAGTGCAGTAGGGGGGAAGACAGTCTAACCCAAGGTTCAAGGTGAAAGTCCTCAGTCCTGTGCAAAACAGTAGCACTGAGAACAAATGCAAGTTCTTGGATAGCGAGTATCCCATTCCAAAAGCGGGAGCAGAGGAAGGCAGTGCCAGTAAAACTCACCCTTTCAAGAGACAGCCCTGTGCTGAAATGCCTGTTGCAACTTAATGTACATCTCCTTCGATTCCTTTTGCTTAGACCAAAATCCATTAACAAGACCCAGGAGGCTAAAAACTGACAAATGACAGAAGTGAATTACTACTGCCAATTTTCAGTAGTAGAACAATAAAAAATGAAGAAATGGTGACTTTTTTTTTTTTAATAAATTTAAGTTTTACTACAGATTCACATTTTAATGGATAAACTAGGCTTTTGTGAAGACATTGCCAAACATTTTGTTGCACTTCTAGTTTCAGTGCTGTTCTTTTCAACATGCAAGTGCCAGAATTCAAAATTGTCTTTTAAAGTACATTTCTCATATAAGCTCTTGTTTCGATCAGCAACAACTGAGTCTGACCCATGCAAAGTTCTTGGGTTTGGAAAAAGGACAGAATTTGGAGAAATAAAATGTCATACCTGTAGACCTTTCTAACATACAGAACTGACAGCAAGATCAAATGACAAATCCGTATAGGATGTTTTTTTAAATACCCATCAAGACAACATTCAAAGACTCCTTATTCACAAAATCTCCTAATCACACATCTGTTTTAGTGACTACTGCACCAACAAAGTTCCTGGCTGACTGTGGTAGATCTGAGCAGTGTGCCAGGCTGCCCATCATGCTTGGCAACACTCTCCTACTTTCCACAACCTCCCACCTTGCTGTTTGTACCCATCTACCACCTCTTGTGCAACAGCTAGACTGCAAATGCTCTGAGACACAGAGCATTTCTTCTGCTGAGTGTTTCTACTGCCTCGAGCACTCTGGGCTGCCAGTCCACAATTACACCTCCTAGGTGACATGATACAAATACAGACTGTGGTCAGAGCTGTATTTTCATCAAAAATACATGTCATGCTCCAACTGGATATGAAAGATGAGAGATAGAACTTGTTAATCAATGCCAAAAATGTGTTCTTTACTACCTAAAAGTAGAGTGATGATCTTACTTTATTAAAGCATTTGCCACTTTATTCTATTTAATAGGACAAGTTGTGATCCACCAAATACTTAAAAAAATAATAACATGAGCTAAATTCCTCCACCTGATGTAAACTGGTACAAGTTCCTTACCCTCTTCATTAGATTTGTGGAGTAAGATGAAACAAAACACATTTCATCATTGTGCCTGATAATATTTATGTTTGAGGAATAAAATATGAATAATGATCATTTTCCTTGTAAAATCCAAAGTATTTTGTTAATACATTATTGCTGCTCAGCAGTTAAAAGAGTGGTAAATAAAAATAAGCAACATAGCAGAAAATTGTTCCCCATGAGAGGAAAGAGAAATCTTCTCTCCAGAATGGAGCTCTGTGCTAGCACTATCTGTGGATCTCAGCAGTGACAACAGAATAAGCATTGGAAATCCACAGTGCTTCATCAGAGTTTCCTCCTACCTGGAATTAAGGGAGAAAAGTTCAGATTTTCCACTGCAGTGTAGAAAGACTGAGAGAGCAAACTTTTCTTTCCTGGTGCTAACAGCGAAAGGGGGATGGGAACTTTATCATCTCTGCCTTGAAAAAAGCATTAGTTTTGTTGCAACACATCTTACTGGTGTCATCTAATGTCACAGGAAAGATGGGTTCGATACCCAGAAAGTTAACAGAAATAACCAGAGTAACAACAGCTAAAGCTGTTGTACGTGATAAGGTGGTACAACCTTATCTGTAAGTGTTTAATCTCCAAATATTTGACACTAAGAAACAGCACTGTAGCATAAATATCTTACTTCTGCTAACTGTGGGGGGTTTTGCATCTCCCTCTGAAGCACCTGGTGCTGATCAGACTCAGCGTGGGGAGCTGAAGTGACCATGGGGCTGACCCAGCAAGAGAGGCACTCTGCTCCCATTTTAGAAGCCAGAGCTGTGGAAACCCCATCCCCCAAAACTGTGAACTAAGCACAGCAGTCACCTGTTCATGCTCACACTACTGAACACAAACTTACTGTGGACGACCAGCTTGGAGATGTGAGCTCCGTGCATCCAACTCCGTGCTCAGGTGCAGGTGTGCACCTCTGCTGACACCCCTAAGGATGTAGAAGCAGAGGCTGTTGCACCCTGGAAAACTGTCTTACAGTCACTATTCTTTTATACAAAATATGAGGGTTTGGTCATATATTTTATTCATGTAGTGGTTCAGCTTTACATCCATTACATGGATGACTCTGTCCTTGAAACATACCTAAGTTCCTACAGCTGTATATGAACACCCTCTTCTCCTTCCTCTGGAAATTCCTATCTGCATATCAGCAAAGCACATCAGCTCTCCTAGAATCATAAAGACCTTTCTTAAAACTGTAGCTGACACTTTTTCAAGGCATTTATTCCATGTGGGGCAAACAAACAAGCAAAGAACAACGCATAGAGCGAAAAAGGTCAGGAAACAGGATCTCCGTTAATGTAGGTGCCTTAAAGTAATGATACATAAATAAGGATTTCAATAGGACATTCATTATGAAAAGTCCAGGCAAATCCAGTGCTAGCATAATTGGATAACAGGATCATCTATAAATCAATAAGAACATTAAATATTTTTTAACTAACTGGAAACAGATTTGTGATCCTTCACAGTCACTCTGTCATGGTCTTCCAGATCTTCCTCTTTTCTGTCTGAGAGGGAATGGAGTTTTATCTCCTTGGATAAGCAGCTTTAACATCATTCACCTGATGAACAAAGGCAGGCAGTTCCTTAACCTACAGTCACTGAGTCTTCCTGCAACCCTTTGAGAGAGCAAATCTTATTTCAAACATGTTATACTAAACTTACTCCTACAAAAAACCCCCAGATTTATCTTTGGTGATGAGGCCTACAATAACTATGAAATATTTTATTTTACATGTAAGCCTGCTATTGGAAGCAAGTTTTGTTCTTCCTAACAACCCTTTTACCTTCATCTGTAACAATTACAAATACAGCTTCCAACTTGTAGTCTTTCAGTCATGTTCAATGGAGTTTCTCTGCTAAATATTCCTCAAAAACAGATTATTACCAGAACTGATTTTTTTTATCTAACAAGTCCAAGACCAAATTCTTGATTATTGCTTCAGAACAATTTTTCTGGTGTGGAAACAAAACTGAGTTACAAGTGTGGGAAACAACAAATTTAGCTCCTCTCCTGAGCAAGTGCAATGTATTTCATGGGTGCTACTAGCACAATTCAGTCAGGGACAGTAGGGTGATGGAGTTGACATTTAAGCCAGCACATTCCTCCCTGAAGTGAGCCTTGATGGACCAAGAGGGCATGCACAGCTTAGCAAAATAATTCAACACAAAAATATATTATTTTATGTATCCACATGAAGTAATTAGAAATAATGCCATGCTCAATATTACAATTTTATTTGCCATTGAGATGAACTTGGGCAACTTATTTGTCTGTAGAGTAGTGATAATAAGAAGAAGGTTGGTTCTGGAACTGATGATCAGTACTTGGGAACTCAGAAGCTCATCAAGAGTCCTTATCACACTCTTTGCTCCAAGTCTTTACTGACATCACACCTGTTGATCCCACACAGAAATTATATAAACTGCTAAAGACATCAGCCTTGTGAACACGACCACAAGAATCAATTTACACACATGATAAATGCTAACCACACATTTTATATGTTCAGGATAATGTCAATTCAGGATAATGTCAGTATTGACTGTTGGTAAAATATAAACTCTTTAAAATTGATACGCAATAGGCACACAACTGTAGCAGTCTGACTCTTTGGAACAAACCAAAACATGTCTTGCAATAGAAATTTAAAATCCATGTCTATGAATGAAGAACTAATAATTCAGTTTTGGGACCAGTCACTGGATAATTGTGGAATGATGGCTAAATATTGAATAATCCACCTGATTTTCAGAGGGAAAACTAACTTGCTATATTTGATACCAAAAATATCAAATTCTGTCTCATATGCTGTTCCATAACATGGTGGCAATAAAGAGTGAAGTTGTTATACTCTAGTAATCAGGAATCAGTGTAGGCATTTTTCCTCCCCAGTGTGTTATTACAACAGGCAAAGAAAGTGTTCACCTCTCTGCTGTGTCAGCCACACTGCAGATCCCTTTGCAGATCAAGCAATTCACAGAGATCATTTGTCTTATGGTAGTTGCAGTTGCAAGTTATGCTAAATAACTCCAGGGGATGGGGAACAAAGAGGAAAGAGTTGGTGGCTGACACAACCATTTTGGTCTGCAGAACAAGAGAGACAAACAATACCTAAAACTATGCTCTTCTCCACTCCTCAACACAGGCAATGATCTGTTGGAAGGAGTTCTCTGAAACTGCAGGTGCATTGGGCCAGACTCCTACAGACTGTGAACACATCTGCACTGGTAGCAACCACATCTTCTCTCTGTGAGTAAGTGCTGTAGGAAGCAGGGCAGGCAAATGAGACCATTTCTGACAAATTGTCCTGAGAACCCAGTGCTTACTGTTTAGTGTCTTATTCACCTCATCTCATTTATCAGGAAATGCTAGTAGGAGAAGGCAAGTGCAGAGTAAAATAGATGGTTTGATTATTTTCACTGAGCTGTTAACAAAGATGTGATTACAAGCTTCATGCTTTCTAGAGCACAGCTAGTGAGGGAGAGAAAATTAAACCTGGAGTCAGTATCACAAGAGTAACACATAGGGGGAGTTTGCTGTACTTGTTTCCTTCCTGGCTGCAATTCCCTCTAGGGAACCTTTATTTTAAATGTTAAATTTGTAGAAAATAAACAGCTTTCAGGCTTCAACGGATCTACTCTGTCACTTTTTGTGGAGATGGCAGACTTGGTTCACCCGCCATTTGGCCAAAATTAAAAAATATCAGTGCTTGAAATCAAAGGTCTGGCTGTAGCTTGGGAAGTTTACTTTGCAGGGCAGCGTGACTGTGGGCTTATTTTACATTTCCCAAAGATGCATGATTCCTAGAGCAAATGCTACTGCTCACAATGAGCCTTCAGGATCTCAGGTGGTGTTGTTGAGTTGTTCATCTTGAAATGAGACAGAAAAGATTCAAACAGCATTCACTGATCACATATAACATCTAGAAATAAAAACCAAACAATGCTTTTACTGACATTCTTCTCAGTGCCTCACACTGGAGTTGGAGAGGAAGGAGACAGAAAGAGCAGCTGGGCAGCCAGGACACAAAGCTGGGAGAAGTGGTGCTACACAAGGCAGAGCTGACTGGGCTGAAGGATGCTGCACTGGGAGCCCTTCTTTCCTCCATCCCAATGGCCCATTTTGTCCACGGACATTGATTTGGAGTTTGAGAGAGGAAGGTGGGCAGGGGTGTGATGGGGCATTTGCAGTACCAGGTGGCAAAATAAGCCAGTCAGGAGTAAGGTATTAAGGTAAGACACAAGGTTAAAAGAATGGCAGTGTTTAATGGTTTCTTGTATCATTGCACATTAAGACACGACACAAAACATCACACCATTGCCTACACATCGGGCAGAACAAAAGTCTCTGCTCCCTTTCTGTCTTTACAAGTCACAAGCTCTCCTGTTATCATGAGCTGCCACCAAAACCAAGCAGAAGCTGAAGCCTGGGTCTTTCAGGTTTCAATGCCATTAGCAGAGCAGAGCTGGCTAATGTGGAGACGCAGCCACAAGGTAACTGCCAAGAACATCAGGTCACAGGGACTGAAAAGGGGGGAGGGGAAGGGGATTGAGTTAAATTTGTGACATAAAGCATAAATCAGTTAGTGTTGTAGTTCAGGGTGTTCCTTGGAATTAAGCTGAGTCTGGCTCCATGAACCAAAGTACCCTACACATAGTCTGATGATGTCTTTTCCTTGCTCCTAGAATTATGAGCAAGACATGGTTAAGGGATAAAAGGGTTTTTACCTCAGTATTTAATGAGCATCCTTATGGTGCACAGCCCGACAAGGTGGAATATGCAGAAATGTGCACTGCATGTAACGTGTATACAAATTAGCATATCTGACAAAGATTCTCCAATGAGACATTTAAATGAATGGCGTGGCATCTCTTTATTCTAAAATATTCCTCTCTAGATGGGGATTGAGCTTAGTTTACAAAATATGTTCCAGAGAGAAGGTTGAAACCTTGGTTCTTCAAGATAGCATAAGGCTTCCTGGCATCCAGCTGTGAGGCCTTTAGGATGTTTGGTTTTCTTGTTTAGTAGAATACTAGGGTCAAGTTAAAATATCATGTTAAAAGAATTGCAATTATGTATGTTAAGAATATTGAGAATATGTAAAGGATATACAAAAAGAAAAGGCAAAAAATCATCCTGGCATCACTGAAGCTGTGTAAAACACCTGTGGCTGGTTTGGATCCCTACATTCCCTTAGGGAAACCCTCTAGTAGTAGTTTGGGACAGAGGTTCCAGTTGAGTGTACCCTAAAAGCAACTTTTGTGCACACAAGTCCTACTCTGTGGATGGAAAGAGCATGCAGCAAATCAGACAGGCCAGGCCATCACTTCCAAAGAACAGTGTTGCTTCAAGCAAAAATGCTAAACAGATACCACTACTAAAGGAATGGAAACTTACCACCCTCCACAGTGCCTCAGCTGACCTCACATGTTCCTATAATAATATTGCTGAAGGACCAGAGAATAGAATGCAAATAAAATAAGCAAAGGGTTACAAAGTTCTGCAGCTCCCGACCACAGCAAATATGAAAAGCTACCTTGTGGATCACTGGAAATGCTCTTTGAATAGCTAAGACGTGATGATTAATTAACTCATTTTTCAAGTGCTCATTTTTCATTTCATCTCAAAAATAGCTAAATTGGACTGTATTTTTAATCCATCACCTTTTCACCATCACCCCTGGCACAACACTCCTCTCTTGACCTTACCTTTTCAACTTCCTGGTAAGATATGTGTTTAATTAAACAAAAAAACTGCCTGATTTTCAAGCTCAGATCCAGCTCTTACCCTATCACAGTCATCAGCTAGTTTCCTTAAAATCTCATCACATAATCAAATGAGACCCTGGGGACAAGTGTCCTAACCCTGTACTGTCTGACAGATGGAAGATTCCTTTCTTAAAAGTCCAAAGCTCAAGGCTGACATGAGTCCTTCAGGGAACAATGCTCATTTTTTCCAAGACAGTACCAGCTCCGGGTCAACTATGGCGCTAACTATAAAAAACCCAAAAGCTTTTCCTGTTGCTCTTTTCAATGCTCTTTAATATTAACCTGGAGGGAGTACCCATTCCTAATACAATTGAACTAATCCTCAACAAAAATGCATACATACAGCCTATTTCATGCGCTGAACCTTTGACCTCCTTCATTGTTGCTCGGTTTGCACTGTACAGAAATATCCAAGTTATTTGTGTCTAACCAGTTCCCCTCCTAGTTCCTTCAATGCTCTAACTAAAAGAACAAACTGGTAACCTGTGTTGGTGCAGCTACTTACCTCTAAAATTCAGTAATTAATCCCAAGTGGATGACAAATAATATCCAATTTATTCTCTGCTTGGCTGCAGCTTGAAGGAGTATGGACTCTGAATTAGTGAACTCTTTGGGTTCAATCTGGAAAGCATATGTTTGCCTTCCATCATTCAATCCATCAAAATGCAAAAAAAAGGCCTGGGAAAGGCACATGGCACATTTTGATATTGTTCATTAACATTTATGTCCTTGTTATAAAAATATGTTTTATTTGCAGGTAACAACAGCCTTATGGGCATCTGGGAACACTTTGAATGATTGCCAAAAAATAGAAATTTGGGTCATAACTAATGATCAACATCCTCTTTTAATCAAATGAAGCCATCATAATGTGTCAGTCCTCTGGGGAAACAAGGACCTTTCACCTTGCTGGGGCTTGCTGAGGCCAGCAGTAGCTATAAGCAACCTTCACAAGGGGTCTTTCACTTTGGAGAGAGAAAATATGGAATCCATCCATCAACACACTCCCTTCTGACACAGAATGCCTAAAAGAAACTAATTCTGATCAATGGGGTACTGATGTTGCCTTGAAGTTAACCCATGCATTATGGAGCTCCCATTTAGGGATCTCTTGACATTACCATAGCTCTCCTTGGCACCTGTGCTGGGTGGCCACTGCTTTAACACTGAGGAGCCTTTGGGGATAAAACTTCAGGAAAAATCTGGAATTCTGACTCCCTAACACTGCTGCTCTCTGCTTGCCAAAACACTCAATGGGCCTCTACCATCCCAAAGAGTTCCTGTTGCCTCCAGACTCCATCTGGAGATGCCATGCAGAGGCAGGTAAGCCTGGGGCAGACAGCCCACCCTGAGGGAAACTAGAGGTGTGAAGCACCCGTATGATGTTTACAAGGGGACAATTCCCAGGTTTGTGACACGTTGAAGATTTTCGTTGAAATAAAATCTGTGTATTTTCACCAATAAACTCCTCCTGCTCTCTGATGTTTTATTTAAAAATATGAACCAAATACCCCAGTTACAACTCACCTCATACTGAACATGCATCTTGTGGAGATGAGAAAGCCTTGCTGAGACCACAGAAGTTCCAGCTGCTTGCTGCCATTGCCCTGAATACTTTATAGCCATCCCCACAAATCAATGTATATGGACACATCCCTGATGTCCCAGTGCACTTCACACTAAAGAAAGGAACAACTGTCCTACAGGCTGCCCAAAGGCTGGCAGAGCAAACACATCCATTTTGGCTTTTCCTGAGGTATCAGAGGAAAAGGTTAATTAAACACTGTGTTTTGTAGTTCGTTGCGAGATTTTAGGTAACTGTATTCTGGCTTTTTTCATTGCCACTCAGAGCCCCTTCAGTGAACTATAATATTTAATCATCAGTGTTGCTCCAACTGAAATGACTCCCCAGATTTGTGCGAGACCTAACGTATATCTCAGATTGCTCCCTGGATAGTCCTTCATCTATCAAAGAAAGCAGTCGTCTGGTGAGAGCTTTCCTATTAACTTACCCTGAGAGGCGGGTACAGGCTTTTAAATCCCACATTTCTCAGTAGCTCAGTGCCCCTATTCCTGCTCCATCAGAGCACTTCCTGCTTTGTGATGTACTTACAGCCTCCACATGTCTGTGAGGTGAAGCTGGGCTGTTGCTGCTATTAGATATAAAGGAGATTTAAGCACACATATATTAAACATGTTGCTCAATGAGCAATTTAAGTCAAACACTGCTGCCAAAGCCTTTGCTTTGCTGAGGCTGCTAACATCCATTCCCAGCTGTCCCAGATTCCCTATAGGTGTGTGGCAAATGGGGCTGGCAATGCTTGTGCCAGCAGAAGGAGGGATGTTGGCTGTAGGGAGGAGTCCACCTCTCAGTAGCTGTGATCCCTTTCAACCACTGCTACAAGTGCAGCCTTGGGGGCTTCCTCAGCATCGCTGGAGGTACCTGGCAGGAGCTGGAAGTCCTCCTCATTGTCTCAAGCAGACACAGCTACCTTACTATTCCCAAGGCTTTCCAACACCAGGTGTTAAATTCACTGAGCATGTCTTAATTATAATTTGTGAAAGTTAAACCAACTTCCAACATTGTAAGTGACGATAAGTCTGTCTCAGCCTGCAGTGAGACGATGCAGAGACCTTGATGCAGAGACTCCCTCTGCTTCCCACTAACTTGCTTTCTGAATAAATTACGGGGTGGACAGCACTTTTCCAGGTCCCTTCCCAAGCTATTGCCTTTCAAAACCAAGCATGACGTCCACCATCCTGTCAGCACTGTGTGAGCCCACAGTGTTCTCAGGTAAGTGCTCTTTGCATGCTGAAGAGCACAGTATGGGACTTTAGTATCTGGTAGAAGGGAAGAAGTATCAGGTGCGGAATTCGATGACTTTGTATTTGGCACCATTTCTCAATAGTGATGCTTTCTAGCAGTCCCCTAAAACCAGATGATTTGAAAAGAACATATGCAGACCTACCCTAACACTCAAGGCAGTAAAGCCAGTTGGCAGCCCTGTCCTCAGGACTATTAGTGCTCTTAAACATGACAAGACTCCTGACCCAGTATATTCCATTTATTTACATCTCCTCTTCAAACTGAAGATGTTTCTGAGCTTTGTTTTGTGCCTGGCTTGTGTTTCAGTTAGAAAGTCAGGAAATCAATGGAAGAAATATTCAGCATTTGCAACACACAGCAGAGATGAGGGACTGACTAAGAAAGGACAAGAAGCAGTAACAAAGCTCAGATGTTCTTTAAAATCTCACAAACTACCCTTCAAATCCCTGCCTCCACAACATGATGACAATTTGCCCACCACACATTTTCAGTGCAAAAAAATCCCACAGGAAAAAATTAACAGTTGTTTTAAATAGCTGTTCTGCAGTGAGAGGAAAAAGAATTTCTGACTGAGAAAATCAATAAACGTTAAATCACTGCAGATAATTGCAAAATTATGTTTGGTTTATTTAAAGTCACTCTTATTTTTTGGAAATTAGTTCTGCAAATGTTGCCTGTGGAGGAATAAGCTTCCCCATGAGCATCACTGAGGATGATGGACGGGACTAGGAAAGAATGCACCATCATGTTTTCTTCCTCCCAGAGAGAGGGCATTAATCACATCTTCTTCCATAATCCTCCTTCCAAGGCCCCAGAAGGAAAGGGAAGAACCTGTCATAGATCTAAAATTGGACTTTTCTGGTCTCCAGCATGGTTGTTTCCATGCAGACTGCAAGAACTCTGAACACATCCCTTAACCATTCCTGAGGACAGCAGAGGAAACTGAGGCTGTATTGCTGATCTGTGTTTATGCACAGACCTGGTTCCTGTGCCCTTCCCCTTCCAGCACTTTTCCCTTTCTCTTTGATCACTGCCACATTCACAGTTCAGAAAGAAAAGAGCATTTTAAACCATTTTGCGACTGCTTTTGGCACCTTCCATTTCAGGCCCCTGGGAGCACTCCTTTTGGGAAAAGGCAGAGGTGGATGCAGGCCAATAGGCAAGGCAAGGTCCCATCAGAAGGGCCATGCATCTGCAGGACAGATGGCAGGGTGTGTGGTCACACCTCCCCAAAAGGGGTTGGTTTCTGAGTTAGATGACACTATAAAGCAGGTTAGCATCTCCTCAGTGTCCCTGGCTGGAGTATTTGGACAAAAGATCAGCTCCAGTCCCAGGCTGAAGCAGCAGCATAGCCAGAGTAGTTTTCAAGACTAGAAGGAGGCAAAAGAAAGAGCACAAGGAAGGTTTTGATCTGTAATATATTTGAATATTTTTAAGGTCTCTATTAACAACTGTAGTCTCCCTGCTGCGCCAATTGAGTGGAGGAAATAATAATTGAGATTGAAAGGCATTCACCATTCGACCTCTCACAACCCCAACATTCTTCAGTAGAATATGATTGGAATTGGGCACATCTGCTCTCAATAACAAATATAAAAAATGTCTTACAGCTTTAAGGCCTGGAAACATATAGTTGGGTTAAGAGAAGGGCATAAATATGTATATCTGTAGACTCAATATAACTTTAAGAGTACAGTAATAACTCTGTGATCACGGCCACATCGTGTTTTGGAGGGCTTTATCTCCTGGCTGGGAAATGCATGGAGGTAGAAAGTCAATTTCCACTGCACTTGGGCATAGCCATCCTCAGGTGACACACAGGAGCAATAGCAAAGGTCATGCCCAGCTGATGTCCCAGCCACCACCAGAGACAGAAGGGCAGACCAGAAGCTGAGCCCTCACACCTTCAGCCGCCTGCCCCAGAGCTGGGGTTGGCATTCCGCAGAGACGGCAGTGCCAGACCAAGTCAACTCGCTGTGAGAAGCACGTGTTGATACCAGGGAGAGCTGAAAACACATCCAGTGCTGGCTTGGCATAGGTTCTTCTGCACCTCGCAATGCAGTGAGCCCCATGGCTCTGATACCTGACAGAGGAAGCCAGTCCTGCTGGGGACAAGACTGCAACACACCAAAACATGGAGCTTGTCCAGTCTGTCCAGATGCAGCCGCTCTACGAAAGACTGTGCTATGAATCAAACGGTGTTGCTGATTCATCCCATTCCCACTAGCACATGTGAGTCATCTGTCCACCCTGGACTGTTCACTGATGAAAAGTTTATTTTTAACAAGTACCAGTTAAAAATAAATGTAAACGTCATACAAATAAGTAAAGCACTCAGCCCCAAATTGGTATGAATGTGAAAAATTAGCTAGCTTGAATGCAATAGGAAACCTGAGAACCAATCTTTCTCTTACACTGGCATAAATCAGGAATAACCCCACTGAGATCAGTTACTGTTTCTATAAGGAAGCATTTCTAAGGCTCTGATTGAGACCATGCTCCATTAACCTAGCAGGACAATCCCTTCAGAGGTTTTATTATTATCCAGTGTTCACAGAAAACACTCTGACAGTAAGGGTTTAAATGCAGAGGTCATACCAATCCTAGTGCTGTAAAAGTCAGCAATCTAATCTAAGCTTCTTGTTCAACCTCCCTCTAAAATAAAATGAGATAAATTATCATGTCCAACCCATCCTTCCACAGGTCTCAATAGCTGCAAAAAATGCCCTTTGGACTTGCAGATATCTCTGCACTGAGTATAGATAAAATTTGAATAACTAACTCGAACTAGGCACCTGAATTTTGGCAAGATGAGCAACACTTTAAATGACAACAGCAAACAGAAGAACTGAATCCAGCTCCTCTCAGCTCTAATGAGAGATGCCCAATGGTTGAAGCAATTGAGGCTTTAAAAACTTTGTCTAAAACAAGGTTACTAATGGAGCATATGGGTAAAAGTCTGTAGTCTGAGATGTGCAGCAGGACAAACCAATAATCTTGCCAGGCCATCAGCTCTGGAAATAGCACATCAAGGGCCCCTATCCTGAACTGCATTGTGGCTTATAACTGCTAGGAATGCTGCAAAATATCAGCCACTGGATTTAGCCTGCTTCAACAAAAAACACGTTTGCACCACATGGAACCTGACAGCTGCCCTCCCTGGGTTTTGTCACGGACACTGAGGTCCTTTTACATCTGAACAAACGGATGAGCAGAGCAGAGCAGGCACATGTGGTCTCCTACCCCAAGGGCTGACATCCCGAGAAGATGTTCAGTGTAAGAAGCATGGAAGGGTGAGAGTTAACTGAACAAGTCTGTTTAAAAATAAAATAAATAATTGGCACATACATACATTTGGATCACAGAAACAAGGCAGAAGCACCAATAATTTCCCTTGCACATTTATAACAAGCAGATGGCATGTGGTAATTTTATGGTGGGACTTTGAAGTGACCTGCTCTTTCAAAGCATGAGACTGAAACAAACTTTTAAGAGCAGAGCACTTCCTTCCTATTGTCTGTCACATGAGGCAGCAGGGAAAGATGTGCTCTCCTTCCTCCTCACAGAGCATTAAAAAGGACTCAGCTGTGTTGTTCTTTGCCTTAAAGCATCAGTTTGGAGAGCTCCTCAGGGCAGCCACTGTCTGCTGTTCTGCCTGTGAGCTCTGTCTCCTCAGCACTGCCATGCTCAGCCTCCTGCAATAACAACAGCAAACACCTCAATGTTTCCTGCAGACCCCAGCTACCACTGCTGCCTGCCCCAGAGCAGCCCTCCCTCTCCTGCACCCACTCCTCCCACTATGCAGGTGGCCCTGTCAGCTGTGCCTTGCCCTCCGTGGGCTGCTCCACACAACATGCAGGGAGAAACACACAACATTTTCTTCCTGGGACCTGCACACATGGATGCAGGGATTCCCCTGACCAGCAGAGCAATGTCGAAGGAAGGAAACTCAGCACATGGGAGCTATAGGAGAGGAAAGGAGAAGGCTTGTGGTAGGGGCAAGGGTGCCCTCGGATGCCCTCAGTAGCAGGCTGCCCTTATCTGGACAGGGCAAGGGGACACAAAGGTTTGATGCATCCTGCACGTGCAGTTATGGTGGGCAGTTACTGCACATTTGTTTCACACTTGGCAGAGTTTCTCCCTGTCAGACAAAGCCTTCCCACACTTTTTGCTCCCTATTCCCCATGTGCAGATCCACAGGGGTCATTCAGGCCTTCTCCTGATGCAATACAGCAGGTGAGTTTCACCCACAAAGAATATGATTAAGAAAGCTTTTTGTCAATAGAAAACAAACCCATCCCCAGCCTACAAGGTGGTCAGTAAAGGCATATGTCCTCGATTTGCAGCAGACCAAAGCATTAATTTGCTGTTGTTAATTATTTAATGCAACATTATGTGCTTAATGGCCTACAAAGAGTACTAGGCAGTAACTGCAACTTAAAAGGGGCAACTTCAGTTGCAGAAAAAACATTCTTTATGAAGCATTTCCTGTGTCCTTCTGAGTGCTTTATCACACCAGCATCTTCCACTTTTATTTACATTTTATCTTCTTTAAGAACACTTGTGGTATGGACTGAGTCATCAATAAGGGAACAACATGAAAGGAGGGATGAAAAATAAGCTGTCTTAAGAGCACTACTCTGCAGGAAACTTATTAGCATTTATTGTGCAGTATCAGGTTACCAGAGTTGAATGGAGAGAACAGAGTTTATTTAAGTGGCACAAAGCACAACTCTCTGGAAGTCACATTCAGTATTTCAAAAGTACATGATGGAAAAGGACGTAAGAGAAATCTCTTAGATTTTGCAGAAGCCAATAACAGGTACAAGTTGGGGGGGGTGGCTATTAAGGCTCACGAGAGGCTTAAGAAATAGCTCTTGGATAAGGGAAATGCCACAGAATTAGGGAAGAAGGTGTAATTTACAGTGGGGGAAGTCCCAGAGCTATCACATTCATAACCTACTTGCACAAAGCCTACATCTTGTCATTCCCCCACAACTCCCCCCAGCCCCAAATAAGCAAAGGAGACCTACTTAAGAAGCAGCTTAGTAGATTTACAAAACTTATTCCTGCATCTGGAAGACTCCTGAGCTTTTTCAATGGCCAAGTCACAAACCTCATTCCCACATTAATAGACTTGATTGCTACTGAGGCAGACTGCAGGAAAACCTTCGAAGCCTCTCATTAGGAGTAAAGCAGGATATATATTTACAGATGAGATGCATGTGCTGCCATAAGCAAGGCACACAACTAGAAATTAGGCTAGATGTACAGCTTTGGGCTCTCCTTGAGCTTGGATAATGATGAAATGAGCACAGATAACATTTCATTCCAAGAAAGCAAAAATATATGCAGAGAGAAGACTTCACCTTGCTGCAGGAGAAGATCTTATTCCTCTCTGACTGTGTTCTCTCAAAGCAGAAGGTCATGATCTGAACTTCCATTAAGGCTGTTCAGAAATGCATCAAAGGTTCGATGGATGAAAGAATGTTATTTTCCAAAACCACTGGGACACTTCCTGTCAGTTCACATAATTGAGTATTACAGTATTTAAATTACAAATTGAAGATTATTTTTACAGGTGTCATTTTAAATATAATATGAAATTTCTTGACATTACCTCAGCCGTGCTACACAACCCAGCTGCGCTCGGACTTGCATGTGTGATGCACATGGCTGAAATTTTGTCATATTACATCATGGGCTACAAAAACACACAGTATAAATAGACGATGTAATATTTGAGAGAGCAAAAACATATAGTGCTGGCCTGGCTTTATGAAACCCCAGATCTAATACGGACGTGGAAATGTAAACTGTTATTAAAGTTCAGACCAAAACTCTTTCCAAAGGGTCAGGCAGAAGCGGGGGTCACACAGACGGAGCTCGGTTGCCCTCCAGTGGGCTCCCACCGGCCCTGCTTCCCTCCCCATCCCAACCTGTCCCAGGCAGGAAAACCAATCCCACGGCTTCCAGAGCTGAACAAACCAGACAGCTGTAGCCCATGGGGAAGACACACGCTATTCACACTGGCAGATCTGCAGGCCAACAAGGAAAATGTTAAATTAATTAAGAAAGAGATCTTTAAGAATCCTCTTGGCTTTCTATCCATAATTTGGCTTTAGCGGCTGCAAAGAATTTGCCTTCAACTGTTCTCATTTAATGTGGCTTTCTAAAATGCTATTATCTCCATTCTATAATTTGTTATTTCATTTTTATGGTTTCCAGCAAATGCCACGTCTGGAAAGGAAAATTCCACCTTCTCTTGTACTCTGTTGTGACTTGCAATTTGCTTTCATTCTGCATGAAAAACTCCATTCCCGTTGAAGAATTCTAAGCAAAACAAGAAAAAATAAAGAAAACAAACTGTCAGCAACTTCCTAACGTTGTTAACACAAAAAATGTCAACAATACTCACTAGATAAATTAAAGCTCTCCTGCCCTTTTGCTACCCTCTTCCTAAAGCAACCAACATGAAGCTTTAAGTCGATTCCAACCTTTTAAGCAGTTCCAGATCCAACACACAGTGACCACAAACTATGCTGGGTGCCTGGGCAGTAACTCACAGCAATTGCCAAACTCAGGAGTGAGGAGATGACATTCCATCTGTAGGCTTGTCCACACAGTAAGAATAAGAGACTGATAATTGTAAGATTAATGGAGCAATTTTGTTTCCTTTATGGCTGGGATGCTTCACAAAAAAAGAGCACAGTTTCAGTGATTTAAGGAATAGATTTAGGAATAGATCCAAGGAATAGATTCAAGGAATAGTGGGAAAAGCATTAACATATTTTAAATCAGTTTTGGCAAGTTAGGATTTCAATGCACATGTAACTATTAAACTGAAGGACCATAGCAAAATGACCACCTCTATCTCTTAAGACAGAGCACTGCACAATATTTTAGTGATTTCAGTGCAAATGTTCTTATTCCTCTCACTTCATATGTGTTTTCATTCTTTCATCCTGCAAAGAGGTATAAAATAATAAATTAATTAATTAATTTAAAGTTTCAAATTCTCTTCCTTTGGTTGCTTTGGGTTTTTTGGGGTTTTTTTGGGTTTTTTTTTAAAAAAACGCTGAAGCACCTAAATAAAATGGGAAAATAAGATCTTCCAATGTTCCTATTCTACACTGAAAGACCTTTTCAAGAAATACTGCACAGTTTGGTGTTAGGCAATTTGGGTTGTCTCATTGAACGGAGTTTAACATGTAATTGGTCACAGAAATAAAAAAAAATACAAGAATAAGAGAGTTGTTGTGAAAGGAGAGTAACTCGATGCTGCCCCAGATCTAACCTGGAAAACAAGCACATTGAGATGAGTCCTATATCAGGAAAATCCATCTGGCCAGATGTGGGGGTCAGGAGGGCAGAGCCTGATCCAGATGGAGACAGGAGAGGGAGCTCTCACCCAGCCTGTCGAGACAGAAAGGTGCTCCCAGGTACTGCAGGATAGGGGTTCACTATTTATATATTTAATAAAAATATTATTATATATGTGATATAAATATTGTGTATATATACACATATATATAACCCCTTCACCGTTTATATCTGGGAAGTCAAGCACTGGTTTTCTAGGTTTAAAGTTTCATTATGGGCAGGTAACTACTGATGTCAACATTTAAGCTCTGTGACTCTACCCCAAAGAATGTAAAATTTTGGGGGGGTTTGGAGAGTTGTTTCGTTGGGGTTTTTTTTCAGAACTTCCTAACATTGATTCACTGGAGCTGAGTTTGACCTCAGTGATGTTTGGTTTGTTCACATCTGAAATTCAAAGTCAAAATTACCAAGGAATGGGAGCTTACATGGATGAAACCCAAAGCAAATGTTTGCAGGAACCTCTGAGAAATGGAAGTACTGTGTTCACATAGTTCTAATTATAACACTGCATTTGTAGGATTCATATGAGCTAGGACCCATGGAAGAGAAACATGAAGGAAAGCTGATTTAAAGGGAAGGCAAAATACCCTATGGAATTTGGATTGGAATCTTCTAATGTGAAGGAAATCTGCTGCAGAAAAGTGGGAACTACTTAAAAAACAGCTGGAGAGACCACAAGTGAAATTCATTCTGGTTATAATCTAAACACAGAAAAGGGCAACAAAGGCCAGTTTGGTTAAGCAAGGATATAAAGTCTTATACACTGTGTGCAAAAAGCCTAATAAAGGGTCTTTAAAATATAAATAACAGGAGGAACTACATTAAAAAGTAGACAGAAGCTAGTTAAAATGAATAATTAAGAGATGAAGGGGTTCTAATGAAAAGTAAACCGTTAAGAATACTTTAGTTAATCATCAAAGCTTCCTGCATATGCCCATGGCAAAGAAAAGGAAAGGCAGAAAACCACCATTTTAACTTATAAAGAAAAAAGATGGTGGATTAGACCCACTCTTCATGTTGAAATGGCATTGCTTCTGCTTTAAGGCAAAGTACAGCTTTCAGTATTTTCCCTCATTGATCCATTTGTTTTCTGCTCATAGTATGAGGGATTCCGCTCATCACACCATAGCCATGTAGAAAAGGGACAGGCTCCCCACTCACCCAGACACCACCAACAGTCGATGAGGTGGACACTAAAGCTAAGTAAGGTCTCCCACCATGAGCTATGAGAAAGTCCAGGTGACTAAAGTTGGGGGTGAGGACAATTCTGCATCTTCACAGGCACAATTTTTATATAGTTAAAAACTCTTGAGGAAATAATTAATGACTTGAAATCAATGAACCTTATTGGTTTACAGAAGCCATTGGCACCACAGCTTCAAAGTAGCAAGTTGCAATTGCAAAAGTAATGGCAAATTTTGTCCCCAGATTAAAAAAATATATATTTTTCTGCCCATAAATGGCATCCTTACATGTCAAACTGATGAATTACATCTGTGAGTCATTTTTCATGGAATGGTAAAGTTACAAGGGGTAAAAGGCTCATTAAACTGCAGACGTTTGAACAGCATAGCTGGAGAGAGGCTGCTGGCTGGTGTCTTTGCAGTTGCACTGGTTAGTTCTGGAGTTCTTCCTTATTTTTATTTTCAGCTGTTCAATGTTATGCCTTCCCACAGTGCCACTTGCTTGTGTTTCAAAGAGTAATATTTTTTCTTTTTCAAAGAGTAATGATCTTTGCATAGCAAATATCAACCTGCAGTTCTTTCTTCTTATATTTCAGAAGCACATCAATGAGTTACATGAGGTGTAATCTATATGACCTGCAAGGAGGTCCTTGTACTGATCTGCTCAGAGACCACATCAGGGAGTAAAAAAATTTCACAACACAGAACTAGGGCCATTTTTAAATTAAATTCCTCTATTTCATTTTAGTGACATAATTAAATGCTTCTTGAAAGGAAAATTACAGAGGGTTTGACTTTTGCTCCAATACAAAGTCCTTCCTGCAGGAAAGGCCTTCTGCTTTACAGTAAGCAAAAAAGGGGTTTTTTTTAAAAGTAGCAACACTTGAGGTTTTTCATATAGTCACAGCAGAGTTTGGGTTTGAAGGGACTTTAAAGATTATCTCATTCCAACCCCTCTCCATGGGAAGCAGCACCTACCACTAGACCAGGTTGTTCAAAGCTCCATCCAGCCTGGCCTTGAACATTTCCAGGGATGGGGCATCCATAACTTCTCTGGGCAACCTGTTCCAGTGCCTCACCACCCTTAAAAGGGAATGCATCCCTGGGTGGACCTGTGAAATCCTGGCTTTCAGTGAAATGGCATTTAGCAGGATGCCCACGGCTGGGGTGTGACAGAGTTGTCTGTTCAGTGTGGGGAGGAGGCATTTTTCCACCCACTGTAGAAAAAGTACCAAGGAGGATGCTCAAAATGTCATCCAATATAACTGTGGGCAATTCTTGTGAGGACTTATTTTTAAGAATTCTAGCTGAATCTAGCTGGTCCAGCTGAGAAATTCCCTGAAGGCTCAACAGTGTTCCTGGGTGCTGTTTTTTTGAAATACAGTAGTATTGAAACAATAACTGAAATAGATTAACACAAAATTGTCTTATTCTACATGAGGATGTCCATATCAAATAGTAATAAAGGTTGTTTAACAAGCACTTGCTATGAAAATCCTCTCAAAAATACATCTGAAGCAAAGAGAGAACAAAACTGATTTCACAAAAGCTCTTCCTCATGAACTACTAAAACAAAATTGATTTCTTCCACTGAAACAAGAGGTTTGGGAGTTCCTACTGCATTAAGTCTATCCAGAAGTCCTCAAAGTCTATGGGAAACTTTCCACTGACATTCAGGTTCCTGTCACAAAGCACAGAGAAGAGAAAGGTCCTAACTACACAGGCAATTCTTGTTCTGGAAGAACATAAACAGAATTGTCAGTTAGAAAAGCCCAAATTCAGAGCACTCCTAAGTCACAAATCAGCTGATGATTGTCTCAAAAGTTGGATGTCAGTTGAATGAATAAATCCAATGGGATCCAGCAGTGGTGTTTTCTATCCTGTAGCTACATATTCAAATGCACAGTTTGCATTAGAAAATCTAGTGAAAGATTCTTCAGGTGCAATGCGATTTTATTTTTTCCACAGAAGATTTTTCTGTATTTGTTTTGAGTAGTCATTAATCAGAGCAACAGAGAGGAAAAACAAACACCAGAAATGGAATATCACTTAACAAGCCTGCAATTAGCAGACTAACAAGTTTGTAATTTTTGTACTTTTTCCCACTTTATGACCTAATGGAATAGCAGCAAGCACTGAACATGCCACAGCTCCAGCATGAGCAGCATGGTCTTTCACAATGAGTACAAGTGTACTGGAAGTCCCTGTGAATTCAGCTGTTGTAGAGCTAAAATGCACTTGATGTCTTGTCCATGTCAATTTATCATGATTCATATGTCAAGAGCTCAGGTATTGATGAAGAGAGCACATGAGAAGTCATGTGCTTGGACATGTTCCAGTGTTTGAGCATAATAGGAATCTTAAGGAATTTAGTTCTATCTTGATATTTGAAGTACAATGCAAATAATATCAGATTTCAGATTCATAAGAAATGCTTAGCACAGAGCCAAACCAGAAATATGTACAGGTGTCTTTTCCTGATCATTTCCAAAACCTCCCTGTCCCTCTATATTCCAAGTTTTTGCTCATATGAGAAAACAGGCGGAGGGCAAATGCTTTTTGATTAGCAAAACTAAGAAGTTGTGCAACAATGCAAAGGGAAGGTCAGAGTTCAAATTCGACATGCTGGATTGCTTGTCTCCCTCAATCCAATTCACTAAATCAGCAGCACTGAATTGCTATGATGACAGGAAGAATTTGGAAGGGGAGGAACATTGTGCTAGTATTGAAGACAAAAAATAAATCTATAAAATTATTGTCTTACTCTCTTTCCAAAGACAGAAGAATCTGTACGTTAAAAGAATTAACAACTTTTCCCTGAAAAAGGATGGATGTGTGCTTTAAGTGTCAACTCTGAATACACATTGTTAAGCTTCATTTGATTCTAACCCAAAACCTGTGTTAGACAGCAGATCTTTCCCAGCAATAAATTACTTCTCCCATAAAATGTCTATTAAAGCAAGAAAATCTTCTCCCTGAATGTTTGTGATCCAAAGAGAGCTTGCCACAAAACCAACTAAATATTGACTCTTGCCCAGATTACCAAAAGTACTTATACACTTAGGTTGCATTTAAAATTAGAAGCTTAAATCTCTCTGAGACCCTGGACTTATAAAAAAAGTCAGATCTGAAAAATAATTCTTACTGAAAAATCAGATCAGATCATGATTAAGGCATACTCCTATTGAGACAAGAAATACTATCTCACTGAGAAATTAGCAGAGCAATTTAAATACAAAAAGACTGAGACTAAATGCCATTTTTTCAATTATTTCAAGTTTTTAAAGCCTCAGCAGCCATCAAGTGCCAAAATGTGGTAGTAATTGTATCTTGTCTGAATCCTTGAAAATATTAGGTATCGTTTACAAAAGCTTTTTAGTCTTGCAACTAAACTACACACTCTTAACAGCAACCCCCACTGGACATAAAAAGCAGACTCCTCACCCAGAAAGAGTTAAGTTAGGAAATGAGCTTTAGCAGAAATAATGAGTTTTCTCTGCAGTTTCAGAATTACTCATCCATGCATTGTTGGAACATATCTCCACCTACAGATCTCAGACAACAGTGGGTTTCCATGCACCTGGTCCTACATGAGGAAGAGATGGAGACAGGGCTCGCTAACCCTTCATTCAAAACTTCCAAATAGTTACCTGCTTCTAAAAAAAGTGTCTGGTGCAGGAGAAACTTCAGTGAAAGTGGACTCAACCTTCTCCCAAAGGTGAGCCAACAGACAGCAAAGACTTCAAAGGCCTCCCTTGGTGGAGCTGGTCAGGCTTTGATCCTATAGAACCACTCCTATAGGTCCATCCTACAGTCAGAGGGGACAAACCAGGCTGGGGAACAGCATCAGAGAAGAGTCTCTGGCATAACAGCTGTATGAGGACTGAGACAATTCCTGAGATTTAGGTATCCATGTCCACCTATTTCCCCAGGCTAGGCAGCCTGAAGGCTGGTTTAAGTGACTTGAGACCTTTGAGAGAAGCACCAAACTCTGATTTCAGCAGTGATAACTCTCTGGATATTTCTCTTTCGGGTATTGAAGACTCTCAGAAACCAGCTCCAGCACACAGCCAGACACCCTGGCTGTGATTTACCCCATTAATTTTAAACCCTTTAAAGTTATGTGCCTAGTCTAAACTAACCACTGATCTCCCTTCTGATGTTCATGTGAAGAGATAAATCTGTCCAGGGAGGAATTCACTCCATTCATCCTAGGCAATTCTCTTAATTTATTTTCTAAAAAATGGCTTTGCAGGAGGGAGGCCCTGTCTGTACTGTTTCAGCTCCTGCAGGTCTCAGAATACAACTACTGAAAATGTATTCAGCTACTGAATGCACAAAGGTGCTTTTGAACCACAAGCACAAGATTTTTTTCTTACCATCAGCATCTTCTTAGTGTAGTCCCACATCTTAGCACACCTTGCTTATAAATCAGCAGATTGAACACTTTTTTAACTCCTGTTTTTCTCATAGTTCAAGAGCTAAATATATTTTCATGCTATCTATAAGTATCTATCAAGCTTTCACCGTCAATGAAAAATCATTCCTTGATAAGAAAATTGTTTTTTCCTTAACAATTGGTTGTCTTTCCTTTTTTTCCACAGCAAAGAGAAGATCTAGAAAGTTAGAGATGGTCATGTCCCCAAAGTTACTAAAAAGACAAATGAACACACATTAAAAAAGAGTTTGAGAAAAAAAGTTAAACTGAAATTGAGACACAAGGGATATTTCAAGCAGCATTTTCAATACAAAACTTGACAACCCTGTGTTGTCCTACAGAACAACGTTTTCTTATGTATGCAGCTGATATGCAATTCAATGTGTCATTTTTTTGGATGTGATAGCAAGAAATTCCAGGAATCATTCAGCCAAAGGTAACTGCAAGTACAATATGACGTGTGGGTATAAAAACTGAAACCCCTCATTTTGAGAAGCACTTCAGAGAAGATTTGAAAAATCCACCTTTCATTAGAGCCAAATTCCAACCTCAGATCCACACTCAGGGCTCTCATTAAAGGCTCTGGGAGCCAGAAGTACTTTGTCGAGGGCAGACTTCAACCGATTTTGGTATTTATCCTTACAGAGTAACTCTACTGAAGCCTTGATTAGCCAAATGGAACAGAGACATGAAAGCAGTTTAGATTAACAGGGTTTGGATAAGTAGGAGAGGTTTTAGTGTTGTGTTATGTGCTTTAATAGATGTGACCTTAGGCCACAAATCAGGGAGGCTCCTGGGCACATGCATAACTTTAACCATATGAGTAGCTGAGTGCAGGCAGCAGAACTATTTGAGCTCTTACATGCAGGCCTACATGTAAGTGCAAGGGAAAATAGTCCCTGATTTTGAATGCAAGGAGGACAGAGGCAAGTAAGGATTGTGTATTACTCTGGTTTATTTTTCTCTTAACACAAGCTTAGAGCAAGCACCCTGAGGCAGGGACTGCTTATTTGTGAACACATGACACATTCATGCCAACCAAGTGAAAGGAGCTAAACCAACCAGCTTTGGGTGCAGGTGAGAAAGCTCTCAGACAGCAACAGTTCAAAATTCCTGCTAAAAGATCCCTGCTAGGGAAGGAATCCCAGCAGGTCTGGAAGTCTGTACTTGACTCCAAGAGAAAGTGAATCCTCCTTCTCCTTAACTTCCAGAACAAAATAGTGAATGCACACTGATTTTTTTTGTCCCAGTTTCCAAGGAAAATGAGGCTATTGGAGGATCTGTTTGTCTTCCAATCTCACTCCAGTAACTTTTTCACCAAGCTGTAGAGATGGCAACAAGCTGTGAAATCCTGACAGTTTCACAATGATATCAAATGCTGTGGTGATGGGACAATAAAGGTCTTAGGATAGATTTGCAATTAAGTTCAGTCTTTTATACTAAAAATACCATACTTGTCTAGCCCATTATAAAACATTGAGGAGCAGTATTATGTGCTAGCAAAGGCACATGGTAACCCTATGAAATCTAAAACAGGGCTACAACACAGAGCTACAACAAATCAAGCCTCCTCCCAAAACTAACCGGGAGCTTTTCGCTTTATTGATTAATAATGAAGTTTCCTGCTTAATCACTCAGATTATTCACACTGATTGTCTAAAACATTTCATAGGTAAAAGTAGAAGCTCTGTGTGCTGTTTCACAGCAGAGTGCAAAGGGGTTCACTCCTCCCCACACCCCACCATGGGATGCAGCCCCGTTCTCTACCCATACACAGCACTTGAAAGCTCATATGTGAGCCAGGAGAGTCTGCCACACTGGCATAAGGCTGGGGTTTACAGGATGAATAATCTGGATCCAGGTTTTTTCAACTTAATCTCATTAGTAAGAGGGAAAGAGTTGAAAGTAAAAAAAAAAAAAAAAAAAAAAAAAAAAAAAAGAACAGAAAATTAGCTCCTTGTGGATATTTCCATTTGCTAACAAAATAGGTATGTGCACAAACCAGCACATCCAAAGTTTGGAAAGGTGCAATTTTTTTTTCTGTTGTATTCTTCCAGTCATACCAATTCTTTACTAGCAATAGTCTTAATAAAGACTCTGGGCAAAAACTAAAAAACTACTCTGATATCAATCTATTATAGAAGAATAAACGTCTGTGGCTGATGGGGCAAGTGCATCAAGCATGGTTCAGCTGCATGACAGCAGGATGGTCAATCTGCCATTCTGATCTTAACTCCCACCGTGGGGCTATTGCTGAAAAGGAACTGGAAGGAAAGGTTGTTCCTTTACAAAGGAAAATAATACTACATGTTTTAACAAATATGGGGAGACAACAGAAAAAAAGGTAGTTCTTTTGTTAAATACCCATAAGTCGAGCCGCTATATCCCTGTATAAGGGCCTTTCCTTGAAACAAAGTCATGTCAAGGGAATTGGGAGCACTGCAGTGAAAGCAAGTCAGTTGGGGGATGTGACAAATTTGTGTTGGTAACAACAGAACCATAACAGAGAGAGGCAATGCATGCCCTGTCTGTGTGCAGGCGGAATCCCTCATGCCTTCAGCAAAAACTCAGTAGGAAAACACGCAGGAAAGTTTCTTGCCTGAGCTAAGATGAAAATTGTAAAATATCCAGTGCGAATAAAAGCTCCTGGGTCTTGAATGACAAGATAAAGAACTAAAAAGGCATCAATGTGATGACAGCAGAGAGGAAGAGGAAAAGCAGGCGGAGGTAAGTACACACAACATAAGCACCCCGAAAAACAATGGCACTCAAACAGTGAATTATTTTATTCCTGCACTGCTTTCATTTCAGGCCATCACTCTGCCACTAAGCTCAAACATTTGGGTAATCTGTCACAGCATGAGCTGTAAGTCTGTTGCAGGTCTTCAGCCCTGTGTCATGTGCTGGGGGATAAAACAACCATGTCCACCTGTTTGTGACCTCTGTCACTGCTCACCTTGGGACTGTTTATGTCACTGATTCGGACCCATGTTTTGGGGAGAGTGGTGATGAAAGAAGCAAGAATGATGTCCCCAGAAGTCCTCCCAGAGTTTGTTGAAACCAGTGCTCTGGGGGAAAGCAGGGAGGATGGAGGCATGAAAACAACACTAACCCTTTGTGTGAAAGGCTGGAAAAGCAGCTCATTACTATTGTCAATGAATCTTTTTTACTGTCTAGGAACAAAGGTTTTCAATTTCTTCATTTTATATATCAGACAGTACTTTGTGATGAAGAACATTGGTTAGGAAAATGTAGCAGTGGGCAGGCCACTGAGAATCCACTGGTGGTCTGACCACTCACAGCTCTGCTTTCCACCTGTCCCTCCCCTGTTCACCCAGGACTGGCCAGATGTCACTGGCCAGTCATCTGCCTATTGGCTTGTCTCTCGCCTTGCCCTCCCCCGACAGAGGGCATAAAGGACCTGGGCGAGAGATGGGCTGGACCAGTCTTGCCAGGTTCTTCCCCACAGAGCTTGTTCTATGCGTGACCCTTTTCCCTCCGTGAGGGAAATAAAGAATGCTGATATAAACGCAACTGATTCGTCTGTCTCTACCAGCGAACAGCTGCCGCCGTTCAGCCCAGGACCAGAGTTCCTGGGATAAGGAGCTACTGAGGGCTGGATTCGGTGGCCCAGAGGAGCCCATAGACGAAACAGCAAAGATACAGGAAAAGGCACGGAAACTGATTTTTTTTTCCCCCTAGGTTTCTAGATTGGCATCTTGAGCAGTAATATTTGCAAATTTTATGGGGAACCTAACTCTTTTATCTGACTTTCTTTTGCTGCTGACAACACTTCATAGAAGAGTCACATATAAATGTAGTAAATTGATCCCATAGACTGCAAACCAAATAGGTCCTAATTAGATCTCGGTACAGCCCCACAGAAAATTAGTCAGTTATTGGTCTGTATAATTCTGTGGCTCTATGTAAAAGGGAAAGCCTGTTAGCTCAAGCATTTATTTTTCAGTTAGGAAAAGATAAAGCATATATATACACATCTATAAAGGCTGGAGCACCTCTCTTATGAAGACAGGCTAAGAAAGTTTGGGCTGTTCAGCCTGGAGAAGAGAAGCCTCTGGGGAGACCTTAAAGTGTTTTTCAGTGTCCAAAGTGACCACAAAGAAGCTGGAGAGGGACTTTTTACAATGGCACTTAGTGATAGGACAAGGGGGAACAGTTTCAAACTGAAAGAGGGCAGGTTTAGGTTATATATTAGGAAGAAATTCTTTACTGTGACGATGGTGAGGCATTGCAACAGGTTGCCCAGAGAAGCTGTGGCTGCCCCATCCCTGGAAGAGTTTAAGGCATTCCAGTGTTCAAGATCATGCCGATGATCTTTGAGGTCCCTTCCAATGCAAGCCATTCTGTAATTCTATTATTTTTATATTTTTATATATATATATATATACACACACATATATATAAAGAGAGAGAGAAATACAGATATAATTTAAACAGGGTTTAAGAAACTGAAGGGTTAATTGATCCAATAGTATGTCTGAAAATATGTCACTTTCAATGACATTTTATGATACTTGCACAACATGCAAGATCCCAGACATTCAGGCTACACCTGTAACATTTTATACATTAAATGTACCCTGGACTGTGTTCTAGCTCAGGAGCCAACTGGCATGGGCTGTTCCACATCATCTTATCCAAATCTTCTGCCCTCCACATCAGGATGGCTACAAGGAAACTGTCTGCTGGGAATAATCCTGTTTTAAATCCCAGCATGCCTGGGCATCGCTCAGGATAGTGCTGGTAGGCATGGGCTGAAAGCCTGTCACAGACTGCTCTGAGGAACACTATAAATGATAAAGTTCCTGTGTTGAGGGAACATTCCTGGCACGGTTTGTTTTACCAGTATAGACAGATCCAAGGAAAGCCCAAATTCAGGACCTTACGTAACTATACTGGATACAGCAGTTTCTAAGAAATGAAATATTATAAGAATCCTGAATTTCACACTGAAGATTGTGCAGTTTCCATGGGGCTCTTATGATCTTCAGAAGGAAAAGTGGTTGCACTTTAATGGCAAATCCTCTGCAAACATTTCTGAGGCCCTCAGGATAAAAGCATCATCAATTTTTAGCACCATGCTTCATGGACATAGCACTGCACATTGCTGCCCTGTGAGACTGCAACGTGTGTAGCCAAACCACAATTCTTAAACTGGCCACCAATTTCCAGCATGAATGTAGAGCTGAGTTCTGCAGTTCTCTCTGAAGGAAGTGCCATCAATTTCATTTTATGGGAGAAGAAACTAAAGAACCCACTAAACTTTGTGTGCAGGAATTTGGGGACTTTGCCTCAAACCCCAGTTCCAGCTCCAAAATAACTCTGTTACCTTCAAAAGTGTAATCCATGTCACATACCTAGAGCATGTAAAACATGGAAGCAGAAATGGCAAGTCTCAAGTCAGACCCTTAACCACAGGGCAAACTTCCTGTTATCTTTTTCTCTCAGAGAGACTTAAAAAGAAAGCAAGTGTCACAAGTGTTTGCAAGCCAGTGTTAAAACACCAAAATTTCCAGCATTTTGTACAACTGGAGCACTGGCGCAGAACTGGTTTCAGATTCTGCCAACTCCCGTGAAAAGAATGGCACTGTAGAAACTGAGTTCTACACGCCCATTGTGAAAGTTGGAGTAAGCATGCAGGATCTTTTCCAAGTGAAGCCCTGTTCTGCCACCTCTCATCCATCTCACCCAAGAACACACAAGCACTATTTGTTATCCTCCTTTTCAGCCTGCACAACTATGTTTTTTCTGGCTTGTATCCACAAAGGGGAAAAATATAACAAAGGAAAAGTCAAGGATGGATTATAGCTCAGAAAGAGATTTAATGACAAGCACATTGGCATTTTCTCTTTTATTTTTAGATTTCATTTTACCAGTTTCATTACAGCATTCTGCTAGGTGACATGTTGGACTTCGTTTGGTACAAATAGCCAAAACCTATGATGTGCTCCTGCAGTACTGTGCTGCTCCAATACCTCTCAGTGATTTCCCCTCCCTACCCTCCCTTATTGTTTCAAGCTGATCTTCAAAAGAAATGTCCAAACTTTATAAAAGAGTTTGTGCTTTTTGTTAAAAGCTGGTTTTAAAATCCATTTTCTCTTCTTTTCTCACATGCCAAATGCACTTGGACGTGTGAATATACTAGTGGGTCACATTAGTTTACAGGGAAGGTAAAGAAATGAGATGTTGCTGAGTTTCTAGGAAAGGTTAGTACATCCTGCCCGGGAGGTTGGTTTTTTTCATGGAAACTAGGATTATAGGCTATTCTCCTCCATCTCCTTACATCATTTGAACATTAAAGTGAGATATCTAAATTGGAGGCTATTTTTCATCTATAACCAACAGATGCAGACAGACACGCTCATTGCCTGTGTAGGGAGGTGAGCAGTAAGAACCCCTAGGCAAGTTGGTCTGGTGCCTAAAGTTAGATGGAATGAATCCAAGCTGAAGGTCTTCATCTTGCAGATTGTATTATTTTAATATGATTAAAGCATCTAAGGCATAGGATATGTACTTTTTCCGGACAATAGGAAAAAAAAAAGTGGGGAAGAAAAAGTGATCTTTTTGAGATACAAAGAAGGGGACATGGAAGAAAAGCTCATAAAATCGTGGTGAGACAAGAGCATTGATTAAGAGGCAGAAAGTATTTTTTCTTACAAACAAGGTGGGGAAAAAGCTCTAAGATTAGGGGTTTGGAAAGTCCATATCTATTAAAAGATAAAACTTCACCAGTGAGCTATGCTACTCAGGTACAATGAGATACAGTACTTATAATCTTTCAGTAATAGATTTCTAGAATTGTCAGCAACACAAATGGAGGATGTGGGCTTTAAACAACACATCTGGATGTAGCTAGATATATGCAGCCTAAAGAAGGTGCCAATATGCAATGGGATGCCTTTGGCTGATCTTAACGGAGAAAACCATGCCCTCGCCATGGCACATCTGGGCTGGATATCTTCCTCAGACAGATTCTCCAGGTCAGCTGGAGATTTCTGCACTTAGTCATGGGACCACCCTGGGGGGATTTTATTGCCTAATTAATCCTGGTCAGACAAAAGGTTCCTTGTGGCTACAATTTATGTAAATGTGTGAAAATCCACTTTCCCCTCTCCCAAGCCTCTTCTTCTCCCACTGATATCAAGAGGAAGGAAAGATGGAAGCAGTACTGAGGCAATGCAGATGAAGGCAAAGAGAGATATAAATGAAAACATTAAGCACAAAGAATTTTCTTTTCCTATCCATTTTTATGAAGCATTACTGAATCCTCCCATCTCTTTTATAAACCACAGTGAATTGATTAAGAGCGAGGTTTCGATCCTTAGGACAGAGTATAGGTTTAGATTAGGAAGAAATTCTCCACTGTGAGGGTGGTGAGGCACTGGGACAGGTTGCCCAGAGAAGTTTTGGCTGCCACACCCCTGAGACTATTCAAAGCCAGGTTGGATGGGGTTTTGAGCAACCTGGTCTAGTGGGTGGCATCTCTGCCCATGGAAAGGGGTTACAGTTAGATAATCTGTAAAGTCCTTTCCAGTCCAGCCCATTCTATGAGCCAGAGATTCCCTTGGAAAACACTGATCAATGTTTAAGCTCCAGCTGAAGCTGGCAGAGGTGCTTGAATGAAAGCTTTAGTGATATATAAAGCAAGGAGGTGAGGAGCGATCACAAGCTATGGCAACCCTAACTTGGAACTTATTCTTCCCCTGACCTGTACAAAACTTTGGAACATACCACAAGGCACCTTCATATTGAGTTATTACTCATTGGCTGTTAAATTGTCTTGCTTCACTTCACTTATCAGTAAATTCATTTGTTGGAGTTTGTATATATCAAGACCACCTGGTTCACAGGAATAAACAATCTTTTTACTCAGTGCATAAATCTAACAAAGCAATTTTAACATTACATTTACCTTAAGTTTGTTGATACTTTAAAATCAGTAGTGAGTGTGGAATGAGAAAAAATGACCCGAATTTCTCTTTTTATTCTAGTAGACCTATTGAAGAAAGCAAATGGCTGTTCCAAAGGAATTTTCCACACATCTACATATATCATTTTAATTTATTAATTCAAGAAAGAGCAATTTAAACCCTGCTTTTCTGGCATTGCAATTAGACCTATGAAAAATAAAATTAAAACAGTGAAAAATTTCAACACAAATGTTGAGTTAAACAGGGAATTTGAGATTAAAAGCATCTTTAGTCTCTCTATCCTTGGACATCCTTTTCTTCTGAATGGTTTTTTGTAAATGTGATCAGGCTACATCCTTGAAATTCTCTTCCCAATTAAAGAATTCACAATAGTGAAAAACTGTGCTATGAGAAGAGCTTCTTTTATTAGAATTATTCATCAGTTCAGCATGGCAGAATTTTCATCTCATAACATCACGTAACTCTTCAAGGCTTTGGTGCTTAATGCAAGGCAGTTGTGCCAATGTATTCCTGGAAACTGCAAAGATCAATGAGAGATTTGAAGAGCAGATTTTAAGCTGGTTAAAATTATGAAAGAACAGTCAAACCTCTAAGTGAATGGATTAATGCATTATGTTATATTTCTCAGTCAATTTTTGTACTTCTCTATAACTGTATAACAACAAAAATTAATCATGAATAAAAAGATATTTGAAGGCATGGAACAGAAGCTGAAGGACAGACTGAAATACATGTGGATGTTTCTGAATCAGGCTATTACAAACAAAACTCATCTATTTGTTTATCTATCAAATAAACAATTTCTGGGTAAGGGAAACTTGTGAGCTTATCCATTTAGATTTCACACACATAAAAAAAAAAAAAAGGAAACAAAGCCACACTCAGGATTGAGATTGCTAGTTATAACACAGAAAATAGAGATTTCAGTAACTTTTAAGTGGGCACGTGATTATAATAGGGAGGGTGAGGGGTAGAAATGAGAGATGTCAGTCTTATTCTTCCACTGAGCACCCTCAAGGATAAGTCTTGAGACCTGTTTTATTCCCAAACATCATTAATCACCTGAAAGCTGCTCTTAGAGCTGCAGGTGACAGGTCTAGGGATTTCATTAACACAGACTTTCTTACTAGGTGGTTCTGAGGAATAGCAGAAAAAGGATGAAAGTTAGGAGGAACAAGCTGTAGTCACACTCACGAGGGTGAAAATCTTGGTTAACTCAGGTTAACTGTCTGACTTGTGATTTTGAATCGCTGCAGCTTCTCTTCATTCACTTTAAAAAAACCTCATAGACCCTAGATTAGCTTCTAGTCCCTAGAAACCACTTAGAGCCATCAGTTCGATTATCACTGTTCCAGTTGTGTAACTAAATCACTTGCTTGAAACTGTAGGCCCACTGGTTGGAAATGATTAAGATGGAAAAGATTTGGATGAATTGTTCAATGGCAATATTCTAGACTTAGGATGTAGAGGGAAAGGAGGCAGAAACATAAACACCATTGTCAAAGGTAGCATCAAGACAACATTTGCTGTACTGTTTACAGTCCCACTGACCCAAAATCAGTTTTAGGTCTTAACCTATGACAGGAGAAGAGAGGAAATAGAGTAACTATGACATTAAGAGGAAAATAAGAACCTTTCTTATGAGAGTAATTAAAATACATAATTTGTTTAGTCTAGCAAATAAAGTTTGAATAGCCTACTCCATAAATATATCAAAATAGTAAACACAGAGAGGAGTAAGTACTACTTAACCAGAAAGCTGGGGTTAGCACAAGAAATAATTAGCAGCAAATAACATTACACTTGGCAAGTAGAAGGTTTGTAACTGGGCTACAGATCTGCAACAGTCTTACAGTAGCAAGAAACCCAGCTAATTTTGGGTTGAACTTTGATGCACTTAAGAAAGGTTGGATAGACTATTAGGGGAATGAGGCATCAGCAGCCAGGAGTTCCTTCCAAGCATATTTCTTTATTTTTCCTCTACCTAAATCAGAAGTGGTTTCTCTAGAACTCTTTAAGCATGACAGCAAAGTAATGGTAAAGAAAAAACAGCTGATATTACTTATTTGGATGAGTGACCTTTGCATAAGACTATCATGTAAACTTTGTACTTAATAGCAAATTCTTAATAGTAGGACGTACTAAAATTCTGGTTTTCAGAATATAATTCCCCATTTGTGTTCTTTCTATTTTATACCTGAAGTATCTGGCACAGAAGATGTTGAGAAACAGGAGACCAGACTAGATAGGCCACAACATTTGTAGCACTTTGCCTGTATGGCAAGTCCTACATTCTTGTTTTCAAAGGTTATACAGCTGAAATGTATTATCTTCGTCTTGGATTCTTTGCTCTTTCTGTTGTGATTTTCTCTGACATAAACCATAGCAAAAGAGCCTACATGATTTCAACACTAGAAGATTGCAAAGTAAACCATTTTTACATACCATGTCTGGTAACACTTTAAAATAATAGCCCAGTTAATTAATGATGAACTACAGTGAATATTCTTATACAAGTACATATGACATTCTTATTAGTGCCAAATGAGTTCATCGTGATTAATGTTATTACAGTACATACCAGCAAAATTCATAAAAGCCATTGCTCTGGATGGTTACCCAGCACCAAAAAGTGCTCCCCTCCAGCAAGCAGCCCACACTCAATAAGGAAGATGAACAAAGTTCTATTCTGAGATCCATGCAGTTGCATTTTTATCAGCTCAGTATGAAATACAGGCCTTTAAAGGAGATCTTCAGAGGAACCTTCATCTTTAGAAAGTCAGTCACAGTAGAGCATGGTGGCTGATGGGCTTAAAAGTCAGGCAACTAATGTAGGGTACCACAGGGCTTGACTTATCATCAGTGCAGGTAAAAGGCTGTGGAGCTGCAGGTGCTCATCCTCTTTAGACAATCTTTTTGTCCTGATGTAAAACATTAACCATGCCTGACTGCGAGCATGCTTAGGGCCTGTGGGGAGAGGGGTGCTGGGTCCCACTGCCCTTTCTTTCCATCAGCAGCATGGCAGGAATAGGCAACTTTGCCTCCCTAGGACGTGTGAGGATGGTGCTTAGTGCCCAGATTTCACAGCTCAAGATGAGCTCCAGAGGCACTATTTACACTAATAAACTCAACAGGGCCAGCGACTGGCAAACATCGCTCCATGCTGCTAACCACTGGCAGCACTTCCTGGCAGGCTTTTGGCCTGTGTCAGCTAAAATGCCCCCTGACACCAGGCCAGCGTGGTTCAGGGATCAGCATAGCCAAGAACCATTCCTCACAGGCAATTTGGATGTAGGCACTTTGCTTTGGGGGAAAGTCAGCAAGTTGAAGTTCATGCACGCAAACTGAACTTAGTGCCAGAGAATGTACCATGATTTATTTCTCCAGCTCCTGTAGATACAGCCAGAAAAGCTGTGCCTCCTCAGACCCAAGCCAACCCTGACTCCACAGCTGCAGAAAGAACTTTTGGTTTTCCTGCTATCCCAGCTCATGGTAGAAATTGAAACACAACCTCTTCTAGGAGTGGAAATATGGACAGTACCAGTGCTGCTATGGAGGAGCAGGAGACAACTTAAGGAAGAGCTAAAGCTGCAGGACACTGGAAATAGTTGACCAGCAAAGTGCAAATTTGCAATATTAACACCTGAAGGGCATATTCTTCCAGCTTATATAGAAAATTGTCTGTTTAACTTCAAGATCTGACCTCTCAAGAGTTTCATATGCTTGGAAAGCTGAGATATGCACTGCTGGGCTCCACAGTCACTGATAGTAGATTGATGTATGCAAGCTTTTAACACTGAAACTGAATCCATCATATTTAAATTATACTAAAGATCGATGGTTAACTTCCTTTGAAACCCAAAAGGAAGGACTGATTTTCCATCTCAACATTTCTAAGGGTCAGAAAATTGATTTCTCAACTGTTCCAAAGTCATCATTAAAAGCATTCTGAAAATGAAGATGAAGGAGCTTGGAAATAAGGGTATTTACTTTTGAAATATCTAGAATTTCAGAGAAAACTGATATTAAATCTGGGATATTTTAGCTAGAAATATTGCCAGTAATAGTAATTGTCCCCATTATTTATACTGAAATGTAATTAAAATCATTATGAGGGGAGTTTTCTCACTAAAATAAGCAGAATAAATGAGAAAAGCTATTAAGAGTATCTTTCCTAGTAAAGAGTCTCAAAAATTTTAAGATAAATTTAATTCGGAAGATAAATGAAACCTTTAAAAACAAATCCATTCCTTCTGAAACACCTGCCATTCACACTCTAAAGCCACTTGTCCAATCTCATTTCTTCTGTTATACCATAACTTCTGGTCTTGTGATCTACATGGTCAAATGTTTAAACAATAGTTCAGCTTTAAGCTTGTGTGTAGTTCCAATGACATCTGTATCTCTAATCATGCTGATCATGAGCACATGGTTAAATACATGAGTTCTGATAAAGTTTCTCAGTTTTCTCTGCAATTCCTCTCTTTTCAGGATGAATTAAGCCTTTCGTTTCTCCATGCCCTGCAAAATTTTCTTGCAGGCCCAGTTACAATGTCAGGGTTAAACTCATAAGAAATAATTTACCTGTTACCTTTCAGATAAACTGTCGGGAACTGTCCACAAAGACTCTTTAAGTTCTCAAAACCTCAAACCCAATGTTCTTTACATCACTGAACTCATATCACCCATTTCAAGACCTCCTGCATCAGGGCTTATTGAAAACACCCAGTGCCCTCTTTGACATCCTATTAATCTCCAGTTGTGTAGCACCATAAAATGTGGTGTCTTGGGTCAGGAAGACCAACACGACTTAGTGCTTTATGTGTCAAAACCAACCATCGACTTGCAACCAGAAATGAATCCACAAGTCATAGGTTTGGCCACATATATTCCCTATGAGGCATTTTGGAACATAGATGTAAACACAAAAACTTGCCACACTTGGTGCTGTTGGAGGAGGTAGATAGGCAATAAGAAGAGTGACTGCTGGGGAATCTGTTCTAAATTCTCATCTTGACTCAGTCGATGTTTCATTCTAGCCCATATGTGGCTCAGTATTCTCAAGGGCAAAGCATGGATGATACTTTTCCATTTAAGTAAAATGTTGTGATAGAATGGATGAGTAGGCAAATGTGTTATACAGCATTAGGGAAGTCACAGAATTTGTCCAAACTGAAATAATAAAAACTAAGCAAACTCAAAGGAGGGGCATGCATTGTCACAATCAGCTCTGGATTAGACTCTGAATAGTTGTGTGTCTGGTGACACAGCCTATTAGGAAATTTGCCCTAGACTTCCCACCTTTAATTCCCTGTTCAGTGACCCTCAACCGTAGTTTAACAGTTTTTATTGCTTCTTCTATGTAATTGGTGTCCATCACAAACTTATTTTAATTTTTAACTAATATGGTAGCAATTCTGAAAAATGAAAATAAGGGCAAAAGTATCTGAAATCTCTGTTTCAATGAAGCAAAGATTTCTTTTTTTCATTTAAGAAACCTGAATTATAGCAAAAAAGGAGAGTTCTGTATATTAGGTGTGGGATTTTGCCTTCTTGAAAAACAAAATGATCAAAAATGAGTTTCAGAAAACAGTCTGCATTTGCAACTCACTTGGAAAAAACACCCTCGCTTTTAATAAACCTGTCTTGAAAAATCTCAATCCTCCATGACCATTTTAGTCTTCTCATAGCTCCTAGATAAAGGAGTAGGTCAGAGTGACCTTTGTTCTCAGCAGCATTACCATTCTCAGATTTATTTTTTTTTATATCCTGCAGAATATTTTGGCCTATGTCAGCTAAAGGAGGCAAGATGGGTAAAACAATCCATGGCTTTACCCAGGCACTTGCTGTTAGTGTAGTGTTCATTTTTTGAGTGTCCAAATGATTTTCATATCTGTTGATGACTCACGACCATCAATAAAAACAACAAGATCTGAACATAAACTATAACATATATGGCTGAATTTGGCAATTAATCAGACTCATGGTGTCTCAAATTTGGCATTTAAATTTTGGCATGCAATGTTTTACCGCAGCACCTCAAAGTTTTTATGATAGTGCTGCATTGTACGTGAAAGGGGTATGGGGAAGTTGATTAGCTCTCATGAATTTTGGACATATAAAGCCCCAGATTTTAAAGTCATGGACAGGATGGAAAATAATATGGGGAAATTAATAATTCTGACTTCATAGTTCAAGTAGATACTTATCCATATGATAAGTAATAATTGTTCCCTAATTCAGTAACATCTACTCCCTCCCTTAAAAGAGGCAAAGGTCCCTCTGAAGCAAAGCATATTGGACCATGCAATTAGTGACAGCATCATATGCACATGAGATTTTAATTCACATTGTATGGGAGAGCAATTTCCAAGCACTTGAGTATTTGACATTACAACCTGAATAATATCTTTTTAATAAATCTTTGGGCAGTTAATTTGCATTTAAAGACTCTGGAGCATTTGGAAAAATGATAGATTGACACATTGGTCAAGTTTTCCTTTGATGAGTAAAATTTTATTTTCTAGTACATACATATTTAGTGCTGTGCTAACATTTTTCCATACTTATACCTTCATGTCAAGCCACTTTTAAATTTATTTCCAGAGGAAAGCAGCTCAACATTCAACCAGAACAAGCTTTATAAAAAAAATTGTGGAAAGAAGAAATTAATTCTGACACATCTGATCAGCAATTTGTAACATCATTCATCTCAAACTCCCCAGACAACTGAAACCAACAAAAGATGATAATTTTTGAAACAGTCTTCAACTGGAAATAATTTTCTATCTTCCCCAGCTCCTCTACTCCCCACCCCCAAAATATAAAGCATTTTATACAGTAACATCTTTAATCTTTTCTTTTGTCTCCCTAGCACATAACACAGATGGGCTGTGATAGGAAAACCTGGCCACAGTCCACTTCTCTCCTAAAGAATGAGAAACAAAAGATGATTGAAACTAACCCAACCTGCCCAATGAGCTACTTTCAAAAGAAAAGAATACAAAATATTAACCTTTGTGGTTTTTTGGCTGTTTTTGTTTGCATGTTATTTTTACTTTTGCTTTTCACATTATAACAATTCAGGGCCCTGGAACAGACCAGTATGGCTTCAGGCTAGTCGCCGTGGCAGAGAGGCTGCTGTCCCCTTAAAGAAAAGTGATATACTCCAGTCCAGCCAAAGGCATCTTGTAATCACATTCACATTATGAAATGGAGCAGGGTGCAGGTGAGAGCAATGGAGGAGGAGGAGAGGGTAAGGAAAGGCAATGCAGGGGAAAGGGAACTAATTTTTTTTCCATTGAGGTTAAATAGATGTAGGGTGGCAAACTGGACACAGCTACATGCAGCTGAAGTCTGAAATCAAGTAAGAATCACAGTGCCTTCTCAATATCTTGTCAAGAAGGTTATGTGATGAAATTATTACTTAAAACAAGTACCTCAATCATTTGGCAACAATAAATAAGATTTCATAAAGGGAGCAGTCCCTGATGGATATAACAAAGTATATTGGCTTTATCTACATTTATATTTATCTGCACTCTAATAAAGGGCTCTTTCTATACTGAATTATCCCTTTCCTCTTGACAGATAGCACAGTGATTAACATTCCTTGGCAGAATGTAGAGAAGTTCTGGTGTCAATAAAGTCTCACTAAATTGAGTAGAGTTCAGATGATAAATGTCTCATTCTTTTGTATCCCAGTTCCATTATCAATCAGTTAGGCAAACAACTCATTTCAGGTTAAAACACCAAACTCCCCAGATCCCCTCACCTCAAAACAGAGTGCAGGGTAATACGAGTGAACTTACTCAAAAACAGGGGATACCTGGTTATTGCACACAACCTCCAAGTTTTAACGGTGCTTGCGTAGCACAGGCCAGTTGTACAAACAAGTGAGCAAGATTTAAAACATATTCTATTTTGAATACCACAGTTTCCTTAAGGGCAGTTTAATGCAGCATATTTTTCAGATTTCCTGTGTGTTGCATGCCACTGTGATGTAATCTAGCGAGATGCTCCAAACTGTGACAGACATTTTCAAATGTGAAAAATATGTTTCCAAAAAAACAAGGTTACTATCACATCAGCCTTCAACAATGAAGGAAAGCTAGGCTGACAGGTCTGAACGACATTTTGTGATATCTCAAATCTCCAAGGGTATGTAGCCCTGCTAATATGTGCAATACAAGAACTTAAATGAGCTCCAACTGAGTCAAATGAATATTCTGAAGAGATCATACTCTTTATGTTTAGGAACAGTGGTCACTGTCTGAATGAATACCTTCTGAAAGGCCATGTAGCAATAGGAATGCATTTAAAATTTAAGCAATAGTGCATACAGCCCTAGCAAGACTTTAGCAAGTGCACTAGTTTGGAGCACTGAGAAAAGCCAAGTTTATCATTGTTTCTGACAGGGAAGGTTGAAGAAATGAACAGCTTAAGGTAGTGGAAAGTCTGAGGCACAAGGACAGCAATAATCTGCTCTCCTTGTCTTCAAGAGTGAAAAGTAATGGACTTTAACTGCATTGAGGAAGACTCTCATCAGATATTATGGAAAATTACCTAATGGTAAGGATAATGAAGCACTGGAATTGATTTCCTAAGGAACCTATAGGATCCCTGGAGGATTTTATGAGCAGGTTAGGCAAGCATCTGGCAGGAATGACACAAGTTTATTTGATTCTGCCTTGAGCCACAGCACAAGATGACCCTTGGAGGTCTGTCTCTCATACCTGTATTTTCTATGGATCTGTATTTTTGACAACTGGAACAGAAATACCAGATTTCAAATAAAATTTCTCTTTAGGAAAAACCTGGACTTAGGTCTTTGATTTAGCCATAAAGTCTTCTTTTCAGCTTTGATTGCCTCTTCCTATGGCATGGCTAGTTGAAGGGGAAACTTGACTATGATAAATAAAAATGTATGTGGTAAACGAAACCAAAAGGTTATAAAGGACTACTTTAACATGATAATTTCATAAGGAGAGTCAACAGTAGGATGCAAGCGACAAATATTTTCAAAGCAGAAGTGCATCTTGCTAAAAGTATGAATGACTGATCACTGAAATTATCTCCCGAGGAAAATGATGGAATACCCTCTCTTGAAGACATGGATTCAAAACTGGCTATCTTTCCAGAAGATACATTTTAGTCTTATAAATTACTGGATTCTGTATGGAAATAACAAGTTAAATTACTATGGCTGCATTGTACAAAAGATCAGTTATATAAATATTTATTTTTATCTTTTTCTCCTAGTGCTCTATTCCTGTTTGAAATTATTCATATTCTATAATCACATAATCTCTTTCTTACATGATGGAACAATATTGTTCTCATCTTCTTTTTTTTTTCCCAAAACAGCTCTCTTTCCCATCTCAGATATTCAAAATGCTCACCAATAAAATTCCGAGAACACCAAAATTTTCATAATTCTTTGGATTTTGGATTCTCAGATGGGAAGAATATACCATTTTCTGTTTTCATAACTGCCTATTACCAGAATTAGGTTACATTTCAGAAAAAAAAAGCCATTTTGAAGTATAAAAATAGCCTTTATGGTTTCAAAAATGTTAGTATTAATTATATCAACATTTTCAAAAGCAAAATAAAAAAAAAATCAGTCAAGTGAAAGAAAAAATTAACAGTACTTTGATTTTGCAAAGCAGCTTTTTCCAATAAAAAAATCTATTTTAAATGTTCCCATCCCACTTAAACTTTAATTTTTTTGTTAATAAAATCCTCCTGCTCTTCTGCTTTAATTCTGTCACCAAAAGTCTTTTTCTCCAGCATTCTTATGGCTTGGGCTTTTTTGTTGATTTTTTATCCAAAATCTCCAACTCATCACCTTTCCTTTCAGAAACAATAGGCTGGAACTAAGAAAAACAGAACAAAGAGAAAAAATATCTTCCTATCTCTGGCTCAGTTAAACAAATTATTTTTTTATTGGACCAAATTATTTGGATTACCTTGCAAAATCATCACAAGAAATCACTTTGACAGTATTTGTGTCTTTCAGAAATGTCCACAGGGATAAATCCACACTTATTTCCATAGCATTGAGGGAAAATTTACACAGCTTTGGAGGCAGAAGCCACCATTCTGTAGCTCTACTGAAAGTATTTGCATTTCATGAAGGTACCCACTGACAAGTCTTTTAAGATTTTGTCATGTGAATCGCAATAAACTCCAAGTTCACCTTGTTGGTATCCTGCACTTCAGATCCTTTAGTCAGAATAACACTTGGTACAACCAAAACAGCCCATAAAGTGCTCTGTGTGTGCCGTCACCAAAATCAACTTGATTTGTCATTCCAAAAAGTAAACCCATCTTAGTTACCTAAACCATTTGTTGAGACTTTGATTACACTCTCGTGAAAATTAATTTCTTATCACCTGCATTCTGTACCAGACTGTCCATTCCCATTATTTGATGGGACGGTGACACCAGGTAGACCAGCCCACAGCTGTCTGGATCATCTCACTTCTGCTGTTTGTTTGCTGGCACAATATTACAGTTCTTCCTCTGTTCTGGAGGTTCCCCAGGATTTCAGGACTTATTAAAAATGAACATCTGTGAAACAGAGATGTCCTCAGCCAACTCTTTCAGGATCCTCAAGTGCAAGTCAGCCAAGACAGACGGTATAAAAATGTTTATCCCTAGCAGATCTCTACTGTTTTCTTTCAGTACTGATGAGCTAGGAAGGTGATAAAGTATGTCACAGTATATATTTCCAAATGGAAATGAGAAATCCGTATTACTTGTGTCTTTTTTACTTCATCACTGTCAGTATTGTCTGCTTTCTCTAGCATCAAGCCTACCTCCTCCCAAAGGTTTCTTCTGCTCCTAGTATCCTTATCCCTGTTCTGTAACCAAGGATTTTGTAATACTTTTATTTCTCCTAACAATACCACAATTTCTAATTTATAAAAGTTGTTTACAACTATCTCTATTTTCTTCCTATATGTCAGATATTTGGGGATGAATATAGCCTTGTTTTCCCACTGTACCAGAATTTATTTTAGCAAATTATATCCTATGAGTGTGGAATCAAGACTTACTAGCCAAATAATAAACTCTTGCTGAGGAACTCCCTGCTTTCATTCAGGTTTTTACATCTCCAATTTTCCTTAGAGGCAAATTTATTCATCACTTCTCCCTAACTTCCACAAAATTTATTCATCACTTCTCCCTAACTTTCACAAATACGCTAGTTGTTGGGACTGTTCTCTTTTAATGTATTAAGTATAAGCTACATATTACTTACAATCAGATTGTGATCATCAGACCCACAGCCACTAAAGACTGCTGCACAGTGTTTAATTCATCTATATCCATCAGAACAAGATCCAACATGAAATTACTCATTGTCAAACCCAGTATGTTTTGTGTTAGAAAACCATCATCTATCATCCATCATTTTTAGAGGCTTTTCTACCCTCTGCATGAAGTGGAGCTTCCATCATTGCATCCTGGATTCGAGTCCCTCATGACAATTATTCTTTCTATATATTAAAGACAGGTGTTGCTGTGACTGGATTCAGTGGGCTGTAACTAACTCACATTGGTGCACGGTCCTGGCCTTTGTTAATTAGTGTAGATTCATGGCCATTCAAGACTGCACATTTCAGGTTTCCCTGTAGACTCACAGTGTTCAGAACTTCAGTTCACCATATTCAACCTTTTTACTATTTACACATTTTCTCTATATTTTTCATGTCATTCTATAGACAGCTTTACTCAGAAAGGAAGATGAGTCTTTCTTGCACTAATGAAAAACATATATTGAAATTAGCCAGTAATGCATTTTGCATCTCCCAATGAGTTACTTCTTCTCATAGACTTTGAGTCCTTAAAAGACTATTAAGATTCTCCCTCCAGCCTGTGGAATAACACAGGTTGTTAGACCCCACTGCTTGTTACTGGATCAAGTTTACTCCTGATTGAAATATTTCAAAGGGATTGATGGTCCTGGTATTGGTAATGAACACTTTGCACCACCCGTATCTCCATTCTGACACAAAAGATCAGACAAGAGATCATGTGAAACCTTGGCATTATTTCTTTAAAGTTACATCAGCCAAAAGCACACCTGAATATTCTACTACGGATTACCTCCCCCCCACCAAAGACCCAAAGTAACTAGTTTAGATTAAAGATATCTCTCTTCCATATGTAATTCTAAGTGTGAACCATAAATTCTGCATAATGCTGAGGATTCCATTCTCTAAAAATATGGTGATGGACAACAAAAGAGTTCCTTTGCAAATGAGTAATGCTATCAAATTAAATGCAACTTATGACAATAATTTATCATAAATTCCCTTTAGTTTTTCTTAACTGGCATTACCATAATTCACATGAATATTATTTAAATCATAATATATTTGTAAAGCAAGAGCCTTGGATTCCTATATTCAAAAGAATTTATTTTTTTAAAGGCTATGGAATTGTATGTTGGAACAGCATACATATTTGACAGCCTCTTAATCTAAAAAGCCTGCAAAACTCCACCATTTCACAAGCTGAAGAGCAATTTTCATAATTATAATTACACAGAAGCATGCACATAAACTTGGCAATCCCCATCTAGGCAACTATCTCAGACTAAACTTAAATTGTTAATGCTCCTTTGCATTGAACCAAGCCAAAGGGAGCTGTGAGACCTGATTTTGCTAATAAAGCTGATTATCTGAGATAACACTCACTAAACTGCCAATGTTTGTTGCAGCTACAAGGTTCACTAAGGGCAAAAATATACATAAAAAAATCTCCAGAAAGAAAGAACACTGCTAATGAATATTTTCCATGTTGGGAATGGTTATGTCTGCCCTGCAGACAATGTACCCAGACCCTTTAAAACCAAGTTAGCGCCACTGATAAGGCAGCAAGAAGTCATCTTGCTTTAGCTGATGGCAAGCAACAGGGTCAAACCAGCCACCATGAACTGGAGCAACATGAAGGTGTTCGTGTCACGAACATATGACTGCCCTGTGCAGCCAAAATCTGGGAAAAGAATGACACTGGAGACTCCACGCCAGCACTCCATGTCTGAAAGCACCGACTAAGCTGATGTGATGGGCCCAGATACGCTGGCTGGAGAGTCAGACTGCACTACAGGTTCGTTAAAAAACATCCAGAGCACCCCAGGGAGTCTGGCTGCAGTTATCCTGTCACGGGACTGAATCCAAACCCTAATGCTATCCACACTTGTGCTGCGGGTAGGAGCACGAACTCCCTGCCCACTCATCCCTGCTAGAGTAGGTCAAGACAAAACCTAAACCTTTGCAAGGCTCCAAAGCTCTGTAAAGCTGCAAAGCTCTGGTGTAGACTAAGTCTAAACTGCTGTTTCTGTATAACAGCATGAGGCACAAATCTTTGGTAGTGGTAGACTTCAGGTTTAAAACTCTGTTCTGGTACCAGTCCATGTTGCTCCCATCATCTATTGGGTAACGATGCAGTGTGAAAAGCCCTAGTACCCCAAGGTCACAAGATATGCAAGTACAAGTCTATCACAACATGGCAAATATGCTGTTGACCCTGAAAAATTGCATTTCCATTTCCCTTCTCACCCATGCAAGAAGTCCAGCTTGGCTCTCTAAATCCCTAAATTTCCAGTGAACTGAAAAAAAAAAAGTCAGCGATATTTCAGAAAAAAAAACCCCACAGCTCTCATTTGTACCCTGCAAGCAAAGAAAATCAAGGTCATGAAGCACTGCCAAATTACAATTTTTCCTTTTTTCCAGTTAGAATGGGTTTCAGAACTGATTTTGGAAGGAAAAAGGCTACCAATGAACCAAATTGATGCCAAAATTCAGATTTGAAAGTAAAAGATCCTGAGCTACAATACATGAACTGTATTACCAGAGGATGTCCCAGATAGATTCTCTCTCCTGTAAACAGGACAATGTATTCAGATCATTTTCTGACTCATATCCATCATGAACTATATCTACTCCTTTTCTTTGCATTGTCTTACTTCTGGAGCAGGCAGCCCCCCTTTCAGGCAGCTATATTTTATTTTAAAACAAGCCGAAAAACAAACACTTGTGCATGTTGTTTAGTTTTATGGTCGCAGGATGGTACGGAGCCTGTTTCTAACATGTAAGTCCTCAGATACTTGACAGTGTCAGTAAGCATTGAATGAAACTGGGATTTTACTAGAATACTGGTGTAAGAATATTATTTAAAATAATATATAGATGTTAACATTTTAATGACTTGTATGATTTTCGATACCTAGAATTGTTGCAAAATACCACTATGAAAACTGTACAGTACACTGTTGAAGCAGATTGCCAAGGGATTTTTTTGACTTGAAGTAATCAAGTCAATGAAGTCCTGAAATATTAGCCATTGTCAATAGCTCAGGAAGACCTCACTGATTTTTAAGGCATTCCCCAAAGATTTAGTCATTCTGCAAGTATCTCTCTGTTCCCAGACACGCAGTTCTGCTCAGTGAGGCTCAACTTCTAGGCCAGCAAGAAGTCATCACGTTGGTTAACAAGCAGCTGTGCTGTAAAAAAGACTGAAGTGGAATAAAAAGAACAACTTGTCATGTGTTCACCTATGATAATCATGCAACAGTGTCATGGGAACACACACCTGGATGCAGCTGGTACTTCTTGACCTACCCAAGACTCCCCCAGGTGTCACAGGGCTGTTTTGAATGATGCATGGGTCAAGATCTGGTTGGAGGTCTGTAAAACTCTTGAGAGCCCTTGAATCACATACCTGAAATGCAGCAGCAGCATTCTAATACTACACATGACCTAGCTGAATGATTTCTATTTGTGGTGATTTAACTAAATTTGGGGCAACTGCAATCTGTGTTTTCCTCAGCAGGTTTATGGGGATTGCAGAAATAAGCCTTCCAAAATGGGATAAAACAATTCTGAAATCTGTTTCTAGTAAATTAATGTGTCTCATTGCATGAAAAAGACATTTTAAAAGTTCATGAAGACAGAACTCATTGCAGAATACTGTTGGCTGACCTTCATATGCTTCTTCTACTCTGTGCCCCAAAAGGCATTATATGCATGTAATTTCCAATATGGGAACAATTTGAGTTGTAATTAGGCAAATCTCAGAAGGTTCCGCCACTGATTTGTTCATTCTTTCAATATTATTCTATAGGACACACCAAAAACATTACATTAGGTTCAAGCAGGAGACAATTAAGAAAACTTTAATCCTGTTACAAGGGTATGTAAACATATCATCACTTCATAATGGTGTTATTATACTTTACATATTGGGCAGATGGGTCGTATTGGTGTTCTGGCATTTAGTATTGCACATGCTGTCTCCAAATATAACTTGCCATATTACCAGACACATTTCCCATTATAACACCCATTGAATGAGGGTTTTCTGCTAGAAACTGTAATAACAAATCTGTGAAAAGAAGTAGTGACAAAGTTAAGAGACTGGGACAACTTTTTTTCAATTAGCCTTTTGTTACGATGAAAAAAGTCAACAGATTAATATTACATTGAGAAAAAGTCTAACAATATATAATTTTTATTTTAAAACTCAGTTCTATGATGAGAGGAAAGCACCATTGTCCTTCTTTAATGTGCAATTTTTTTTTCATTTCCTTTTCAGGTTTGTAATTTATGTGTCATTTCTATACCATTCATAAATACATAGTGTAAGTATAAAAAATATCTCTATAAGCTTACACACATGAACACATATATATATGTGTATGTGTGTGTAAGGCAAGGGATATATAGGATCCATTACTATAGGCACTAGCTGAAGACTAGTTGAAAGTCAGACCTTTTGTACACTGGTTAATACAGGTGAACTTAAAGATATTGTAAAGCTTATATTTACTCAACATCCATTATTGTAGAATGCTTATTCTTTAAACTCAAAAAAGACGATTTCTTCTGCAAATTACATTAAGAAATACGAATAAAAGAAGCAAACTAATTGCATACATATAGCATGTTCTTTTGGTCAAGTGATAAATTACTATAACTATAAAGTACAGAGAGAATCTTTCACCTTTACTTGAATGACAAAGTGATTAATCTCTCAAGGTATCTATTTTAACAACAGGATAATATTAAAAATCAGCTTACTTAAAACAATATGGAGTATTTTGGTATCGGCTTAAATTATGGAGAAACATAAAAGAAGAATATTTAAATCACAAATTTTGTGTGAACCAACTGCTCACAATATGGAACATGAAACTGGCAATGTTAGTACAACAAATTTAAGATCTACTTGATGGAGCTTTAACACCAGTTTATATTCACTGCTGTGTTTGTGGTCTTCATTTTGCAATTAGAGCACAAAGATTGATCTGGGTCTGTGTGCGATAGAGGATGACTAAGAAACTGCAGAATAGGAGAAAGGATTCTTCATGCCTCACTTGGCATTGCTTTCCTGCTGCCAGTAATCAGAGGCATAAGGACTTCCTATGACAGAGATTTTTTCTTCATATTATTAGCCTTTGAGTACCCTTTTTCCATGAATTCATCTAATTGCTTTCTTAAATTCACATAAACTTTCAAGATTGTAAGTGCCACAGTTTAACTTATGTGCTGTTTATTTTGAACTTGCCATCCCATAACCTTCATAAAGTCCCTTCATGTTTTGCTTTATGATAAACAGTGGATAAACATTCCCCATTCACTAAAATCATGCCATATCTGATTCCTAATGTCTTCTACCCTCCTCAATCATCCAGCACACTAACTTAGCAAAACTGCACGTTAGAGGATCTGAATATATTGAAGTCTTAAAACTACCATTTCCTGACTACTTAATTAGATTGCCTTTTAAAGTTCAAAGTATTTCCACCTCCTCTCTGAAAGAAATACATATTTTTCTAAATTGTGCTTCAAAAAGACGTGCCTCTGGTGTTTGGGGCTGTGCTGGAGGATCAAACTACTGAGAAAACTGATAGCAAAAACAATTAATAGCACCACTGAGTGGTTATAATTCAAAGCGTGTAAGGCAGATGTCAGCTCATTTATACAGCACATGTGTGTATGTGACAACTGTCAAAAATACTTTTTTAGAAAGAGAACAGGTTGTGTAGATTTAACAGGTGAAACCTCTTCTGTAGCCAGCGTCCTTCAGGCATAAACCAGGCAGTGACTTAAGCAAACAATTCTCCTCCTCCTCCGCAAAGTGAATCATATCACACAGCTGGTATTTGGGCACCACAAGTTAAAATGTGTCTGTTTTTCCAGCTGAATCTGTCAAAGTCAATGTGATGGTAGCATTAGAGACCCAAGCCAGCACAAAATGGTGAGAACAAAAGAACATGTCCTCCCTACCAACAGAAACACAACGCAAACAAGCAAACAAAACCTGTTACTCATTAGGCTGATGCATGATTTCCAGCTTGAAAAACAAAAAAATATTTACTTCAATTTTCATTGCTGAACTCTGACATGGACTGTCATGTACAATTACACTCTGTAGGTGTTTGACTGAGCATTATTTCTTTATGCAAAAAGAAAACACTCCCTAACTCCACCAGCCTGCCTTTGAAGACACTTTGCAGCTTCTCACTTTTTTTCTTTGTAATACACAGCTCCAACTGAAATGTATTTAAGGCAACAGTCTTCTCTTCATTGTTTTATTTGCAAATAGGCTCAGGCTAAACTCTTGACTGGAGCAGAGACAGTATGGAAGTGATTAAACTTTTGCTCTCATTCAGGTCTGTGGCAAAGAGTAATGTTGAATTACCAGATTTGAAGAGCAGAAGCAGAAGGGAAAACAGTTATTCCCTGAAATGCTTGAGACTGGGGCCCCATGGGTGTCATGGAAAAGATGTGCTCTGAACTCTGTTCGGCAAATCGCTGTTGCTTCTTTTGGGCTCTGCTTCCAGTTAGTTGGTGTGAGCTGAAAATGCAGAGGAGTGAGATGAGCTCTCCTGGAGAAGACATTTGTTGGGTGTCATCCATGTGGCCCTGCAGCCTGGCCTGTCCCCTTCTCATCTATGGCTCCATGTACCAGAGATGGTCGCTGGCATAAAGTCTCAAACCAACCAGCATCATGAAGCCACTCGGGACCCCAGGAGCAGCGTGCTATCCCTCAAGCCCAGGAGGGTGATTCTTCCATAGCTTCAAGTTAATGCTCTCAATCCTTTCCTTTCTGCTGCCTCAACACCCACAGTGTTGTCACCCACAAACACACAGGATCCATCACGTGAGTTTTCAAATTCACCAAAAGAACAGAAAAATTAAAAATGTGCCTCAATCAGATGGTTAGGGAATACTGGTGGGAAGAAGGACAAGGTCTGGCAACCCAGACTGGAGCCTGTGCAGGGAGCAGGCTCCTTGTCTGTCCAGGTCAAGGAGATGTCAGAAGGTAACAGACAGCTTAGAAGCACTATCCAAAGTTTCAGACTCTGAGAAACCATTATAATTTTTACCTGCTTTCCAGTCCTCGTGGTTCACTTCACAAAAAAGAGAAACTCAACATCCAGACCATATCACGGCTGTACGTTCAATGTTGTCAGAGTAACACCATGGTCAGGTTTTACAACAGAACTGGAACAATACAGCAATGAGCTAGTTATTAGAGTATTTTAGTCAACATAAATGTTCCTGACTGATAGTTACAGGCAGCTGCAAGAACACTATTTTCTCAGGCCACAATAGTGAAGTCATTTTGGTGGGGTTTTTTTTCAAATGACTGACTATAAAACCGTGTGTTACATACATTTAGGACTCAAACAACAAAGATATATACTGGAAACAGATCTTAATTAGGATCACAGAGAGTGTGAGATTAACAAATGCAGAGGACTTAATGAACCTATAATACTAAAATATTATTCATTTAGTATTCAAAGAATTAAAAATTAACTGGACTGTGACAACAAACTCAAGCATTTCTGTCTACAATTCAACGATGTGCCCCACCAATCTTTTATTAGATTGATTCCATTTAAATTAGTGAGGTTACTAACAGAAGACAGCATACATACAGTAAAGTTAGAAATTAATTAATATTGGCTTAACACTTTTATACTTGTTCATATGAATATTGAGAAGGTATTAGTTTATAAAACTGACCAGAAATTCCACAAGATCTTCCAGATCTAGTTTATCAAGTGTGTAAACTTTTATATATTGACTTTCAGTTGCTTCCACTTTTCTGCAGCTTTCTTTATTTTTTATACACATGTAAAATTGTATGGTCTAATATTCCAGATGCACCTTTCTTTGAGTTCTAATTTCTAAATTTTTCTGTCTTGCTCTCTATTTAGCAAAAATGCGACATTTAAGGAACATATCTTTTAAAAAATGTAATCAGTGCCAGTTTTTTTCTTATTTCATGTGCTCTTTGCATCATAGTAGAAGAAACAAGAGCCTCCCTGTTGCAGGAGGCTCTCAGACACAATGACTACATCCCTAACAATAATCTGGGCAGCCCCAGGCCCCTTTCTCTGGCCCTGGGAGCAGAAGCATGCTGTCATAACATGGCCACATGCATTTATTAAACTCTCCTGGCCTCTAAAATAGGGAGGTTGTATCCAAACCGCCCAAGCTAACTCCTGAACCAGGATAAGGAACAGTATGAGAGACTTTCAGTAAACCCAAGCCAAACCCATGCCAAGGACAGCTCTGACATTTTAATGACAGAAACACCAGAGTTCAGGGCCAAGACAAGACCTCTGGCACCACTGATGTGCCAGTGCAGACATCACAAAGAGATATGGAAAATTGCCCAAGAGAGATGGCTGAGTCTTGGCCATACCTGTAGCCAGCATGAACATGAGTAACCCTTCAGAGTGGTGTAGGCTCCCTGGGAATGCTGTACCAGGAGCTCAGGGATTTCACTGCCCTCATCATGCTGTGCCCTTAATCCCACCTCAAATGTGTTATACGCTCTTTTAAGGAGGGTATAAAAGCATCACAGCCTTGTTACTGTCCCGTGTTATTTCCTGGTCAGACTTGCTGGTTCGCCTTTCCTCCACAGTGCCCTTCAGCCCATTCCACTGTCCGCAGTGCTCTTCCAGCACCAGCCTACAAACTCTGGCTAACAAAGACCTGACTCAAGACAAAGATTAACAAGGCTGAGCATATTCACAGTACGTGGGCACATGTCACACTGAAGCCAAGAACTACAGGAAAATAACCAAAGAAAGAATACACTCCAGCAAGATTCACATCTGCAGCATACTCTATTAGGGCAACATCGTGAGATTATGTTACTAACAGTGCCTGAAATATCTGCTGCTGAAAGATAGATTCATATTAACAGCATGTGTCGTTTGTTGGGAGCATTGTGATAAAAACAACTATCACATTGCTGGATGTTTGATGCTTTATAAAGGCTGTGTGTCATGCAGCAGTCTTATGTCATCAGTGGGAGAGACTGCAATGATACTTCTTGGCTTCAGAGAGGCAAGTCTAGCACTTAAACTGGAAAAGGTACAGAGTCACAGCATTTTACAATGTAGTATCTACTTTTTTGTCTTTTCCTTTCTTTCCCTGTCTGCTGGTGACACCTGTCTTTTACCAGCTCACAAGGCCAGTCCTGATGAGAATGAGGCAGACGAACCTGTTGTTGATGTCACTTAGGGGTGTCATAAGCCTTGCCAAGTTCCTGACATACCTGCATTGCCCCCCACCACTCCTTCCACAGGGGCCACCATCCCGCAGGCTAACCTGACAAACTCCATTGAGCCCTGCAGCTCAATTCACACCCAGACACCTCAGAGTGGCACAACCTCATTTGGGGACAACGTGGAGACTAATGAGTGTGACTCTCCAGCCCAGCAAGCAGGGCCATTTGTGGGTAAAAAACGTGAGTTCTAGGTCCTGGCCACTGCTTGTGAGCTTCAGCACAAACCACTGCAACAGCCCACGGAAGAGCAGGTTACACCACTTGCTTCTCCCTCCCTCTTTAGTGTTTTCCTGCTGAATGCTGCACTTTTTTCTACCTCTAGGAACAGTTTCAAAACCACAGATAAGTAGGACCTTCCATTCTTTCCCCCTTTTTGCAAACAGCCTGATGGGGAGGTCTTTTTCAATGAATGGAGACATAGGATGCTTCCCCATGTTAAAGAAAATCTTTTTCTACCAAAGTTTATCATATTGACATTTATTTTGATAGTAATAAGCAATAATTCTGGCCTCACCACTAAATCATTTGGTTTGCTAATCTAGCAGTTTGCTCACAGGATTATTAAGTAATGTTGTTAGGTATTTTTAAGAGAGCAAATTACTTGTCCAGGGGTGACCATTTTAGGACTATCTTCTATATAAGAACAGGGTAGATGTAAAGCTTAACTCATTGCAATGACTCCAGCTGGTTTTGGATGAAGAACCAACAGCCCTTACAGCAGTCAGGCCAGGCAGACAATCTGCTGAGGAAAGTGCTTTCAAATTAAGTGTCCCCCCAAGGACTGAAAAGAAGTACCCAGTAATTTTCTCCAGAACTAACAAAATATTACCATTAACAAAGGAAAGTGGTAAGACGGACTTGTTCAGAATGAACCAGAACTGCCTAATTCCTAGAACCCCCTTACATTTTTGGTTTTGTTATCCAGACCAGATACTTTTGGATCAGATACATTCTGCTGTTCAGACACATCTCAGAACCTGGGTCCTGATGGCTGCTCTTTGCCACACCACAGCTCTGTGCCATGCGCGGTTTCACGGTTCTTTTCCAGTAATTAACACAGCACAAGGGGCAAGGAGGGGTTGTGGCTGAAAATTAATGCTATAGCAAAGGCCCATTAATCACAGCTTTCTGCACGCCAAATTAATTACAGAAGGTAGTGCCGATAACATGACAAAAATTAACTACAGAAAGCTGCTAAAAATATGTAAATACAGCCTAAGGTTTTGGAACATTTGCCTTAAAGAGATTTTAAAAGAAGAAAACAATTGTTTTGGTTTAGAAAACAATGTGTCAACCTTTTTTCCTATGCAGTATTAGAAACAGAAGATTAGCCCAACAGTATCTTAGAGGATTTTATTTTCTGTTTATTGGTTTGTAACCAGGATCTAATGTGTGAAGGCAAAAAAATGCTTTCACTTCTGATGTAATCCTGCTGCCTTTATTGTTATTAATGAACAATTATCGACTACTAGACTAGAAGAGAAAAAAGATCTACCAATTTTCCCAATATAATTAATGGCACTACTTTTCAAGTAAAAAACGACAATGTTCTTAACATTTGACAACAGCTTGTATCTTCTGAAAAATAGAAAAATTCATCTTGGGGTTTTATGCTGAAAAAAATGCCAAACACTTTTTTTTATCATTCAAAAGGCACTGAAGTCTATGTAAAGACTTGGACTTTGGATCACATTGAAACTTTTCCCAGAAAGATTTATTTTCCTGAGGTGGAAGAGAGCAGTACAAAATTGTATAGAAAGCAATGTATAAAATTAGCTTGTAGAGTATGCATAAAGACAGTGGGCTTATCTCTGAAAAGAAACCACACGAGGCACAAAAAACCACACGAGGCACAAAAAACCACACAAGGCACAAAGGATCTTTAGTTTGCAATTTCATGTTTGCAAGAATATCATATAGTAACTAAATAAACAATATCATTCCATCAAGTGGAAGATTTAAGCTGATTCTTCCAGGAAGCCAATTAACATTTCCAAGGACTTTGTGCAGGATTCATCTGCCACAGTTTACACGTCTGAGATTTAGGTGTCTAAACCTGAACTAATCCATACATTCCCTTTAGGGTCAAAGAGAGAAGGAGCCACCTCCAAGAAACTATTTATCTTACTTATCCTACAGCAGGCACAGCAGTCAGGACTATGTGCTGGAGATACCTAATTCTCTGAGAGCTCCAGGGGAACATTTCCATTTTCAGATACAACCTCAGGTCTGTGCAAGTGGACTTGATGAGTCCCACTGTAATAACGAGCACTGATGCTTAGATCAATACAGGATACAAGTGTATATCAGCCAAAGGACAAAAGATCTGTGCTTTTCATCTGCACACAGAGTGAACGAGAAACTGAGATTTAGCTCAAAACCTAAAAAACGCCCACCTGTATATTCATTCTTTTTATACGTTACTATGAGGAAAATGATGAAGAAAAAATGTGGAAGGGAAAGGTGGAAAACTGAAAAAATATTTTCTACAGAACATCTTTACTTTTGGAGTGAAACTCAGTAAAAGACCATTCTCTGCTAAAATTAAATTAATTATTCAAGAAAACAGACTGAAAACACTCTTGATACTAAGTCTTCACAAACATTAATGAAAAGATAATGTCTTAAATGGAACAAAACACTTTTCTTCAAGTTAAAAAAAGTTTCTGAAATCCAAAGCAGATAATGTCTGCATGTGTGTGTGAGAAAGAGAAAGGGAAAAGAGACAGTGCATCTGCCTTATCAAAAATTATGCAAGAGATTCAAATCAGTCCCTGACATGTTAGGCAAAACCAGATGTTTCAGCCCACAGAAAGCTTTTCATAAAATACTTGAGGTTTTGTTTTTCTTCCAATGAAAAAATGAAAATAAATAGTCATTTTTCTAAGGAGATAAACAGAATCCACCAGAAAGGCTTTTTTTAGCCTGAACAGTTCTAGTTCTTAGATATCACAGGCACTTAGGTACTCACAGCCACAGGGATGGGGAATGATGGGGACAACCAACCATCACTGGAACCAGTGCAGCATTTAATGACATTTTTTGCCTAAGGTTACCCAAGACAAACAGTGAAAGGAGGAAGAGGAAGGGGAAACAGCCTGGCAGAGCCTCCATCACCCACCCCAGTGTGAATGCAGAACAGCTCCCCTGCCCTTGGAAACATTCCTCTGGATTTACACTGGAGTAAATTAGAGAAGAATTCACTGCAATAATATAAAACTGTTTACAGTTTTAATAGGAAAAAAGGTTAAAAATACAAAGGGAACAGTGAAGCATCTTTTTCATATTACCAGTGTTTTTAAAACTTTATCAGACTCAAATTTAGCTTTTAAATGTAGGTCAGAATCAGAACCAGGTTTCAAAATCACCAACTCGCCCATGTTTCGTGCTTTCTGCTTAAAAAGAGGGGCAAGTTTATTAAATCAGAGTTCATGGAACTGGAATCTATAAACCCAAACTTATATATCCTGTTCATTGTTCTGTCTTGATTTGTTTTGTGATGATTTAGAATCATCACAAGGCAAAATAGTGTCTGAAAGGAGAAACTGGGGAAAATGGAGGAAGGAAGAAAAAAAAAAAAAGGAAAGAACTTCTTAGCACACCCAAATGTTTCAGGAGAAGAAATGTGTAGAAATTTATCTAACTCAGAGTAAGTTTATTAGTCCTTTGAGAATGCAGCACAAGTGCTATATTCCTGTAAAATTTGAAGGTGACTGAATAACCTCATGCTGGACCAAATACAGGCCCGTTAAAATCCCTGGGAATCTCTCCATTGACTACAATAGGTTTTACATCAGGTCTCTTCTCCTTTTTTAGGCAAGGCAACACAAGATGGGGTGAAATTCTATCCCTAATGAAGTCAACAGGAGTTTTGCCACTGACTTCATTTGGACCAGGATTACACTCCTCCATTATCAGAATATAAAGTGTGTTTTCCGGATATAATGTGCTAGTTGTAAAAGACAGGAACAAAAAAATTGCAGCACCATCCAAAAGACAGCAGATACTATGTAATTACAATATTACCATTTTTCCAAGTGGCGTGAGAAACTCATAAGACAAAGGGCAACAGAATATGAAGAAGCACAAGTTTGCAATAAGGCTACATTAATCAAATTACTTGTCAATACTTATTTATATTGTAAGTTGTAACAGAAATTTTGTGACAAATAAGAAGTCAGGAGTCACATTTCTAAAAACCCTGCCCTACCTACACACTTCTGCTGGTATTTTTGTGGTTGGTAATCTCGTTAAAGTTACACAAAAAAATCTCAGACACAAAATGTTTGCACATGATTTTCCATTCCAGTTCTTCACTCTCCATGCCCAAATAAAATTTTAAAAAAACAATCCTCCAACCAAACCCTTTATCCTTAAGTTGTTTTAGATGTGGATACATAAAGCAAAGCAGTGCGTATTTTTCTGGCCCGTCCAGTGTTTTGAGTTGTTAGGCCTTGTGCTTTTTGGGGGTAACGGTGGGGCTGTGCTTCTCTCCGAGCAGCCCTTGCAGTGGCTCATCACAGAGTCACAAAGTCATTGGTCTGGGACAAGGCATGCAGGCAGTGAGGGCACATCTTCCAGAGCTCACCCCCATCAGTGTAGAGCTCTGGTTAAAGTCCAGCTCCAGGTGGGACGCAGGTGCCATTCAGGACAGATGAGGAGGTGCAGCAGTGCCTGCCCTGGTGGACACCTCTCCCGACCTCCCAAATGAGCTTGAGCCTGACCTGCTCCTTCTCTCAGAGCCAACCTGGGAAACACACCAGAAAGCAAAACAGGCACGTCGCAAAACGAAACACCTGAAAGTTCTGTCGGTCCAGAGGCAGGCACAGGAGAAAGGAAACGGTGCGGAGTGCTGTCTCTCTCGGCACGGCCTGCAGATCAGAGCCTGCAGACTGGGCCCCAGATGAGCGCAGCAGGATGCAGCTGGCGATGCACTGACTCATGTATCCACTGACAAGTAGCAGTACTAAAACAGGGCGTAAAGATGCCACAACTCTGCGTGAGTGGTTCGTCAGCCAAGGCAGACACAAGTGAGAGCACCAGCAAAGCCAGCAGTTCCCAACTGGAAAGGCAGGATCCTCGAGCAGATGCACGGCTGTGCTGAGACCAAGGCTCTATCCATACCAGCAAAATAAATGAAGGCTTTGGCTCCTCCCACCAAACTGTGCCTATGGGAGATGGTCAGCACATGCCACGGACCACACTGCCAGTTTCACAGGAGGAACTGTGTGGTCTCAGCCCCCCAAAGTCCTCCCAACTCCCTCCTAGGCCACGATCCCACTGCTGCTACTACGAAACAGAACGGTACCACCTGAGGTTAATGGCAAAAGAAACACAACCACAGACGGCAATCCAGGTCCCTGACATTCAGGGCACAGAATCTCTCTGAAGGGAGAGCCAGTGGCAGCAAGTCTGGGAAACATTGAACAAAATCAGGAGGAGAGCAGAGCAGAGAGGCCAAAACAAAACATGAGGCAAGAAAGAAGAAATGTAGCAAGAGAGAAGAGTAGCTTGAGGTCAGTCTACAAGGTGTGCTGAAAACAGAGTCACTCTGAAATTATTTTAGGATTCAAGAGCAAGTCTGGAGACACGAGGGCATGGTGGTGACTTCAGCTGGTTTTCTGTGACATCCTGGACCCTTCACGGCTCACAGCAAAGCCACACTGAAGAAATCCACAGGCAAAAGGCATTAAACATTTCAATCTGAGATGACAATTGGAAAATGGAGAAAGAGGACAAACTATACCAGTTGCCAGAGTTATGTCTTCATATAAAAATAGCTGGTGGTTTACATACCAAGGGCCAGCTGATAGTGGGCACAGTTTTGCAAATGCTTTAAACTGCATCAGGTATTTAGTTCCCCAGCCTTAAGCATTATGCCCTCCAGCATCTCAGCCTGGAACGGCCCCAGCATAGAGCAGATCCCTCTGGAGGGCAGCACAGGGGCTGCTGAGAGAACTGCCAGGCAGCAGACACAGTGCAGAGCCCTGGGTTTTCAGGGCCCTTGGGAGCAGGGTGAACAGGCTTGTGACACCACATTTCAGCAGCTCCAAAGCTGGGCACAACGTTGGCACTCGGGTGGCAGCGCTGGGCTGTGCCTTGCACCAGGGCCGTGTTCCAGGCTCTGACAGGGGAGATGTGTCTGAGGGACACAGAGGGCTGCACTAGTCCATCTGAGGATGAACCAGCCTGCTAAGCAGTTTGCCAGTATCATTAATTGTGGATTGACAAATATGTGGACAAGTCTGAAAGCTTTTTTCTCCCCACACTTTTTTCCTGGATGTGATTTTGGCAGCTAGTTCCCTTGTAATCATATCTCTTAGTCACTGTCTGTCACTATTAAGCCAGTGTTCCTTCACAGTGTAATTGCATCCCACATGTAAAGTTTCTCCTAAAAGCTGCCTTTGATAATTGCTTTTTCTTCTTCACACCGGGTAAGAATTAAAGACCCAGGCACAAGTGAAACAATAGACTGTCAGGATTCCTTTCTGACGCACTCCATGGATGTGATCCAGTTGGCCATTCACAGTATGTTTACCCACCCAGCTCAGCTCCAAGGTAAGCACCTACACTCATTGCTAAAGTGGTGACAGGCTTTATTTACTTTTGCTGTAATGGAGTGAATTCTGCCACAAAAACGACCTTTGTTAATAGTTGGGGGTGTACATGGGACAAAGATTGACACTGCAGAGGTGGACCATGGATTGCAGGAATCTGCTACAGGGATCATCATACAGCAGAAAAAGTAGGGGAAAAATCACTTTAATTGCATGCTAAAATTAGTAATGCTTTGGGTTAAACATAACAGTATTGCCTCCACACATGATTTGGTAAAAACCTTATGCAATGTGTCCAGCTCTGCAATTTGCATTTTAAAGCAGACCAAAAGTTGGAAAGGTTCTAGAAAATACATTTTCCATCAAGAAATGTAAAATGTTCAATCAGTTCAGGCCCTCAAAGAAACAGAATTTTTAAAGCTTCTTAAGTAGAGAGTTGTGATATGAGCCACCCCTTAACTGTATCAGAGAAAGGTCCTAGAAGATCAATTGGCTGAAAGTGCAAAGTAGAGAAATGTAAACTGAAAATAGGACACAAATTCTTTACAGTGAGAGAGTAATTAATCACTGGAACGTACTACCCAGGGAAGTGGTAAATTCATCATCACTTGGAGCCTTTAAATTCAGATTGGATGTTTAAGTGACATGTTCTAGTAGTTCAACAGCAAGCTAACAACCACGGCATCATTCATTTGTCTAAGTGTAAAATCATTCCAGTTCCTTACACTGCAAAACTCTTGCCTGGAATTAGGTGGAACTTGTCACAAAGTAGGTCAGATACACTGGGACAGTGGCTCCTTTCAGCTTCAAATCTCATGAACCCATTAAATTGTTTTGTTTGTCAAACCCCTAACTTGGCTGTTACATATCATGCACCTTTAATATGTTACAGTTATGTGGCCAACAAACCTTGCAAGAGAAATTAAAAAAAAAAAAAAAAAAAAAGGCATGTGTACAAGCAATAGAGTTAATTTGCAACAACAATTTGAGCTCTGGAATGTCTTACCTTCTCAGCGCCAGCTACTCAGCCTCAGCACTTGAGTAATTAATTATAGGAAGTTTTTGCTTATTTTATTTTTTAAACCTATGAATCATTTGTTGGTGAATTCATAAATCTCACTGCTTCGGACAGTAGAATATAAAGGTTTCTGTACTTTGTTAATCAGAGAGACCCAAAAGGCTTTACAGATTAAATTTAGCTTTCCCTGGTTGACTGAGTGTATTGCCATAAATGGGTATTTTCAATCTGTGGAGCTGCAGTCCCTATTGACCACACCAGAGGAAATTCATTTATAATGGAAGAGATGGTGAGGAGTATTATAAGGTAAGTCAGATAATATTATAAACTAAATCAGGTTAACAAATTAACTCAGATCTCTGACAGGTCATGACTGAGTTTTGGTATGTCAGAAATGCAGGAACCTGAACATCCATGGGTCAATGCAATGAGCAAAGTCCAAAGGGAGTTTTTGAGGAAAGATGGCAGAAGGTTGTGAGCCACCACAAATGTCCAAGACAAAAGGGGATAATGAAGCAGCTGCCTGTTAAAGAGAAACCAATTCATGAAGTATTAGTAATTCTTTATAGGGATAAAGGTGAATTGAATCCTGAGCAATAAAAGAGTGCTGGACCAGGAACTGCAGGTCATGACCAGTTTCTATTTATTTCATGTAGGCAAACACAGTACAGGCCAAATAACAAAAATATTTGGGTATTTCCAAACAGTTATATTCTGACACTGGGAAAACATAAGAGAAATGTGGTTATAGAAAAAATGTAGACAAAAAATTATGAAAGACATTGAAGAGTTCTTCAAGAACTTGTTAGGTGACCAGGCCACACATGATCAATGGAAAAAGACAGCAATGCCTCAAAGCTTGCCTCAGTTCAGTGATGTACTGAATGCTTGGAATTTCAGAAGTTTTATTCAGGAAATAAGACTTCAAACACAAACCAAACCATAGAGATTAGCAGCTGTAAACAGCAGAAGGTGTGTAAAACGGGCAAAAGATCCTAAAGGAAAATGTCATGGTTGGCAAAACTAGTTGAAAGAAAAAATTTAGATATAATAAGATCAAAGAAAATGAATGCAGATTTCTCAGTGACAAGGGCAAAATTCTAAATAGGAATAATAAAAACAAATAAAAATTAAATAAATATGTTTTCTATTTGACCATGATGTGTCTTAATCACCCAAGTATGATTAGTCAGTTTTTTATTTCAAAGAGAGGGAAAAAAGGTACAAAATAGGGAATTAGATAATGTCTTATAAGGATGTACATTTTAAAGCCTTCAGCTTGATAACTTGAACTCAGGAGTCATAAAGGACTTGCCTAAAGAAATCACTGCTCACTTGCTGCTTATTTTTACTAAATCCCAGAATACCAAACAAGTCGGAAAGCACAAGATGAATGATCACCTTGTGCAAACATCTGAGAGGAGCAAACTACCTACCAGAGTTACATTACTGAATATCCTGACATCAACCTCAAACAAAAGAATAAAAAAGCACATATGGAATTTAACTGATAACAAAATAAAGGAGAACAATATAATGAATACCAGACAACATGAAATGGGTTATGGAAAATAGTGTTACTTAAATAAACTTGAGTTCATTCTCTAAGAAGTTTTTTTTGGATAAATTTAACTGTGTAGATGTAATAAAAATTTATGGGGTGTTTGACTTGGTACCACACAATATTCTGATATAAAAATCAGCAGTATATAGTACTACGAAACTGTATACAAAATATGTTGAAAAGTAGCTAACTGATATAAGCCAAAGTATTTGTAAATAATGTAACAAATAGGGCTGTTTCTAGGAGGGTCACAAAATGATGGCTATGAGACCTACACCATACTATCCTCAAGTATTTGAAAGGAAATTTAAAATTACAGCTGGTATTTTTTATGGATGATGTAAAGACAGTGAATAGCAGACAAAAGTGGGTAGAGGGCAAAGTGAACTGTAGTGCCCAGTAACCTGGGTCTACTGAAAAAAAGGCTTTTCATAAATTCATATGTGCAAGGAGAAAAAGAATGGGCTGTTCCTATAAAACAGGAATAGTCTTTGGATAGCAGCAGTTCTGAGATGGGTTTTAAAGCTGGAATGGGCCAGGCTGGTCCTGGCATCAGGCAAAAAGTGCTGCTGCAGCCCTGAGAAACCTGATTAAATTCTTCATGTATCTTTGGTGGGGCCAAAGCCACCACACTAAATTAAATTATTACATTTTTAAAGAACATTGCATTACTCTTTTCCCCACTCCTCCCACACCCAGCAAGCACAGGCAGAGACTGAAGAACTCTACTGCACATACCACCAACACATTATTAGTGATGATTAAAATTTTGGAAATTTATGGTTCATATACCACAACCTTAGGAAAATAAAGTAATGGATTTCACAGGGGATCCTTAACCTATCCGAATACACACAGAAAATTATTGTCAATAGCCAAAAGCAAACAGATTTTCAGTTAAGTGTTTGAGTAACTTCAGATAGATGTAACAACAACAGAATGAACACATGAAGAAGGTGAGCCACTCTTGAAAGGAAAGTGTAGGAGTTTTGCTGTTCTATCTGTGTTTCAGGCAAAAGTGACTTCTGGGCTCAGAAAGGGGTTAACTGAGTTATATGTAAAGAGGCCAAACTAGATGATCTCATGGTCTCTACTGACTTTAAACACTATGGAAAAGGACTTTGTGATTGGAATGAGATGTTCTCAGATGGGCAATCCCAAATTGAGGCATTAAAAACACATCACTGGAGAGGTTCTATTAAGCACATGAAAAGCTGCTGAATTTAAACTTTTGTAACTTCAAAATTACTGATCCAAATTTCTTAGATTTTTGTCAGTTTATTTTATATTCCCTTTGAGGCAGGATTATTCCTTGCCTATCTATAAAATACCTCATGCTGAAGCTACTTGGAATTTTCTTTTCTCACCGTGGAAAATTCTGACTTTTCATTGGAAAAATGAAAAATAATAATAAAAAAAAGTCTATTTTCAGCCAAAATGCTATTTTTCAGAGGAAACTTTTTTCCCAAGAGTGATCATTTCTTCACCAAAATAAATTACTCTGTCAAAAGCAAAACTTTCATCCAAAAACAATTTTTATGGAAAATTTTCAATCCACCATATCTACAATATTGGTGGTGCTATAAATAAACAGACCAAAAACACATTCACTGTTATCAGTTACATGCCAGATAAAATAAATGATTCCTTCACTTTACCCTGAAACTTATTAAATTTGACCTTTGTGGAATGGTTTTAAAAAATAAAGATTATCTCTGGTTTGTATGCTGTAGCTGTGAAACTGGACCACCTTTTTATCTCCTGTCTGTCCACAGGATGATCAACACTTAAACTTTAGCTTAATCTATAAAAACACTAAATGTGATTTTTTTGCTACATGGGAAAAAGCTAAATAATCTAAGTGTGTAGACCCCAGCTGTGATACCTCACCACTCTTGATGGAGCAGTGGGTTTCCTGGGGAGCAGGAAGATTTGATGTTGTGACCACACAACTTGGTGGCAGCCATGGGCACTGACATCAAAAGCATTCACTGGGTCAGGATGTTAAGAAATACACTGCAGGCTGAAAGTATCTACAGTCACCTGCAGTATGGAAAGAACTGGACTAAATTCCTCTACACCAGTTTCCTACTTTGATCTCTAATTTTCTTGCTTCGACTAATTTGTGTCAGAATTCATGTTATTTACTCTATGGTCAGCCTTCCATTTCAGTCACTGCTAAGGAATAATACTTTTATTCTGCAGATTATCTGGTGATAGTACAGTATACTTCCAGACCAGAGTGTTTATAATAATAATTTTATTTCTGCTAAACAATACAGGTAGCCTCATGACCTTTTCTTCTACATAACAAAAGCTTTCTGACTGAAGACCAGCAAGAATTTTCCAGGACAGCATCTCCTTATCTTAAGTTCACATATTTTAGCTATGCAAGTAAAAAAGAAAAGCACACAGGTGACATGTAGCACAGTGCAGTGCACACAACTGTCACCTGTTAGAACTCACTTGACCATCATCCCTCTGAACCAGTCTGGATCCCACTGGTTTTGTTCCTACAGCACAAAAGTCAGTGCAGTCTAAGAGTCATTGTTCCAGGCTCCAAGGAAAAATGACAAGATAAAAGAATGAAAACCACATGTAGACATCTCTAAGAGAATATGAAGGAAGACAGAGTACTTTAAGATCTTCTTAGATAAGCCTATTGCAGCTGGCTGGCAGAAAGAAGAAGAAATTAGGTTTTGCCACTCCTTTAAGTAAAAGTAATAAGAAGGCTGGTAGGAATCCAGCCCTTTTTTAAGGTTAACCATACCAGAGCACAGTTTGTCATTCAGTGGCATGTGATGTCTGGAGATTTAAAAGAAACCTCTAATTGTCCAGGAGGAAACAGGTCTGGGATGAGGATTTTCAGGGTCCAGTGTGGAGAGGTGGAGGACTTACCTCCAGAGGTAATTCCATCCTGCAGGTGAAGGTCATGTTTCCTGTGATGGATGAGGGCAGGCAAGCTCCAAGGGACTCTGGGACAACTGCTCTCTGAAGAGGTGGCCCTGAGCTCTGTCCTCTTCTTTCTTACCCTCCTTCTCTAGTCTTTCCTACACTATTTCCACATCTCTCCTCTCTTATAGCTGTCCATTGCAGGGATCCATCAGCCTGCAGATGACTGACATTCCAGACCACGTTCTTTTGGGCAGCACTGGCTTTAAGCATTAGCTGCCCATAGCTGCAGAGATACGCACAGCATGCCCTGAAGGCAGACCCCACATCCCAGCCACAAAACAGTCCATCCGTGAAAGGGAAAAGAAAAAGTTTTGAAGAGGCAGCAGAGAAAAAAATGGAGGGAAAAGTACAAGGGGTCCTTGGTCCTTTCATAGTGGGAGCCTTGCTACTAGTTGCAGCTCTAGCCTGAGCTGGGCTTTGTCCTTTTGAGGACACAGCTGCCCGCAGACAAGTGCTGAAGACCACAGAAAATCTGGTTATATATCTCATCCCAAATGATTTTCCAGGTGGCAATTCTTGAACTTCATGAAGGATGAGATCCTGAGGACACAGACATCAGTATCCAAGAACTCCAAACAGTGCACAGGACAGTGACAAGTGATGTGGGAGGAAAAACAGTGTGTGGCAATAAGTAACTGACGTGTTTATGTCATGGGATGGCAAAACAAGAAGCCATGCTTGCAGCAATGCACCTGGCCAACGCCACTCTTTACACACTGGCTGTAGGCCCAGCATAGTCCCCTGAAATTCAGACTGTCATTGTAAACTCAGGGAAGAAAGCAATCCCAGTTACCAGCCATGAGAGTTTGGCAGCTAGGACAGAAACCTCAGTGGTACCACTGATGTCAGCCTGAAGGCTTGGAGAGGTGTTTTCAAACCAACCCACATCTGTCCTTCACAAGCAGCTTTCACCAACAGCCCAATCTCTCTGAAACAACACTTTTCTTGGCTTCTGTCAGAGATTTGTTTGCCTCAAGAAACCTCAAGGTTATCCTCAAGGATGAAGTCAAAATTTTCTCTGCAGTTACTCACTGCCAGTTTATGCTCAGTACAAATTGCAGACCTCAAAATTCTGGATGAATCCAAAGAGACAAAGTCAAAGAAAAGGGGGAAAAAAATTGTTCTGGCAACCATCCAGCCACCAATGGAACTGGAGGAAACCCTATCACATGAATCATTTAAAAATAAGATCGGTCTGGACGCAGCGCTGGAAAATGTACCGTGGGGAACAGGCTTGTATTGGCGGGGGAATGAACAGGATGAGCTAATCCTGTAGGTCTCTTCCATCTCTAGTTTCTGAGGGTCCAGTTGTCATGGGACCTCACAGGTTGGGCTCTCGCCATGTCAGATCGCTTAAAAGAGCATCACCGAGCACTAAGATAAAGCTAGGATCACATTATCACAGATCAGTAAGCACCTTTGCAGAGGTCTCCCAGGAAATGAGGCCTGATCTGAAAAATCAGAGTGGTTTTGAAAACACATGATGAAGGTTATATGAGAAAGCATCTCTTCTTTGACCAGAGAGAGTCAAGAAGGCTCAAAATCCCTATCCGATACTGTGCCTGTTTGGAGCTGGGATTTTAGTTCAATGTATTGTCAGAGACAAGGCCCAGCTGTGAAGCTTGGAGCTGGAGACAGTCTACTATGGTATTTGTTTACACCCAGAAAATTCGGGTTGAGACATTATCTAGTCAGAAAACACTGGCAACCTGCCTCATCCTATTCCAAAAAAAAGCTCTGGATATTGCTAAGCCCAAACATCAATAAGACATCTTTTTGGGAGAAGGTGATGGAATAGAAAAAGACTCTGAACCTTCTTCCCAGTCACCACTTCAATAAACTGAAGTGTCAAGGGATTGCCGTGATCAGTATCAAAACCTTCTCTTCTCTGCTCATTTTCAACTCGCTGTGTATAAATTTGACTGGAGAGGTGAGAACAGGCTTTTATCTACCAAGGCCATGAAATGAGCCAGGAGATGTGAGTTTTGTGTCTGGTTCTAGTCATCACTCACTTTCTCTCCCAGCTCCTTAACTTCTCTTTGCAATGGCTCTAAAGGAAGCACTGGTGCCTACTTTTTGCAAAACACTTTTGAACTCACAGCTAACCAGTGCTTTCTCAGAGTGGAGTGTTAGCGCTGCTAACGAGGAGGAAGGAGAGGAACTCTGGAGGGTGGTGCAAGTGGGTAATGAGACAAAACCAGCAAAAGGATATTTTAGGCTGGAAATCAGGAAAAAATTAACAGTGAAGCCCATTAGACTGTGGAATAGGCTCCCAGAGGGAAATGCTGGCAGCTCCACCACTTGAGTCATTTCAAACAAGACTGGACAAAGCACTAGAAAATACACTGTAGAGAACAGCCCTGGGCTGACCTTCAGGGAGAGGAGAGAAGGAAGGGGGGGAAATGGACTGTGTGACCTAACAGGTCTTTTCCATCCCTAGTTTCTATGAATCTGTTACTGGCTAGTGAGAAAATGTGATGTAAGGGCAGCCTGCAGCGACTGGCAGACTAAATGAAGGTCAGGAGTAATTTTTTGGATGTCTTGAGCACAGTGCATGTCCCAAGCACTGACCACACTCACTCGGCATGTTTAGCCACCTGGCAGCTCTGCTATAGCCAACCCAAATAGTTCATATAAAATTGAAGCGAAACAGCAAACAACCATCATTCTCAGAAATGTTCACTTTTCCTGGGATTTCTTTTTCTTTCATTTCCTTTTTTTTTCCCCCCAGACAAACCAAAAACAAGTGATTGAGTTGAGGTACTTGCTGAGTGAACTTAGCCTGGTCAACGCTGACTGGTGTCTGGTGGAACCATTGTTGGAAACAAATCAGCGTTTAAAAGAGGAAGGTCCACCTGCTGTACTTAGATATCAGCTCAGGGTACTCCTAGGGCTGCAGACAGCTCCACAAACTTGATGGGTCATTGTAAACATGGGCTAGAAATCCTGCTTGTCCCCCCACAGACAGATATGCTTTGTCCTAGGCTATCCATGTTCCTTCCCCAGTGCCTTTTTTTCAGAAATGGAAATAAAGCTGCACCTGACTAGATCTCATTCCCCTACACTGCCAAAAACACTCTGTCTCCTGTGATTATCAGTGCTCTCTTGTTCCTGGGGTCAACATGATATTCACTGATCCACATGTGCTAGCTTTGTGTGTTTTGCTGGTGCATTCGGATTGTCATTCCTGATCTTGCCTTGGCCCCTTCCAGGTTCGTCTGCTGGAAGGAGGTAGGATGAGTGTTGGGCTTAGCAAATGTAGGAGAGCACTCAAACTGGCAAAGAATCTTGGTAAAGCACCAGAAATGAAAGATGGGAAGAAAAAACATGGTGAGAGGAGGTGGGGAAAGTGGAACCGGCCGGTAGGTGGAAAGGAGGCATGACTAACTGGGGTAAGCAGAGAGGAGAGAGGGGATAATTGCCAATGGAAGGAGGATCTAGTGAAGCAGTGAAAAAGCCAGAGGTGTAGAGTTAACACACAAGTGGTCACACACAATTGAAATGCAGCCCTTCAGCTTGGGAGGATTTTCTTTGCCCTTGCTCTGGAAGGTTGCCCAAATTTTATGGCATCTCTTATTAAGGCATTTTTATGGCCTCCAAGCAGTAAAATCTCACCATACTGGGAGCACTCAGGGTATGAGCTGAGAGACCTGCATGGTCCCTGTGTGCAGCCAGCCCTGGAGATGTCCCGTGGGGAGTCAGACCTGAGGAGGAAGCAGCAGCCCCAAGCTCCTGCTGCACAATCCAAGGACAACCAGAAGTGCATTCCCTGCTCCATTCCCCATCAAAAGCAAACACCACAGCTGGCTCCACATCACACCAGGAAGCTGATATCCCTTTCCATGGTCCTCAAATACAGACATGGCAGTGAAATTGCCCCTTTGACTGTAAGCCATAGGACGCTTCCCTCCGCCAGTTTACTTTTCAGTCACAAGAAAAGGAAAGGAGGGAACAGGGCAGCTTTACTTTCTTCCTTTGCTTACCTGGCAAAGAATCCACAGGTTTATTTTTCTTACCTGTGGTTTTATTTGTCAGTCCAAGTATATCAAATCAAACAAGTTTTGGTCTGGATGGATCTTGAAGGGAAAATGATACTTTCTTTCAACATTTTGTAGATCAGAAGAAGTTAAGCAATGGCTGTAATTACAGCGGTATAAGCAGCAAGTGATGTGGGAAGAGGGATCAGATGATGACCGTCAAAATTAATTATGTGCAACAGGACCAATTGACCAGAGGCTGCTATAGGAAAAAATGAGCCAATATGCACTGCAACCTGCACAAAATAGAAAGCATATTCTGCAAATCTGGGTGTGGGGGCGAGGAGGGAAGCTACATTGCCTTATCATGGATGGATTCTTCAGAAGGACATATAAAGGGACAGTGTGTCAGAGTCTTGTCCACCACCTGGTTTTCATTATTTACTTGTCAGAGAGGAGCCAAAACAACTGAATTCCACATGAAGGCATGACCTAAAGTTCATTTAGTCATTGCCTAAAATTAAAAATGCCAGGTTGTATTCATGCTGTTAATCTGGGGAAAAAAAGACCTTTCAGAATCCCTCACAGGAACAGAGAATGAAGATTCTCCTTTTGGTGTGAACCTGTCTTTTATGTTCATACCTCTGAAGTACAAAGGGAGAAGTCTACAACCATACTAACAGTTTTCAAATTTTTGTGACGTGGAGATCTTTCTCAGCAGAAATCCCATGGATCTCATCTAGGAAACACATATTTAATGTGTGACCTGTTAGAATCTGCAGAGAGGAGGCTGAAACCCAAATGCTTTACAGTGGGGAAAACCAGGACCTGTTTCTTCACCAAACTGCACTTTCAGGGTGAGCACATTCAAATATTGTGATCAGGTTTGTTGCTATTCCCAAGCTTGATCTTCTTTTTGTCAGACCATATCAACACCTTTGTTCCATACCTCAGAAAGCAGCTAACACCTGCTTTCACACCAAATATGGCTGGACATCCAAACCTGGGGCTCCAGGGAGCCCATTTGGCACCAGTCTTGGCCGTGTTATTAACTTTCCATGTAGTTTGAGCCAGATCACATCAAATCAATATCCCCCTCCGCAGAAGCAAGGATATGATTTCTCCTTTTGCTCATACCTCTGCCACCATAGCTGCTACCAGCACCTCTAATAACCCTCTCTTCACAAAAAGCCCTCCCCCGGACCAAGGCTTCTCAAACAAGGTCAGGCTTTCGTTGGAGAACATCTCAGGTCTTCTCACGCACCTGCTGTTTGCTGCTCTTTGAGTTTCCAAACAAGAATCAAATTATGATTCTGTCAGGCCAAGAGGAGGATATGAGAGCAGACATGAATCCCTGTCTGCCCAAGATTTAATGAGCAATTCAGTTTTAAATTTATTGAACATCAGACAGGCAGAGGAAGAGGACATTGAGCTGTTTCCCATAGTGTTCTCTCTGTACCTGAAGACAAGGCTTACAGATATTTTAATAGCAAAACTCCCCTTTTTCCTTTTCAATCCTTTCAAAATGTAAGTCTCTTGCTCATCAGTGAGCTATGCTGGAGCAGACTGTTTTGCATTTGGTAATGAATTGCATACCGTCTTTAGATAGAGATCTTTTGGACTCATTTTTGGCATCTCCGAGGAAATATGCTCTCCACCTGCTCTCTGTCCAGTGCAAACACCATTCCCACAGCATGTTTCACTGCTGCAGACAGATCCTGCCACCTAGTGCATCCAGATGTGTACTAGCCCCACGGCACACCTGGAACAGCTGCCTGGACCCCCACTCCTCACCAGAGTTGACCTTATTTCTCCATTACACCCCCTTCCTTCAGTCACTGAAGGAAAAACACTGCCACCAGAAGCAGTTTTCTGAGAGGTGGACCTGGGCAAATATTCTCTCAGGACCCGGATCAATTCTCAAAACAGCCATTTCGATTTCATTTCCGTTTAGAAAATGCCACGAATGTATTTCTCAGTTAGTAACAGGGAGGAGTAAAAGCGGAGACCTCATCACAGTCTACAGCTTCCTCATGAGGAGAAGTGGAGGGGCAGGCACTGATCCCTTCTCTGTAGTGACAGTGACAGAACCTCAGGAAACAGCCTGAAGTTGTGTCAGGGGAGGTTTAGGCTGAATATTAGAATAAAATTCTTCACCCAGAGGGTGGCTGGGCACTGGAACAGGCTCCCCATGAAGTGGTCACAGCACCAAACCTGACAGAGTTCAATAAGAATTTCGACAACCCTCTCAGGCACATGGTGGTTCTTGGGGTTGTCCTGTAGAGGGCCAGGAGTTGGACTCAATGATTCTTGTGGGTCTTTTCCAACTCAGGATATTCTATAATTCTAGGATAATAAACCAGGTAAGCAGATGCAGAGGCATCCTATTTTGTTCTGCTATACTTCTTATAAGGTTATATCTCTTTTCTCTGGCTCCCCTGGGCCAACATCCAGCAAGGAACAGTATTGTCTAGTTTTATGGTCTCTTTTTGCCTCCTTATTCTATGGGGTGTCCTCTGTGTTGTGAAATGAATGGCCTTTCAAGAGGTCTTCAGTGCACTGACTTTGTTTCCAGTCATAATTTAAGAAGTGTGGGTACTGGAAAAGGAGAGAGTGCACAGTCCAAGGCTGGATTAGAGGTTGTCAGGAAAACAAAATGGAACTTAGGTGTCCATGTGTGGCCTGATTCCTCTCCCTAAGACTGAGCTACTCCCTGTGTCTCTGTGTGTGTGTGTGTGTGTGTGTGTGTGTGTGTTACACAAAACACACTGTCTTCCTCTGGGAAATCAGGTCTGGGCACTGTCAGAGAGAGAATACCAAACTGGACACAAAAGATATGATATTTGACAAATTCTGTTTATGAAAGCAAAATTCTGCTTTCATTTTGCAAGAACAGTTTATAAATCTTCAGTCCAGGTTTGGAAGTCTTAACTCTTCCACACTTTCCTCCTCACAGAGCCAATGATACTGTATTCTGACACGACAACCACCAGCTTTTTGCACTCTGTGCTGAACAAATATCCACTTCTTTCCTCATCTCTCATCTCGGGGAGGAAGGTATTTGTTTTCCTCCACAGTAGCAATATAATGTATTGCTTCAATCCTTCATTAGCTGCCTAATCCAATTCATGTCAGCTTCTTCTCTTTTCTTCTGCCCTGTGTTTCTAACCTTCCATCTAGAGAAAAGCTGTCTTTGCTATCCCTTTTTCAAACTGTTGACCAGCCTTGCAAAATTTGCACTTCTCTTCTGCTCTGTTTCTTTTTCTCCCGTGCTTCTGATGGTAAATAGATTCAAACCAGTGAAGAGGTGTATTGTTTTTGCATCACTCACTGAAATGACTTACCAAGAGCCTTGGTAGACTCTCCACCACTTGTGTGGCTTTTATATAAGATCAGAGCCAAATCACAGCAGTAGGTGAGAGGGGCTGAGTCCAGAGCAGTGGGAAGGGGCATCCACAAGCTGCCTTCTCATGCAGTGCCAGGAAAGAGGTGGAAGACCCCTCTGAGCCACAGCACAGCTGGATGCCAGGGTAATGCCCTGATGCTGCCCCAAGGGAAGGGTTGGGAATAGTGTTGAGGCACAGCTGGAGTGGGAAGCAGCTGATGGTGCATCCTGGCAGCAGAAAGGATTGTTCCCCACATGTCCACCCCCTCAAGACCCTTGCCTACCTGTAGCTCTCTTCCATCCATTTGTGTTATCCCTGACGCAGGGTAGGACAAACAGGAACAGCACAAACAGGGGCGTGTTTCTCGCCTCGGTGGATCAGCTGGGGCTCAGGCTGTGGGGCTCACCCTCCTCTGAAGCGCAGGAGCTGTAAATCCAGAGGGGAAGGGGTTGGGTGAGGTGAGGATCCCTACCTCAAATTACAGTTCCCTCAAACTACCCATGTCTCTCAAATCCTTCCTGCCCTCTACTCAGACCTCTCTCAAAAGTTTCATCACTTCCTTTCCCTCTCTGGAATCCATGACTTTTCTTCTCCATCTCCAACCTGTAAAGCTTCAATTTTAAACTGCCTGGCCCTGTGACCTCCTCCTGAAACACACATCTGCCAAAAAATAAACTTAATCACCTCCATATCTTCTCTGCAGTTGTCTGTGATATTTCCTGAGCCTGTTTGACACTCATGGTCTCCAAAAGCTTGCTGATCTCACACTTGCCTACTGGAGTCCTCCTGACTGATCCCAGCATTCTCATCCCCATCTCCTGAAATCCCCTGGCCCCTTCCAGCCCTTCTCTCACAACCCGCTCTGCTGCTGCCCTACAAAGAAATTTTTGCCTACACTGCCAAAACCCCTTCAGCCATCTCTGATTACAATGGAAAACTTTCTTCAAGTACTCTCTCTCCCAGCTGCAGGAAATCCTGAGGGGGCTATTCAGTGACCTCCATAATGAAATAGGTCAGATTAGATAACCACAATAAGCTTTCCTGGCCCTAAAGGCCTCCTACAAAACAAATTGCATGATCTAGGACATAAGAACATGGATTAATAAGGACATTCAGGGAGGACAAAGCGCATGTTCCTAAAGCCTTTGAAACTCCAGATGCCAAGAGCAGTCTAAACCTATTGATCTAAAGAGGGAGGAAAACAAGTGTAAGTGCAAAGGAACAATCTATGCAGCCACGATAATACCAGTGTTACACCCGTATCATTTGTTTTGTATTATTAGACAAGTTACTCAGACATCCCGTATTCCCCAGTTTGAACTAGCAAAATGCCAATGGACAAGGAAAAAAAACAGAAGAGTTTGTTTTTGTAGGAATAATGTGATGACACATTTTCAGCAATATATACTATATCGTCAAGCCCTTATTAGACAAGCCAAATATTTTTGTGTAATTTCTGCAATAAAATATGAAAGCAGCAACATTCAGACAGAGAGGCTGGCTTTTGTTAGAGTGGGGCTCCAAGAATAACAGCTTGTGAATTAACAACACCATTGTTTAGGGGGAGAAAGTTGCTTGATATTAACAAATTCATTAAGCCTAAACTGACATGCCTGTTAAAGCAGCCATTAGTCTCAATCTTTATGGATTTGTGTCCCAAATATACCAAATAACACCAGTCGTGGGTACTGTGTTGGGGCACAGATATGTTTTCCAGCAGATGTTAACGATGATTTATGACTCACATTTCCTCCGTGTACTATGGCACTTGTACAACTCATTTGTGCTACGTGCTTGCAAGAGTCATGTCACCCACCCACAATGCCAGGGAAAGGCAATTGTCTCCAGGCATGAAAGGGAGCAAGGCTTGGAGCTGTTACAGGAGCACACAGCTGTTACAGGTGTCTGGGGCAGGGGATGAGGAGCACACTCATCTGCTAAGGCCCACCTCACCAAAGAGGCTCTAAGCCGCTCTCTAATTCCTTGCCTGATGTCCCACTCCAAGTTATCATCCCAGTGGACAGCTGACCTGCAGCACATGGCAACGTTACCCTCTTCAGACAGAGCCCACGCACAGGGACAGGGCACAAGCCCCAACCTAAGTGCAGTCCAGGGCCTCAGCACATGGCAAACCTTTTTTCTTTCTCCAGTAGAAAGTGCCAAAAGGATTGAGGAAGATGGATAATAATTTGCCCAGGAGAAATTTGGCGAGGACACCAGTGTAAGTGTTCCAGCCTCTCTGATAAACTACATATGATATTACAGCTTTAGGTATGCAGCAATGGTGTCTGACTACACAAAGTTTATTTATTTGCTGCTTGATCTGGGTTTTTTTTAATCTCAAGGACGGTTTCTCCTTGTCTGCATCTCGTATCTTTGGGAGATCTGATCCAGGATAACAGGAGGAAAAAATGGTTTCCACAGAATTATCAAGACAAATTACAGCAAAACATGTGGGAATCTGTATTTGAAGTACCCACGTTGCTGAACATTCATTTTCCTTGCTATCTCCTCCTTTTCCAAAGGAAATGGTTGAGTCTTTCATCTCAGCTGAAACTCCCATTTACACAGCAACTTCAGAAATCTCATTTATACCGTGTAAGGCTATCATGTTAGACATTCAGATTTGGATCTGGAAGGTCACAAACTTGAATGAACATCAAAATATGACACCATTGTGGTGGAAATGCTCTTTCCATTCCTTAAAAGCTGTAGGAACATAAACAGACACAGAGACATTGAAAGATCAGAGTTTTTATAGAAGCAGCAAACCCTTTTAGGCTCAGGCTAGCCTAGGTTTAGCCCAGTGCACCAAGAAATCTTTTTTGAAGCTCATATAAATCAATTTTAGACAAGGATAGTGCTAATTTTCACCTTCTTACCTGTCCACATGTTTCATTTACCTCCAAAATGACACTTCATTGCCAAAAGAGATCTCGTGAGTACTGTAGAGATGTGCAACTCCCATCACAGTTAACATCCTACAGCACCATTTATGGAGCACTGTCATCTGGAAAATGTTTCTTGCCTGCAGTAGTTTACAGCCTATATAGAAGAAAAATGTTCAATTCGGAGTGATGGAGACTTTCAAGTAAGAAAGCAACTCAAGGTTCACTTTAATCCCTAGGTCCCTGGGAAACTCAGCTGCCAAGTATCTGTCCTACCCAACGAAGAAATCCAAAGAAGACCTACTCCTACATGTCACTGTCTTTTACCAGTCAAACAGAGCTAAGCTTTAGCTGGATTAAAGCAAAACTGCACAAACCACCAGAGACACATTATCAAAAAAACCCTTAGACAGCATGGAGACTACCATGGCAGGATCAGATAGGAAAGACAGATCAGTGCATTATGCTTTTGTGTAACCAAAGAGTAGTATGAAGTAGCAGCAAATCATCTGTGTTATTCCTCCACCCTCCTTGGGAAATGCATGTCCCAGTGAATCCAAATCCACTTCTGCAGATCTTTCAAAAAATCCATGGAAAACCTGCTTCCTCCTTGCTTTGTCGGCAGCAGCAAAACCTGACCCCAAAGCACCCAAGCAGCTTGTGGTAACCACAGTATGTTCATAACAGAACAGAGATTTCTGTCATGTTAAGCCTGCCCTGTACCAATACTGATCAATAATAATCTATGTGATGTGCCTGTCACCTGCATACAGATCCTGGTGCCCACAGAATGTCAGTGCTGTATTGACAGCTTCTGCTGCCACTATCAAAAGAATGACATGGGACTGAAGACCAAACCATAGTAGCCACCAATTAAAAACAACTATTTTGTCAAGAAATGCTCTGTTTCAATTGAGAATGGAAAGACAAGTAGATAATAAGCCACAGGCTCTTGTTCTGTGAAACATTATACTGGTAAACACAGAGAAATATTGTCATTGGAAGGCTGCTCAGGCAAGCACTGCCCCTCTATTGCGCTTGTCTGTGTTCATTAAAGCTTGCAGCACCCAGGATGCTCACTCTAGCTCACCTCACCAGCATAAACTCCCACAAAATAACAGTTATATTCACAGCAGAAAATAAATGAGCAAACAAGGTGACTGTTATTTGAGAGGACTGAAGACAATGTTCTAGAACTTCTCAAGGGCATACAAGCTGTAGCACTGAGCTGAAACAGCCCCAGAAAATTCTGTTATTTGGGAGTGTGGGTAGAGATCGTGGTTTGTCTCCCACTTTGCTGAATCCCTCCATTTTACTCACTGTCTCTTCTTTCAGTCCCACGTGTAGTGGCTGAATTCTGGTACCCTGTCCAAGTCTCCCCATCCTGGGAATACCGACCCCATTGGTTCTGGAATCAAAATGACCACACGGCACTTATAACATTTCCAGACAGACATAAATACACAGATTAGTCTTTTCTGCATTTTTCCTCATAAAAACAACAGCAGCTTCGAAGCGCATTGGCACAAGCACTGAGATTAAGTATTGCAACCTGCTATTGTTGGCAGGCTTGCTCTGGCTTCTTCTGCTTTCCCCACCTCCTTGTAATCCTCTCTCCTCTTGGAGAGTAGTTAAATGCTATGTCCATTCATGTCACCACGGAGTAGTTTTGGCAGATGCATGCCCCAAGGCTGGGATGTTTTTACGAGAACCGTTTTCATATTTCACTGTTTGCCTGGCTGATCCTTTATCTGTTCTAACAGTTATACAACTAAACATACTGAACCTTCTGTCAGATGATTACATATTCCATGTTGAATTGCAGGATATGGAAATCCTGCCAAACACAGTCCTGATCTAACTCTGTCAACTTCAGTGCACGGCTAAGAATGAATTTAGACCTTAAACTGCTTTACACTGGTCTTTGGGAATAAATAGAAGCAAATCATCAGTAACATGTCTTTCATTTTGTGCATCTATGCCTTTCTAGACCTAAAGGCTCCTATGGATGACCTTTAGCTGTGAGTGATGGGTTTGTATGTACCACCCCTCTGCTTGGATGCATGTGTTGAGGGGGTTAGAATCCCACAGTCTCAAGCTGAAAGCATTTTGGTCTAGAAGCAGTGGCTGTTAGGCTTCTAATGAAAAAGCAAATATGGCACCAGATGGAGGCTTTCCCTTCACTCCTCGCTATTGTCCCTGCAGAGCCAGGAGGGAGGTGGAGGTGAGGGAGGGAGGAGCAGAGAGGAGCTCATTCCCCTTCTCCACCTGGCAGCATCCTCCCGGTGCCGCCGGCTCCGGCTGCACAGGTCCCAGTGGGCACTGGCTGCACACACTCTGCTGCTGCTGCTGCTGCTGCTGCTGCTGGAAGAAAAATTCTGGGGATTTTCCAGGTTGCATTTAAACATCCCTGAGACCATGAGGTGTTTGGGGTTTTTTATGAGGAAGTTCTCATTCCTTTTCGAATTCATGATTCCTTAGACAACTGCTTCAGGAGGAAAAAGCTGATCTTATCCATTCCCCTATTATTCACCTATTGCTACTGAATCAAACCATTAATACAGCCTGAGGGTCTGGTGTGCACCTGATCAGAAGTGAAGCAGACAACAGATGATTGTAACAAGATTTCAGGAAGGTATTTTCTCCACAGGAGAATCCTAAGAGAGAATGAACACATGGAGAGAAGGAAAAGCAAATGTACTGTTCATGTTTTTAAAATAGCTATCAAAGAGTTCTGTAACTTAGATTTCAAGGTTTGGTTTTTTCAAAGAGTGTCTGAGTCCTCCTATTAATATTGTCACCTGGACACCTGTCAGACATTTTAGCCAGCTTTATCATGTGTTTATTTTATGTTTTCAGTGCTCTTACTCTGATCACAACTGCCCACACTCAACCAGCATTCTGTTGTATTAAAAGCAGAGAAGGATTGTTTATTTATTAGTTTTTTCTTTCTGTGTTTTGACAAGAATGGAAACCTCATCTCCTACCAGTGTCAAAACAGCATAAAAGAGGCCAAAGCAAAGGAAAACTCAGTCTTATAAAAGGTGGGAAGGGAAGTTTTCAGCAGGAAAGTTCTTCGAAAGTATCACAGAGAGTGGCTGAATAATCATCCCCAGGATCTCTGGGTGTCTCACACACTGAATTTCTAAAAAAAAAGCCATGTCCTGTTAATATTAGCATTTCAGTTCCTCAGTCCCCAAAGCTGGGGAACCACAGAGCCATTTCTTTCCTCAAATCATTTTTCCCTGCATGACTTCTGTGCAGCCCCTCGCTATCCCAGCTTCTCTGGACCCTAACAGCAATTTCTGCTCACAGCAGATTTAATGAGGACTGCATGTTGCTGGCTATTTAGTTGACTGCAGCTATAATTAGACAGCTGACAAAGACTGGCTGGTTGTGTGCTCTTTTTTTCTGTGATTACATATCATAGTTGGTCTATGTGCAAGACAAAAGATGATTTTTCTTCTTTGTCACTCCCCAAACTCCTCAAGGGAGTTGATAAGAGTACTGGCTGCTTTCTGCCACTTACCTCATTACTAGCAAGAGGACACTGTCATCATTTCTAAGCCAATAAGAGTGTTGAAGTGACATGTAGAGGAATTCAGTCAGTCTCCTGCCTATCCCAGCACTTTTCTCTCTTTTTGCAGAGTGCTGGGTTGGGTTTTTTGTTTTGTTTTTTTTTGGGG
>VZTJ01001980.1:104803-151402 GCA_013397795.1 Orthonyx spaldingii | reverse complement strand
GGGGGGGCGGGGGGTGGAATATAAACAAATATTTCAATTTTTAAATGCTATGCTGCTTGTTTCATGAAAATAAAAAATAGAACTGCAGCTCCCAGTGCACTGTGATATCCTCACACAGCAAAGGGAAGCGGTGCAAGGCGGCAGTTCTGTGACCACAGCAGGACAGAGAGATGTGGTCAGGCCCGTATGAGAAACTGTGGACATGAAGATGGCCAGACATAAACTTTCTAATAATATTTTTCACCTGAAATATTTCTTGGTTTTATTCAAATCTTTCTATTTTTCATGCAGAAGACTCAATCCTCCCATGAAATTAGAGCCTTTTAAGGAAAGAGTCAATGAAAATGTTTTTAAACATAATGTGCTAGTAGAACATTTGTTAGTTTATTAAAATAAACACATTATCTTTAGTAATCACTCACAGTAAAAGCCTAGACTCAAAGTCAAGCCAGAACATATATTTTGAGTGAGAAGACAGCATTTCCAAGACAGTTACTTTTCTAGTCATAGTTCAGGACCCTACCAGCAACAATAAAACTATCTGTAAAAGTACATAGAGCCATTCTTCATCTCCAGTTCACTGAGATGAGCAAGCAGAGTATCATTACCAAGATAAATGAGTAAAACAAATTCCTGAAAAATAAAGACCAATTAAAAAAAAAAAAAAAAAGTCAAGGAAAGACTTTCGATCCCTAGTCTGTGAAATCTCTCAGTGAAGGCAATGGAAATTATACTCATGTTAGGACAAGGTCTCTACCCTACCAAAAAAGGCCATAAACACAGAAAAGTCAGGTGACAGATTCTGGCACTCCTCACAACCTGAATTTTGCTGTGGATAACACCACATCCCTCCAACCAGAACCTGTCCAGAAAAAAGATGGAAGGACTTTTTATCCCAAGAAATGCAGAAACCTGCTATAAGCTTTGCACTCAAACATATAGAATGGAAAGGTAGTCCCTGTGTGGACAGCAGCCAGAAATGGCACTGCTAACACTCGGCTTTATTTCGTGGCATCAGAGGGGCCATGCAGGACTGGAGGTAAAGCCTACGAGGCTGCAAGAAAAGCTCCATCCTAACTGTACTGTGACCAACCCAACTCCAGCTGCTACACATTTTCTATCAGGTTGCTTCTGGCAAGCGGACAACAGAAAGTAACTTATTCATTCTAGCAGCTACCACCAATTCCTACCTTTCTTTCTCTGTCAAGAATGCCCTGGCTATTGCTTAGACAGCACACTAACAGCTTTCCCACCGTCTCTCCTGCTTCCTCCCACTGTTCCATAATTCAGCACAGCACCTTGTAACGCTCAGAAATGATACCCCAGGGTGTCATTCCTGACACCTTCCCAGTCCCCCCTCCCAACAGCTGCCCCCACTTGCCTTTTGGGCAGATCTCCTCACAAGTCAAGTGGGTTGGTAAAAATAGTTCTCCCTGTCTGCCCCACTTCTGATTCATGGTCCACTTAGGTAACGTCTCTTTCAGTTACATGGAATGGCTGGGGCCTCCTGGACCCCAGGGACATTACATCCTCATAAATAAGGAGATTTATTTACAGATATAAATCAAGACACAACGTTTAGAACATGCTACAGGGAAACAGTAAAATGCAAGGAGAAGGAAAGAAGAATAATCAAAAGTCGAGGATCATGGCCAAATTCTTCTTAAAATAGCTCTTCCAAGACATAGTGAACATTGTATCAAACTCACACAGGATCTTTGCTTCTTCATGACTCATTTCACTTGAGCTGGAGAGTAACAATTTCCTCCCTAGCCACCGACTCACAAGGCTAAGACTAGGTAGATAGAGCTCAACCTGTTGTGATTGATCAGGCCCCTCTTTAGAGTAAACGATGCATTTCATCAAACACTACCATACATCAAGATGTCAGCATCCAGAAAATCATCCTCTAACACACACTCAGCCCCCTGCACACCCACACACATCCATGCACACCCAGCCCGGTGGCCAGATCATCACCTGCTAGTGTTAACATGCACACAAGCAATTCCAGGGCAGACATCTGTTCAGGACGTTGCTCACTGGATCAGCATCTTCGCGCTGAGATGGCTGCAAGCCTCTGAAGCGTTTGTGTTCTGACTCTGTAATGTCTGCTAGTGCGGGGTGGTTTGTCTGTAAAAGTCTCTCGTGCTGGCACAGCATTCATTGGTGTGAATTACGCTGGTTCTGGTTCAGAGCTAAAGCAATGATGCTAATGGGGGAAAGCCAGCCTCGTGCAGACAAGATGAAGCCCACTTCTTTCAATTATTGCTAAGTGGGAATTGTGGAGTCCTGGGTGGAAGAAGGTTTTGCAGATTTTCCTATAAACAATAAAGAAACAGTGTCAATATCATGTTCTGTTTGACAAGATAGGCACCATCTCAGAGAAATCAAATAATTATTTGGAACTGAAAAACAAAATACAGGTCAGTTACAGGTCTCATCTCAATTATACTAAAATTTTTAAATGTTCCTCAGAATGAATGCCAAAGCAAAGTTTGAGTTTTCACTGTGATTTCTGAATACAGACTGATGCAACTCCCTCTGAGGGCACTGGTAATATCTTGAGATTGGCTTCGAAAGCAATTAAAAATTAAACTGGACAGTGGTTGCCAAGAGGTGGTAAATGCCCTCGCCAAGTCCCTGGTCCTCTGTCCTGGCATGTTGGTAGCAGAGGAGCACAGCCCTGGCCACAACACTGCAGAGGTCATCATGCCCCAGCTTCTGTGGCTCTGCACCATCACACAAGGGCCAATTCTTCCTGTGCCCATCAACTATAAAAAAAAAAGCAAACACGTATTTGAAACACGTGTAAGATAGACATTACTCTGGACTTCACCACGCCTGACCTCAGGTGGCCATGAATAACCCATGGGTATCCCAGCATCTTCATAGCTCCAGCTTAATGGCCCCTTCTCTTGTGGGCTAAGAGCCAGGAAGAGCAGTGTGATTTTCAGGATGGGCTATGCCACGTGTTGAACTTGGACCCCTTCTCTGTGCCACTGCCACTAAATGTTGCAAATAAGGGCAGATAGATTGGGAGGAGAAAGAGAGAGAGAGAGACAGAGACAGAGAGAACAAGCACTCATATTTAGTACACACACAACAAACTTTAAGCCTGCACAGCTGTCTGATGTTGCCCACACCAGGAGCTGGAGCCCATGCACTGGAGCTGGACACAGCAGATGCTGCACCCCGCTGCAGCACGTCCCCAGTGCCACAGCCACAGCACCTCAGTGCCAGGGGGGAGAGCAGCACACTTGGCACCCACGGGGGGACCTGCTCATTCCCAGGCCACCGCAGGGATCAGGCTGATCCCAGGTTCTTGGAGGCATTGAGCCCACAATGGACGGTGCCCTCAGGATGTGTGTTTGCTCCATGCTGAGGTGGAGGCAAAGTGGGGAGCCAGTGCCAGGGCAGCTGAGCTGCTGCCCCAGGGCACCCCAGGCTCTTGCTCACATTCATTGCCTGTGCTATATTCTTGTCCTGAGCAGGTATTCCATGCCCCCTCTCCCTGGACATGGTGCTATATTCTTATCTTGAGTGGGTATTCCATGCCTCCTCTCCCTGGACATGGTGCTGCAGTGGCTGAGCTCGCTGGGCTGCTGTGGAGCCGGGAGCAGGGCGGGAGGAGGGAGGGATGGCCAACACTTCATTCAGTGATTGCAGCCCTCCTCCAAGGCTCAGACTTTGAAACAAGACATTGGCAGGACCGCTTAGAGAAATGATTTCATCCATGTATGAATTAAGCCAAAGAACACAGTACTTGTCCCTTTGGTGTTTATTTTAAAATAATTATTACATGTTCCCTTTTCTTTCAGGAACATTAAACACAATGCTGCACATGATTTTGTTCAGGAGGGCTGCAGATGGCTGCGATGGGGGAAAGTCAGTGGCAAGTACTGACATATGCACTATGGCAAGTACTCAAAAATGAACTCCTCATTCCCTTCAGCCTGAGGAATGCTGAATTCCAATACCATTTTGGGGGAAATGAAGATCAATAATAGCTAGCAGATTTATTTGGTTGCTGATTTTTCTAGTGCTGGGCCACCAGTCCTGTTGTATTTGTACTCTTTAAATCGAGAGCAGACCTTTGCAACCAAGTGCCAGCATTTGGTAGCAAGAAAGGCTTTCCTCAAGCAGCTGTCCTCTGAAAAACATGCCGTGGTTTGAAAATGTGGTTACAAAATGTGGACAATGTGCACAGGAGTTATTAATGTTTGCAAGAAAATGTGCTGCTTCATCTCCATTATGGTCATTAACCACAGCTGTGGTTTTGCAAGTAAAGAATTCTGCGCTCATTCTTAGAGCTGAGATTTGGATTTGAGAAGCAGAGACACAGGTAGTTCCTAGAATTCCTCTCCCCGCTAGAACACAAACATATATAGGCACTGGAAAAAGACTTCCCTTTATCTCAATGGACCTAGTGCACAGATTGCAGAAGGAATTTAAAACAGGGGTTTAATGTCAGATGTTTCATACAGACCATATTTCTCACAGTGAAAAGGGAATTTTTTTTTTTTTTTTTTAAATTTTTTTTTTTAAAGGGAGACAACACGCTGTCCAGGAAAACAAAGCAAGCCAGCCAGCTCTATGACCATTTGACTGGGAGACAGCTCCAGAGTCATTCCAGTACTGGCAGTACAGCTAAGCCAGAGTTCTCCTATAAGCCAGATGACACACTTGGAAAAATATATTCCAGAGTTTGTTATCCATCCTCTGCACCTGCCAAATATGCCCATATGGAACCACAGGTGTTGGCTCAACTCAAGGAGGAAATGGATGGGGAAAGGCAGCAAGATGAAGAGTATCAATATCTCAAGCAGTGAGTATCATCAAGCCCAGTGCTGAAGTTGCTACAAGCCAATTTCTGATGAAAGAATTGTGATCCTAAGAAATTCCAGTCCACCGAAGAGGGTGCTTTTAGATACATGCATGGGCAGATATTTAAAAGTCCAACACATAAAATGCAAATCCAGCCTAAGATGCTCCATTTTCACACATATACGAGCACAATAGTTGTGATACATTTGTGGGTCCAGGTGCTGGAAAGCACAGGCTTCAGCTTTGGTGGCACAGGGCCTCTTTTGGGCAGTTGACCATTAAGTGATGCCCCAAGCACTGTTAACATAACTCTCCTTACAGCGGTGTGAACAGGCCAACACATTCACCCCAAATTCCAAGCTGCTCCTGTCTGGAAGTTGTATCTCCGTGCTAGAGTAGCGGGGTGCCCAAATGAACTACCACACTGGAAAGAAGGATATATTATCCAGATGCAGTTTTAGCATGGCTGTGTGGCTTCTGAGTCAAGACCAAAGGGGCTGAGGGCTCTCTGAACCATGCAGACATAACCAGGGAGGGATTTGCTTAGCACCTGCACCGGTCTGATCTTTCTTCCAGGAGAATGAACTAAAGCAGAGTTGTCCTTGACTAAGTGCAACATACCTGAATTTGAGTTCCAAAGGCTGGCCCCAGGCTGCTGGCTGCAGATGAGTCAAATCATGAGCAGCACACGGACCAACACTATATTTGTCATTGGGAAAAGCATGGGAATTTTAGCATCAAAAGTACAAAAGCCCAGCACTTGAACAGGAACAGCGTCTCTTACATTGCCAGCTCAAGCCATCCAAAAGTTGCAGACAGGTTCCCATACTCATGAACTTGTCTTTAGCTAAAAATCGCACCGCAAGATATGATTTTAATAACACATTTGGGGTTGATTGCATTGCTGTCTAGGGGATTTTTTTATCACTGGGGTCTACTTCCAAACATTTCCACAACAGGAAAGCTCAGAATATGTTATTTTATGCTATTTTTCAAATGAAAGCTGAGGTTCTTATGCAGTCATCTTAACTCCAGGAGCTGTGTTTTTTAAGGCACACACCAAATGTCAAGGGACTCACAATAAAATCTCAAGAATTGGCAAGATTGCCTTCGCTGGCTTTGGGGAATGAGCAGGTTGTTGTTGGAGCCACACATTAGAGGGAGACACACTCACATGTTCTTAACCAGTGAACTGTGCACCGAGGTATAATGGCAATCCGCCCAGCACTGACATAGAGCAACAAGAACAGGATGCACAAAATTCCCAGGCCTCTTAGGCTAATAGAGAAGTTTTGTTAGTTTCACTAACAAGGGAACCAATGACATAACCTGTCATAAACATGTTGGGACCATTATATACACAGACATGAGATCTATTTAAACTATAAAAACCCATTTAATAACCAAAAAGACAGCTGCGTAATCTGCACATTACACTCACAAAAAGGAAATAAAAGTAAAATGAACTGGAACATGTGTGTCTGGAGAGAAAAGGAGTGAGAGAGGCCTGAAGACCGCTCAGAGGAATGTAGGATCTGCTTTAGCAGGAAAGCACTCCTATCCTCCATTCTCTCTTGCTCTGTACCAACCCTATTTTTACAGGGTTTTTTGATTGTTTTTTAATAGAATTGCGCATACACTAACAATGGGACTATTTTCAAGTATGGGGAGCAAGCTGGGAGCAGGACTTTATCTTCTCTGTTGTTGGGGGAAAACAAATGTGTACACACCTCGGTGTCCAAACGATCTGGGTACCATCACCTGGGATCAAGACAGTGTCCAAGGAACACAGTGAACTCTCCTTAATTTTCTTGCATTGAAGTGCAAACACTGAGGCACAATATGGCAGAAGAAAAGGGACCTGCTGTCTTCATCTGTCTCTGCCTTTTGTCTTAAAGGCGTTGTAGATTTACATGCAACAGGAAAACTGACTCAAACGTATTTAACTAGGACTATGCTCACAATGTATTTGGGGTATGGAGGTTTTTATAAATCATATCACTTATGTTTTGCCATCTCTGTGGAGGACATGTTTAGCTCTATAATAATTCACTATGGTTTTGTCAGGATCAATTTACATTTGTCAGATGCTCTGCAGTCTTCAAACAAAAGCCATAAAAAACAGCACTGCACCAGTATTTCATCTTTTTAAAGGTTATGATTTATAGCCCATGGAATGGGAAGAAGAGGCAGTGGAGGGATGTATTTCTCTTCCAGCTGCAAGCACTGATCTTCTCAAGAGAGGAACCAATGTACAAAACTCAGCAACATATATCCCTAATACCAAAATAGAGATCGAAAAACCCCTCCAAGGTGCCTAAATGTCTGTATCTAATTTATGGATAATTTACAATGGAAATAGATGATTTTAAAAAGTATACAAATTGTATCCTTGCACATCAAGGCAGATAGATAGTTTAACTACAAAATAATGAACATGAAGTGTCTCTCGTGAGCTGCCAGGTAGACGTTTTGATTGCCCAGATTTCATTAAACTCAAACCAGAGAGAGCTTGAAGTCTTCCAAACATTCTTTAACTCTATCAAGTGTGTCGGTGCTCTACAGCTGATGACAATATATTTCACCAGAGTTGCCAAAAAATTGTTTAATTTTAAGCGATGCCTGTATTGCATTACTTTTACAAGCTGAGCCAGTGTGTAGGGCACGATCAACTCCATACCAGAATAAACCCATTGCCAATGTTTTCTTTGCATCTATAAAACCAATTTCACACAGCCATCCCTTAACCAAGGAGAAAGACAACAAAAACAACAATAGAACCCCTGTCATGTCCTTGTCTCTTCTAGCCCTCAAGTCAGCATTGCTTTTCCCAACTTTGCCAATCAGACTCAAGCGAGTGAAGAGTTACAGAGAATGCCTGTGCTGCCAAGAGCTATTTCCAGTGGACTTTGATCAAATGATGCTGTAATCCCTAATGGGAAGCATACTTCATTTATAAGGTATTCTTTGGTGTCATTCCCAAAGAGCAGGCATATGAGTTTTTGAGCAGCAAAGCTCTTTCCCTGCAAAAAGTCTGTGCCAGGGTAGCACTGCCATGGCCGGTGCAGGTGTCCAGGCCTGCCCAGGCCGGTGGGATTTTGGTATTAACCATTGGTACAGTCAGAAAAGGCCAAGGGGGTCAGAGGCAAGACTTAGCTCTGGAATTCCCTCAGCCACAGGCCTTTACCCAGCAGTGATGAACACACAGCAGAGCGCTCTGATTTTGTCTTCTCCAGTGAGGAACACAACAGCAGGCTGTTCTGACATTTGCACTTTCATGCAACTTTGTTGAACTTAAGAGGCTCGGGTTGTTCGGAACATTATTTTATTTTCCCTGAAGGTTTATTCTGAGACCAAGGACAATTAGCTCACATTTTAACAAGGAAGCAATTAAAGTGCATGACGTTCATAAAAATGATTTATCGTGCTATTAAATTAGGATGAAAATCATCAAAGTTCATAATAGCCAAAGAAAAACAAATATAAATTATCTTCATACTCAGTTTGTACCCTGATGCTTATCAGCCTGAAACGCGTGTATTTATTCTCCAGTGCTGCTGTGCAATCTTGTCATTGTATCTTGCCATTTGGAAAACTTACCATTTTCATTCTGTACTTCTTCCTTCTATCCATTTGTCTATTCATTTACAAAAAATTCTGCTCCCATAAATAATAAAAATTTTAAATTTTTTTATGTGCCTTCCCCTTTTTGTTAGGTTTTTTACACTGTTTTTACATTCAAACAAAAAAAAAAAAGGGTTTTTTTCTGAAATGGCAGTTTCAAACCAACACACTTTGCTCCCATTTTCTTCTCTAACATATTTGGAAATTGCATAGATATCTATTTATTATGAGATATAAATATGTTAATAACTGCTCAGAAAAGGAGAAACAATGAGAATGTGTCCCAGTGGTAGCAGCATAGAACCAGAGATCAGGAGTCTTTCTACTACTGGCTGCCTCTGTGATACCAAGAAGAAAAGTTGTCTGTGCCTTTGTTTTGTTAGTGAAATTACAACATATTAATTCCTTCATAGGACTTTTGTCAGAAAAACATTTGGGCACTTCTATAAAGAAGCATTATGTTCTCTTAGCCAAGGTTTCCCAAGAAATCAGGGTTTCCCTTCCACACCATACTTGTAGCAGCCTTCTGCTCTCACTAGCATCTTTCATAAGAATCCTTCCTGCACCTCACTGCCAGCCCCTCAGATTCTGACCAGAGAGCAGCTTCAAAGTCTGGCAAATCTGCATCCCTGAAAAGGTCCAGTTTGCACAAAGTTTAGGCATCCTGCCATGCTATCAGAGCCTGCTGGCCCTTCCTGAGGTTGCAAAGTGATGAGAAGATACACCTAACCAAGAATTGCAAACAGGGCCTCCTGAGCAGTAAAATCATCAGGAAAAATCTATCCCTCAATAGGTAAGACCCAGTTCAGATAACCTGCCTTCCTATCCTAAATTTGAAGCATGTGGGAAAGCAAGTGCCTTACTTATTAATTGCTGGAAAGATTCCTGGTTTAGATGTCTGAACTCCATGTCAATAACAGTTCCTTATAGATTTAATTTAAGGGATTTTTCATCTCCTAAGTATGTGCTAAATTGATTTGCTCAATAAGGACCTATGTTTAAAAGTCATAATAAATTTCTCTTACTGTGGACACTGTTTCTCTTATTATAACTTGGTAAACATTTATTTATTAAAATTTGGATTATTCAATTTGCAAGTAATTTTTATAGGTTCCTTAACAAGGCTCCTTCATGACTTGGAAAGTATCATGCATTATCACATCAACACAAAGAGAGCTAATAAGAGCTTGAGTACATCTGTTTTCTAGAAAGCAAAATTTAAAAAAAAAAAAAGAGTGTTTCAATTTCCCATTTCCTTACCAAATCATCTTTACTTTTTTTAAAAAAGGAAGCATTAAATGCTCTCTCTCCATGATGAGTTCTAAACAGAAATTTTCAATGAATTATCCTGATTGAGCTGCCTGTCAAGTTAATGGTATAAATTGCTCCTTCAATCTACATTTACAAACCGATTTGAACAGCCTTGGTAAAGAGTCAGACAAAAGTTAAAGGAATCTGATGTAAATCAACAATGAGATTAGTGTTCAGATCTCCTCTCACAGACAAGCTGTGCTGCAGCTGAACAGACTCATGTTACAGTTTCTTTTCTGTTTTGTTTTAGTTTCCTTATTTCAGCTCTGTCTAAATTTTAAAAGTATGAGTGGCAGGCTAGAAAGAGCGTTCTGAGATAGATAACAAAATATTTCCAGAACTTTAGGTACTGTGTCTTAAAATCTTGCATACACCAAATGAAGGACTGAATTTTACATGTAAGAGATACATTCAAATGTTGAAAGACACACAAAAAAAGGATTTTAAAACCTAGAAATTTTAGAGTACTTTACATGTGATATGGGCTTAAAAGGCAAAAGTATTGCAGGTCTTATTAATGAGCCTCAATCTCATATAGAAAATGTTATTTGTAGCTTCTCATTTCCTTGTTATAAAAAAAATACTTTTTTTACTGTGTTTAGTTTAATTTAAATAACTTGATCATTAGAGCGATCCCCATTTTATTTTGTTTGTAGTTCAGAGGATTTAGGTGTTCTAGTAACTTTTAACAGCATGTTTCAATACTGCTTTACCTTCTCAATTACTTTACAGCCATTTATAGAAGAAAAAGGAGTAATGATAATTGGATATAAATTTGCAGTATTCATGTTCTGAAAAATGATTAGAAGCCTTGAAAAATGTTGACATACCTCACTGTTATGTTTTGCTCTGGTTTAAATATCAGTGTATTTATTAAAGCTGGTTGGAAAATTTAATCACATATAATATTTTCTTTTTCATCAGATGTGAATTCTTTCCAGGTTTTTCAAGACTCTCATTTTTCTACACATCTCAGAAAATCTGTATTAAATGAGGTAGGATTTATTCCAAGTTATCCAGTGCATATCTTCAAAGAAGTATGTTATGCATATATCTTTTAAAATAACTTATTATGTAAATACTCATTAATACAGAATAGCTGGAGAAAGATTACTTCAAAAAATGTTGGTCTTTTAAAATGCTGTGTGAGAGAGATTTAACGAACATAGTGAATATCCTGAGTTATAGTTCTATAGTTATAGTTTGTGCAGTATTTCATAGTCATCAGATTTAACTCTTGAGGTTATTTTCTACATTTATTTTGTCATGGATACATGCTTTCTGTTGTTTTCCATAGCCAGAAACTAATTCCTGACAGGCAAGATTTTTGTCTTTTTGAACATGCCGTGTGATGGATGATTCTCCACTGCAATAACTCGTACGTGTAGTGGAGAACCATCCCCGTGTGGATGCTCAGACTGTGATCTCACAGCTCTGGGCACAGAGGACAGACGGCTGCAGCCACCCGCGGCTCCGGCACAGGACCCACGCATGGAGCTGCAGCAGGAGCAGGACCAGCTCCATCACCTTCCACAGCCAGCTCAAGGTCAGGGGGAGTTCTGGCTGCAAGGACTTCAGAAATAACCTCACAGGTGGTTCTTAGACAAGAGCTGAGGGTACTCCCTCCTTCCGCCAGTTTTAGGGATCTAACTGAGGCTAGTTTGGAGTCCAGTCACCGTACATCCCCAGTATGGTCCTGGAAGAAAGACAGGCTTCATCTCCACTTGCAGAGCAGAGCAGAGCTAAGACAGGATGCGATGTCTGGAGAAGCTGACCTCCGCCTGTTCACTGTTGTGGAAGTGCAGCCTGAGGAGATGCTTACTTAGGCTCTTCCAGAAATTTCCTACAGCTCGGCAGAATGGATCCAGGAATAGAAGTACTGCAAGAAAAGTGGCACAGCTGGGTCATGGATTTTGCCAAAGATGCTTATTATAGGAGTGTTTATATAATTTAAGCCTGGAATGAAATCCTGCTAGACATACACTCCATTATTTTTTTAACCCTCTGAGCAGATTTCCCATCAATCTCTGTGGTCATAACCCAAGGTAAAATCTTGGTTTGTAAATACACAGAAGTCAAAGTATACGAGCAGTCCTTCTGAAGTCAAGGGACTTGGCTTTTTAAAGTGGGATTACTTGGTGTGTGTGTGTAATGAGCAGAACTTCAAAATGGTGATGCCCAAGCAAAGGCCAAAGGCTTTGAAAAGAGAGAGGCAGGAGGCAGTAGCAGATCAGTTCCTCTAGGTGAGAGGAGAGACAAATGATTGTAATCACTGCCTGAAACTGTTCTTGCTACCCAGGAAGATGCCAATTGCCTGCCATTGCCTAAAGCTGCCCAAATTCACGGAACAGGAGGGAATGTGGCTGGACATTATAGTGATTTCTCCCTTGCCGAGGGAACCGAACTACTACAGCTTCACATGGGCTAACACCAGAAAAAACAATATTCTCAAACTTCTCAAAAATTTGCTCTGAAATCTTGGGTTATGCTGGTTTTTGTTGGAGTTTGTTTTGTTTTGTTTCAAATTGTGCAAGAGTAAAGGAAAAGAACCTCAAACAATAAAAGGTCAGCTCCAGAGGTGCAAAGCAGAAAGATTATAAAAGTCTCCGTCTGACCAACACAGCTGAAAGAGTTTTGATGCAGATGCACTATGATACCAAGTGCAAGTAAGAACAACCTTGACTGAGACAGTGTTAATTCCAGCTTTAGGCATGGCTGATTCTAAATGTTTTTCCCAGGTTGTGCCACATCACAGTTTTCCAGAGCACATCCCAGTAAAACCTGCACCCTTTTTTCCTAGTGTTTACAACTAAGATTACAGAATACTGGATAGTCCCTTTGACCTCTGTTTACTGGTCTTTCTTTCTTCATATATTTCACTTTCGGCCTTTCAACAGCACAGCTGTCTGGGCCACAACAGCAACATGAAGAACACTGCTGACAAATTGCTGTTTTCATCTGTGATTTAACATCAGTCCTGCTCAGGCTCTGAACTGTTCCGCACAGCTCAGGAGCCCAATCCCACCTCACTCTTCAGCAGAAATCCTCCTTGCTCAGGGCAACAGGAGAACACACTCCAGCACACCAAGGATAGGCTTAAGGACACACCAAAGTGTTTCTCTGATTTGCAGCCCAAGGAAAACACCTTTACTGTAACAACATGGATCTGCCTACTCGTTTGGTCAGTCTGGAGTCAGTGGTAAAAATGAAGGTAAAATGAGGTCAGACACCAGAAGAGCAATGAGGTAAGATCATGACTGCATAATACAGGGAAAGCCTGTAAGTCGAGGAGATGATCGAAACCACATTCAAGAGACAGGATGGGGAAAACCCGAGGATCAGAGGGAGGTGGGATCCATGCAGAACATACTGGGCAGGAACACACTGTGGCAGGGGAGCAGGCAAGGGTGAAACAAGGCTGCTGAGAAGGCAGAGGTGAAGGAAGATGTGACCAAGGCTGAGAATGAGGTCTAAGGCTCAGGGATGAGTAACTGTAGGACCCAAGCACAGAAATACATTTACACCTGTAAACTTACACTTTCTCTGGCTGTATTCATCTCATCAAACGCTCTTGTCTCTGACTGCAGATCTCCTGTCTGCCTGTGCTAACTCTCAGACTGTACTGCACAAGTTTGCGCAAGACAGAAGTGTGCGAGTGACCTGTACCCATGCCCTAGATATCAAGATGGTTTAAGATATTAACCTAGATGTGCCCAAAGACTCTTCACCCAAGTAACCATTCACTAACCATTTGCTGTGTTATCTGACTGATCGAGCATGGGGTCCATTTCCCATGTACACAGGACCCCATGTCCTCATTCATAATAATGAGAGAATAAAGTTACTATTACATCAATGGGAGTTTCACTTTGGAGCCTTAATATTCTTCAAATACAAAAGGTTTTGTACCGTAAAGTGATTACATTATCAATGCACTTTTCTGGCAGCAGGAAGATACCTTTGTCACTTCTTTGCATCTCCTTCCTTCTGAAATATGACTGGGGCCACGGGGGAGGAAGGCCATCAAGGGACAGATCCTATCTCAAGGCTACCATCACCTGTTTTCAGCGAGTAAAGCTTTCTAAACTCACCTTCCTCTAGCCTGAGGAAGGAAACTCAGCTTGACAAGTATGTCCCTCGTCAGGCCGTTGGGGTGTTTGTTAAGTGACAAAACCAAACAATCCTTTTTCATGTAGGCTGTGCTGAGAAGTGACTTTCCTTTTACAAACTGGGCCCAAGTCCCTCTCAGTCATGCCTGTTTTCTTGCAGGGGAGGGAGAGGAGTCAAAGTGATTCAGGGATTGGAGCCTCATCCAAGACTCTGCACAGCTTGGATCACCATCGTGTTGGGAGGCAGGAGGACGACAGGAGAATCTGCTAACAGAATGCCTCAGATTGTTTGTCCTTGCACTTAATCCACTTTATACTTCCTCTCATGCCAACACTAGCAGCAACCAGCAGCTTTGAGACACTGGAGGTTTTGTGTAGCTCTTGAACATTGTTTTGCTTCAATTTTTCCTCTCAGTGTTGGACTTCTTTTTTCTCTTTCGTGATATATGTGGTGGTTATGAAAGGTGTGCCTGAGAAAACAGTACTGACAAAGGGTTCTATTCAGTTCACCCAGGAATACAACAGGAATTACACTGAAGGTATCCAGCTATTGTAGAGTCATGGAATAAATTAGGTTGGAAGAGACCTCTGCAAGTCATCTGGTCAAAACTTGTACTCAGAGCTTCAAAATTAGATCAGATTGCTCTGGGCTTTGTTCGGTCATGTTTTGAAAATCTTCAGGGGTGGAGATTGCACATCCTCTCTGGGCAATCACACCAGTGGTTAACCACTGATTGTGAATGTTTTCTCCTTTTATGCAGTCAGGATTTCCCTTGCTGCAGATTGTGACTATTGCCGTCCGTCCTTTTGCTATGAACGTCAGAGAAGAGTTCTGTTCTATCTTCTCTGCAACCCTCCTTTAGGCAGCTGAACTCCAGTGAGTAGATGCTCCTCGTGCTGAGGGAACCCAGATCTCTTGGCCTCTCCTCCTATCTCATCATGTGCTCCAGCCCCCAGCCAGCTCAGTGGCCTTGGTTGAACTCATTTAAGGATGTCCATGTCATTTTTGTACCAAGGAGCCAAACTGAGCACAGTACTCTAGCACAGGACAATCCAGAAGGAATCACCCTTTCCCTCAGCCTGCTGGCTACACTTTGGCTGATACAGCCTAGTGCACAGCAGCCTCGCTGGCACCAGGGCCCGCTGGGGACTTCTGTCCCATTTGGTGTCCACCAGGACCCCTACCTACATCCTTTGTTGCAAAGCTTCTTCCCAGCACTCAGTCACTCCCCAGCCAGCAGTGGTGCATGGAGTGGCTCCATCCCAGGTTCAGGACCTCACATTCCTTTTTGTTGAGCTTTCTGAGGTTCCATAGGCCTGTTTCCCCAGCCTGTCATGTCTCTTTAGATAGCAGTCAAATCTCCAGCACACTCAGTGCTCCCCTCACTTGGCATTATCCAGGGAGGTGCCTGCCAGGCCGTCACCCAGGGCAGTGGTGAAGGTATTTGACACCATCCATCCCAGTACCACAGCTGAGAGCTGCCACTCAGCACTGACCACCAGCCAGACTCCAGCTCATCAACCACTCACCTTCAAGCCCAGACAGATTTTCAGCCAACTTTTTATTCTGCATATCCCGAGTTTGGCTACAGCTCTGTTACCTCTCTTGCCTGTGGACATTAGTGCTGCTCTGTGGTTGAGGAAGCATTGCAAAAATCCAAGCACAGAGATCAGAGGCAAGAGAGCTGGGCTGTTTCCCAGTCTCTGCTGTGTGACCTTCAGTAAGTGGCCCAAGCCACAGAGACCAGATGCTACATGTTGTTTAAAGAAGTCAGCCTATACCAAAGATTGTAGATGCAGCTGCATCTGGGGCAAAACTCTGCTTGTGAGACAGCTGAACTAACATCACTGCCAACAACAGGAGCTCATGCCCAGAATTAATAAATAAATTTAAATTAAAATAAAATTTTAAAAAATACTTCTGTAAAGATATTCCACTCCGGCCTCTAAACCTTAACATATTGTCTTAGGCTCAAGCTAAAGTCCTTCTCTCTACAAAAGGGTGACAAGATGACCTAAATTCATAAGCTGCAGGAGTGCCAGTGGTGCCACTTCAGTGCTGCATGTGAATTAAGAATAAAATATGAAATCGGCTATAAAACTTTTAGTGCCACAAAAATCCTCTTTCAAGGTGATTTCAGATGAGGAGCAAGCCATGGCAGTGACTGGATGATCTCTGTGAAGGCTGCGTGCTGTATTGCTATGGCCTTCACCACCTGCTGTATTTTGAGTACCAAATAATATTGGATCAGCAGAAATTCATATCCAGTGTCAAGACACACAAAACTTGAAGAATTTTAGTCAGCTCCATGGGATGTCACAAGGGCTGCACAGGAGCCAAACTGATTAGAGCAGAGGCAGGATCAAAAAATCATCTGCAGAAAGAGAGGCAAAAGCCTCTCAGCCACCCTATTGCCAGAAAGGGCCTTTTCTCACTGCGTGAAGTCTCTGGAACATCACTGCCATCATTTCACATCAGGATTCAGGGAGAGGGGCAGGCATGTTTGTGCATGGCTTGCTATCGTGTCTTTCTTTGCATGTGTTTTCTCCACACATCGGTAACACAGGGGAACATCATAGGTCCAAAAAAGGGTCAGTACATAGCACCTGTGACTAGGCAACAGCCCTTCTCTGAGCCTCCCTCCACCTTACTGGCTTGCTTTCCTGACACCAGGAAATCTGGGTTCAGCCTGTGATTCCATGAGGGATGCTGCAAAGCTGTATGGGTACAACATGGATACAGCTCTGTATCTGTGGGGGTTCTGGTGGACAAAACGCTGGACACGACACAAGAGCGTGCTTGCAGCCCAGAAAGCCAATCATGTCCTGGGCTGCATCCAAAGCATTGTGGGCTCCAGGTCGAGGGAGGGGATTCTGCCCCTCTGCTCTGCTCTCATGAGACCTGACCTGCAGTGCTGCATCCAGCTCTGGGGTCCCAGCACAGGAAAGATGTGGATGTGTTAGAGAGAGTCCAGAGGCAACCACGAAGGTGATGACAGAGCTACAGCACCTCTCCTATGGAGACAGGCTGAGAGACCTAGAACAGAGAAGGCTTGGGGGACACCTCTAAGCAGGAAGGTCTCCAAACAGATAGATCTCCTAGTAGCCTTCCAACACTTAAAGGGGCTTATAAAATAGATGGAAAGCAAGTTTTTACACTGGCAGATAGTAATAGGACAAAGGAGAATAGTTTTAAACAAAAAGAGGATTTAGATTAGATATTAGGAAGAAATTCTTTACTTTGAGGGTGGTGAGGCACTGCAACAGGTTGCCCAGAGAAGTTGTGAATTCCACATCCCTGGAAGTGATCAAGGTTGGCTGGAGCTTTGAACAACCTGGTCTCATGGAAAGTGTCCCAGCCCAGGGCAGGGGGGTGGAACAAGATGATCTTTAAGGTCCCTTCCAACCCGAACCATTCTGTGATTCTGTGACACTCAGCGCTGTTTGTCCCTGCCTGCTGACACACCTGTCCCGAGCAGGGATGCTGTCTGCCCCAACAGGCAGGGGAGAGGAGCCCCAAGGAGCCCCAAGGATCACGGTGCGGCCCCTAGGAGGTTGGAAAAGAGGGGGGGACACCGCCCTGACAGCGGTGCCGGCGGCGGGATCCAGCTCCCTTCCCCCGCCAAGGAAATTTCCTGAGCAAAAATCCCGGCACAGCATCCATCAATGTGCCCCGAGGCAGAAGGTGATGCCGGCGGGCTGCGGTGCCCCGGTGTCGGTGGGACGATCCCGCAGCTGCCGCGGCGCGGACCGCGCTCCTCCATACGGAGGGCAAGGGAGACACCTAACGGGAACCGGCGGGGCCGGCGGGCTGTAGGGCTTTGGGAGCGGCTGGGCAACCACCGCTCTGAACGCTGCTTTTGGAAAGACATCCAGACGGGTCGCCTGTTGTGCCACCCCCACACCGAAAAAAGTATCATGTCTGCAGGTCACAGCAGCATCGTGCACTAGATCAGCCTGGATACCTGGGGACAAAATTGTTTCCCTGAAGAGAACAAAAGGACACTGCACCTTGCTCTCCCCTTCACCGTGGGCCGTGAGTGTCAGGTCCTCCTGAGCGCTGAGAAAGTCTGACAGGTCCCATGGAACACAAAGAATCAATTCCTGTAGTGAAACACTAATTTAATGCACCAGTTTCTGACGGTAGAAAGAACACATAAGGTACCAGTGATATGAGGCATTGGCCTCACAGATCATCTTCCCAAACAGACCTCCACTTACAGAGAGGCTGAGCCTGGTGAGTTATAGATATTCTCGACTTACCCTGCAAACATTCCCTATTAATCCCTTGCAAGGGTCCCTGGGAGCAAGTACTGTTCCCATTTTACAGATTTTACATCCCCAAGGGGATGAGGGGGGCTGCAGCTCATCAGACTGATTGAAACAGCATTCATCCCCCTGACAGCAACATGACGAGAAAAATTAGGCGGTGAGGCCAGGCAGCAGATCACCTCCACAGCCAAACAGGCAAACGTGGAGAACTCAGGGAGAAGAGAGCAGCCATGCAAGCCACAGAGTGAAATCAGGAACAAACCTCACAGATCACTGTTAATGACAGCTGCTCAGCAAGGAACAAAGTGCTTCACACTGGTCATGGGCCGAAGCCCACGGCTGTCCATGCTGGCCATCACCTTAGACAGATGTACAGCATTAGGTTGCCAGGGATTTCAAGCTTTTGTAGTCCTAACCCGCGTTGCAGTAACCCGAGATAGGAAATAAAAGCAACTTCTTGCCAGCATTCCTGGATGAGCTTCAGGGTGAAAGCTGTCTGCTCCTCTCTGGCCAAGCTGTGCCTATAACTGTGTGACTCTGGGGAAGCACATGAGTGTTTTTGTGGTGAAAATGTGACTCAGCAAGTTCTGTGCTCAGCTGGATCCTGGAGACAGCCTGGGTGTCTGAGATGGAGCTGAAATACCACCAACAGGCTGACGACAGCTCCATGGGAGATGGCTGCTCACTGGTGCAGGTACCTGTGGGGGATGCCACAGTGCATGGAAGAGAGAGCAGAGATGCTGTAGAAAGAGATGGAGGTGAATAATACAGGTGTTAGGGGTAGTCAGGGAAAGGGGTAAGAGAAAGAAAGGAGCACAGGGCTCCTCTACAGGAGAACGGGAGAGGGGAAGGGCATAATAACATATATCCCCCTAAAAGGATAGGAAATTATGCTGATAATAGGTCAATACCTGTTGTGGAACTGACTGCAATAAGCATATCAACAAAATATCTAATTCTTTAGTACAATCAAGCTTTTTTCCTGATTCCTGCCAGTGAAAGGCAAGTCACCCTTAGTACAGGACACCAGAGGTAGCAGCAAGGGGAGACACAGGTCTGAACTTGACAAGCCCAGGGTCTGGGAAGGGTTTCCTTGCTTTTAAATCTTATCAGAATAAATGAGATTTAAGCAAGGGCTTAACTACTGCGCTCAATAGAGATGTTTTCTCAAATCAGGCCGTTCATCAAGAAATGTTAACTAGATGTATATCCTTCTGAAGACATCTGCCTGTGAAGACAATTTCATCATCTGAGTTGCTCAAATACATCAGTTACAAGGCTCCCCAATCACGTGGGCAGGCAGAGTGCTGAACCTCTCATATGGCAGTTCTGTTACTCCAGATCATGACAAGTAGTGGTTTCGGGGTTTTTTCTCTGAAATAACCTCCTAAATAGCTACTTCAGTCCTGCTATATGCAGGACTGCTCCTCATGAGTAAGATGACAGTGCAGTCTTGGGCTGCTAACTCCTCTATACCAGGACTTAACAGGCGGCTCTGAAGACCACCACCGTGCTGGCGTCACAGGCACTGCAGAAACATGCAGTGCATGGCCACCTCCTCCACCTGCACAGAAAAAAAGTCATGTGCCTTCAGCAGAAAATAAACCCATGCAGTCAAATACCAGAGTGAGGTGGGGGAAAAGTCAGACAAATTAAATAGATGGATCAGATTCCAGCATGCCCCAAAGGTCACTCCATGCAGGGTCTGCCGGAGAGAAGGTGGGAGCAGCGTTGCTCCTCCAGGGAGGGTGCCAAGCTACCAGTCTCTTGACGATTAATCCTGGGGAGCAGGAGGCAGTGGAGAACACCCTGCCAATTGTAAATGTGGTGATGGGGCACTGGGGGCATATATATGCATCATTAGTCATCTGCAAGAATTTTGTTTTTGTAACCTCTGCATTTTTATCTGTCACTTTGAGCAATAAATATGCACTCCCGCCAGTGATTTGACATTACACTTGCTTTGGATGGTTGCCTTTCTCAAATATTAATAGTAACTCATTGTGGACACAGCATTGGTATTTAGTTAGATCAGACCAGCTTCTTTTAAAAAACAACTTTTCGTATAAAGAGAACAGATGTTTTTAATTTACACAAAGAACAAAAACAAAGTTCTATTGTTCAGTTATAGTGAACACAAACATTACAGACACAGAGAAATTAACACCAATTGCATGTTAAAAAAAACCTAAAAGCCCATCAAGGTACAGGTTTGCTTATTTGTGCCTTTTCCACCACTTTAATGATTTAGTGGCATGCAATGATAGCAACTGTTGCTTTTTGGAATTCATATGCATTTGAGTGTGGCATGTTTTAAAGACAGAAATGGCATAAACACAAGGACAATTTCTAAACACACATTATACAAATAATAATAATAATTTTTATAATATTTCAATAACAACAACTGAGGAATGTAAACTCTCACAGCCCAGAGCACAAGCCAACTACTTGCTCATGGGGATAGGAAGAAATTGCCTCTTTGATTTTTCTATAGTTATTCCTTACAGGTATATTTTCCCCTGCACCATCTGCACAGAACAGTAAGGCCTCAACCCTCTGAAACATGCCATGTGCATATGAAGACAGAGCAGTGGCGTCAGTGAGGTTATCTTGTGCCATGGTATGAAGTTCAATCAGAACTATCTTTACATGATATTTTACCCCAGGAATTCAAGAGCTTTTTGAATGCTTTTACAAGCTCCTGGTGCATGTGGGTGGCAGCAGAGCTCAGGCTCACAACTGTGCCAAGGTGTCCAAGCTGGTTCCAGAACAACCGTGTTATCCTGCAGGTGGAGGCCGCTTGCGCCTCTCTGTCTCACAAACACCCTGAGAAAACACTTCGCAGAGATAAAGCTTTACACCATTCCCATTCCTCACCTTCTGAACCCACAGCCTGGTTATCTAATTCTCATCCTATTCCAAGGCATATCCATTCCCATGGAGAAGCATCTCTTCTAGCATCTCCTTGAAGATTTTCTAGAGGCTGTCTCTAATTGAAGGCCACATCTTAACTCATCTTTTTGGGCAGCTACTTCTAGGGTTAGAAACACTGACAGAACAATATTTCCATCTCTATTTCAGATTTGCCAGTCCTGCAGTTGCAAGAGGACAAGGAGGGCAGAGATACCTTATACTGGCTTTTTCCAACTCAATATAAGCAAAGACTGCTGCTCACTGAAGTTGCCCCATGCGTGGAATTGTTCAAGGCCAAGTTGGATGGAGCCCTGAGCAACCTGATCCAGGGGAAGGTGTCCCTGCCCATGGCAGGGGGGTTGGAACATGATCTTTATGGTTCCTTCCAACCCAAACCATTCTGTGATTTTATGATTCTATGAATCTGCTTTTGATACGTTAAAACAAGACTTTGCCCCATTCCCTCTCCCATTGCTCACTAGTTATTTTTTGTCCAATAATGTATGCCATATTATGCTATTCCACACTCAGACTAACTATCAAACTATGAGGCTCACTTCAGATCAATACACAGGACCCAGTGAAAAAAAATACCCACCAAAAACATCTTTGCATTTTAACCAGTTGTAGAAATAAAGTTATCATTAAAAGACCTGGGACAGAAAATTTTAAAATCTTTTTCTGTAGTATTCAGGTAACCTGGGGATTTCAGTGCCACAGAACAACAGACACAAACACCATGACTCAAAGGGCTAGAGCCTTTTTCCACCACTGAAAGCAAGCCTCACTGGGAGAGGTGCTGCTCCAAGTGGCCGATTTTAAACCTTCAATCACATTATATAATAGAAAGCCCAGGTCCAGACCCATGCAGGAAAAAAAGAGAAACCAAAACATTACATTCAAATGGTACCTTTCAGCTCAAAAGAACCCAAGCCATGAATCATCTTATCCACCGCAGAATGCCATCACCTCGAAGTTGAAATGCAGCAGCTGTTTATTACCCTGCAAGGACTTTAAGATGGGTGCTCCTTTGCAGCCAAAACAGCAAGGAAAACCCAGTAGACAAATATAATAACCTGGAACACACAGGCTTATCCTCCCTACCTTTATAATGAGTACCAGAGGAACTTTAGGGACCACAGGCAGCTGATGCTTCCAGACGCCCAGTGCTAACAATGCTTTCCACAGCTCTTAAGCCACCCTTGGAAGCCAAAAGCATTTGATCTGGACATGCTTTGCTTTGCTTGGTTGACAGTGAGGCCAAGAGCTGGCTATCACACACTGACCACAATCTCTATGTCACATCCAAAGTCACTTCTGTCACATTTAGAACCGCAATTAATGCCAGGAACACAGTAATCACGATGGTCTGAGCTGTCCAAACATGCAGAAAATCGTCTCACTGCTTGTGGCAGCTAATTGCAGTTGTGTACCTGCCCTGGCATTTGACTGTTAATTAATAAATTGCAATCACGCTCTCTCAAACATGGTTCCCTCAGACCTTGACTCACAGTATCTCGGGGAGATGCTACACGTCTCTTGGAAGTGGCTTATCAAAGTTGGAACTGTTTGCTATCCAAATATACTGAAGTTTTCACTCAAAATTCAAAATCTCATTGTTACACCACACTCATCACTGTGGTATCTGAGTCCAGCCATTTCCAGCAGAATTCCAGCCCCAGCTGGATTCAATGAGGAGTCACTCGGACACAGAGTTAACGCGGGCCAGGTTCATGCAGCGAGTCCTGCGTGGGCTCATGAGAAGTTGTTGCAGAAGCTGGACTTCAGTTCCCACTGAATGAGAAAGGGTCTTGTGGCCAAAGGACATTAATTAGGAGATTGCTGAAGCCCCGGGGCTCCGCTCCAGAGGACTCACACAAGATGTGTGCCACTGTTCCCTGCCGTGCAAAGTGAGCGTGTCTGGCAGGGCAGTGGTGGGGGTTCTGCTATTGCTGCACAGGTCCTCTGAAAGGGGAAGAAATCACACTGATTGCACTGTGCCCTGGGAGGGGATGTGCCCACTGGCTTTTGTTTATCCCACAGTGGTGTGAAGTGCACTGCAAAAACAATCTCAGTTCGACAGCACAGCTCTGCTCATGCCTGTGAACCAAAGTAAAGTAAGAAGGTTTGGGCAATGGGGACAAAAAGGAAATTGAGCCCTGGGTTAAAATGGCTAAAATGTCAGCCTAAGTTTCCTGTACTCCTCACCCTACCATGGTTCATCCATGCCACACAAGCTGTATTTTTAGCTCGCAGCCTTTCTTTCCTGAGTCACTTGCAGCCCCAGAGAAACAACTCCCATTAGGAGCAAAGACTTTCCCAGGCAATATGTTTGGCCATTTACAGACCTACACATGGTTTGACTGATATGGAGATATCACAGCACTTCTGAAAACAAGATGTTTTCACCAAAACACTCTCTGATAATCAAACAAATCAAAGGGCAACCTAACTGGATCCACAAAGCTAAACGTGCAGCTGCCAAAGTACTGCTGTTATCTCTGGCATGGCTGGGTCACTGGGACATTTCACAGAAACAAAAATGTATTTCCTGTGTAGATCCAATTAAAATACCTCTGGGGAAATGTTTCATGTGTTCTAAAGACCTGAAGCCAGAGCTACCCAACTGGCTTGTAAGGAATGAGAATACTTCCTAGGGGCTGATGGAAAGCACCAAGGACCCTCTTCTGTACTCATTACAACTGGGCTCAGCAGCAGCCTCTGACCTTGCAAATATCTGGCAGGAGGGTGCTGTGCCCTGCCAGAGAGAGGCAGTTGCCTCCCACTGCCAGGAGCGGGCTCTGATAACATTGGAGGGCACTGCAGGATTCTGCCCAGGTGTCCTTCCACGACAGAAGCCACTGGCCTCTCCTGGGCCACACACAAGGTTTGGAGAAGACACCACAATCTGTAAAAGGTAACCTGTACCCTTCTTCCTGGGTCTGACCAAGTTCCATCTGCACATCTGGGTCTGCTTTACATCACAGGGAGGACAACCTTTGCTGCCCATGCACAGGTCTCTGGGGACAGATGGAGGCTGTGGGTCACTTGCTATGCAGGTAACAAGACTTTGGTTTCCACCTCCTTAATCTTCCTTTTTGGTTTTTTTTCCTCTCTGTTTTCCCTGTTATTAGCTAATGTGCTTATACTGCAGGATCTGGCTGTTTTTCTTGCTGTTCTGGCTGGGACAAGGGAGGCGGATGGCTCCCCCAGGTTGGTGAAACATGATAAAAGCATAGTAGGGAGAGAGGCAAGGATGAGAACTCAGTTATTTTGTTCATAACACGATGTGCCTCTTCTCTGCCCTGCAGTCCCACTGACTCATCAGCTGTATATGTGCTCCCACCAGGTTTTGTAGAGAGCAGTTGCCGCTCCAGAATTTTTTGGATGAAACTGAATAAACTCTTGCTGCAGGGAAAGTTCTTCCAGCTGGAAATCTATGGTGAGTTACAAGTGGCAGCCCCGAATAACATGAAGGCTGGGGAATCACCTAAGTGATCACAGTCTGTGATCTGGGTGCTGCTGTCATCTATTGATAATTGGTAACTCACCCCAAAGAACCTGCAGCACATTCTTGTCACCCTGAGCCAGCCTCTCCCACCTCAATTTGGCCGCTACCCTACAGAGGAGTAAAACGGGTGACTACAGCCACAGCCCTCTCTGCCCCGTACAACTACAGTGCTGGGAAAGGAGAAAGGATGGCCTGAGGAGGAAGGACTGGCATTTGGCTTTCTTTCTTTCCTCTGTTGAGCCCTTACATGTGTCTAGCAAGGAAAACAAAGGCGACATTGCAGATTGGGTATGTCCTGAACAGCACAATGACAACAGCAGTGTAGGCTGAGTAATACCCAGAAAACACACTCTCAATCAGTGCTGAGTGAGTGCTGCAGCAATTAAAGGACTTTGACGGTTTTTTAATTTCCTTTTTATTTAACACCACAATGGCATTTAAATACCGTAATTCAGACTGGACAAAGGGGTTCCATTTTCTGAGGAAAACAAAAATCTTCAGAACCAAAATGAAAACCAGAAAATGTTCACATCAGATTGTAAAAAGCATGTGTTTTCACCCCAAGCCTAATTAATTTCTCTTGAGATCAGTGCACTTTTTTCTGGGTTATGTCTTTTTTTCATTTGATTTGGAGGCAGAACTGAAAAAAGAAAGTATAGAAAGGGTGTGGGCAGAAGGGATAGCATTTATGAGAGTAACTGATACTGCTGGAAAAAACAGACCAGCCTTCAGGCACAAAATGCTGTTTGTTTCTTCCAACTCTATCAGTTGGACTCATAAAAGCTATTCCTTCTTCTTCCAAAATTATTCCCACTTATCTCCTGAGCCTATCCCAGCTGCAGGCATACATCTACTGAAACAGCAGTTCTAGAACTGTCCGAAATAGAGGCATGGCAGACAAATCTAGAAACTGCAGTGGCAGCTAGTTAAACCCTACTATTTGTACAGAATCTTGTGTCTAACCCAAGTCTAAAATAGTTCCTTAATCAGAGGGCAGATAATTCACAAAATATAATGTTATTAACTCTACCATCATCAAGGACTGAGCACAGCTAGCCCCTGTGGTGTCTTTTACTTGAGTCCCCAATAGGTTTCACAGCACACAGAGAGGAGTAGCAAAACTGATTAATATGTAAAAGTGCCCACCCAAAACAGGTCTGTGACCACATCCTTTGAGCAGAGTGAGCAGCAGATTATCACAACTTGATGATTTTTAGAAACAGATGGGCTTAATAGCCCATAAGTCTTTTCTAGAGAACAAAATCAGGGAGGGAGAAATGCAGACGGTTCTTCAGAGAAACTCTCCATAACAGCACTTCGAAGTGGCAATGGCACAAGCTTCTGGATGCAAAGAACCAGGCACTGAAGTGCACATTATGTGTGCGAGCTTGAGTCATGCCAGACTGTCTCATGCACTCCTACACACGCCAGCCCAGTGTCACCAGCTTCTTAACAGCACGTCACTGGAGAGCACCCAACCCCCACAGAGAAGAGCTGTGTGAGAGGCCCCCAACACCACTCTGCCCCATGACTTGGAGCTTTACATCCCACATATCTTTTCCTTTTTCTGTAGATCCTTATTCTGGCCCTGTTCTGCTGGATGAGAAGCTAGCCTCTCGCTGTGGCTATGTCCTGTCAGAAGACGTGTGGGGCAATCCCGTCTTCCGCGCGTCAGTGCTCGGCTGTCATGTGGCCAACGAGGTAAGGCCCAGACATGGGCTTGGAAAAGCTCAGGCAGCACATCTTCTCCAAAAACACAAGACTGAGATATTATATGGCATTCTAATGGCACGATTTGAGCATACTGAGCTCAAGGAATTAGTGTTGGTAGTGTAGTATGGAAATGAATAGGCAATGGCTCTGTGCTATGAGGTTTGTTCAGTGTGACTGACATGGGATTTCCTCTCTCCATGGAATGACACTTATCCTAATGCTGCTGAGTAGCTGCCAGTTCTCAAGCATATCCTTGTAGCTGCTGATTTGCCAGAGAGTTTCTTGAAAGCCTCTCTGGAAAGAAGTAGGCATCTGCCTGAAAAAGCAATGTTTGCAGTGCGATTCTGGCAGATCATTTCCTGGCTTAATTTGCGTGGTAATGTGCCTGTTAACACATGCCTAGGAACATAGATCACACACGTCTATTAGACCCAGATTTGCCTCACGTAACTTTAGCCATCGAAAAGATAATGTCTAGTCTAAACTAGTTGTTTACTCTTCCACAAGAGTCAATGGAGAGAAGCAGGCATCTCCGGAAGGTGATTCATCCCTTCCAAAAATATGTGTAAAAGACTGGATTTCTAATTTCTAAATGTTAGTTGAGATGAAATGTACCCAAAATCAGAACAAATCAGAGTAGAAACTTCATTGCTCGTCTATGTTTAGTCTGGTTAGTCCTGGAAGCCCCACAGAAAAAATATGGTAAAACTTTATAGGCAAAGGTTAGCTAACAAGAATGGGGGAGTACAGTGTGCTGTGCAATGACCTGGATTTCCAAGCTGGAAATTTCTCTGTAAAGGTTTTGCCTTTTTCTCTAGAAAAATACACATCTATGTCAGCTAGAAGGACAGTCCTTTGTGTGTGGCTCCTGGGGAGCTGAAGAACCAAAAGGATCTTTTACTGGAGCTAGTCTAGTGTTAAACACTAAACAGCATTTGTAGCATAGATCGGAACTACCTACATCAAAACCAAAGTTCCAGTACTTTCTCTCCATGTGGAGACACGCAGAGTCACAAATGGGAGAAATGTGAACCTCACAGTAAGGTAGGTCAGATCATCCCTTGACCAGCTGCTCCTTCACAGTGTGGCAAGAATAGTGCTGAGATGGGGTCTGAGGCAAAGGCTGTGAGTGCTGAGGCAATGTCCCTGCCTCAGAAAGACCCTGCACACAAACCATTGCAGACAGGGTGGTATGTTGGAGGACCTGTCACTGCAACTCTCAACCTGTTCTCATCACTATAAAACACTCTCAGAAACAGAACACTGGGCTAGATGGTCCCATGCACCCACTCTTGGAACCTTCCATACCATCTGCTGAATTGCCTGTTTTTCTCCCCAGGCAGACGAGCTGTTTTCACTGACTGTGAACATCAAGGTCTCCTCATTTTCAAGCATGAGGGCAGCTGTCACCTACACCTACCCTATGTACTGCTCCTACACTTCCTGGGCTTCAAGAGAAATTGTGTGTGAAGAAAACTACATGGAGGTAAAAACTTTCCCATTGAAGGCAAGGCTACCTCCAAGCTCCCTGCCAGGCACAAAAACCGCCACAAATTCCTGTCAGAAGTTGATTGCAGCCCATTACCAGGCATAATAGCAACCTGCCGATATTTAGCAGAGTGTGTAACTGTAGATCTGATTAGTAACACATTTACATGCCATAGACATTTTGTATGCAGTGAAACTCAGTTAACTGTACAGATGAAGTACGTCAAGCCTCTGCAAGCAAATCAACAGAGGGGCTGAAGGCCAAGCTCTTAATCTCATGAGAGCACCTTTCTGTCATAAAGTGCTACAGCATCTGTGAGAATGTTATCCTCATATCTGAAATAGTAAAACCTAGAGCTTGCAGAGCTGCATCTCTGCTGCATCACACAACTCACAGGACATGACTGTGAGACAGGACCTGCCTCCCACCGGGTGGTACAGCCGGGCTGCCCAGCCTGCTGCCATCACCTACACACCAGTGTAGAAACAAGGAGGGAACAAACCAAACTTCATTGCTTTCTGTGCACACCTACAACAGGCAGGACAAAGAAAGCACACTTGTCCTGTTAGAACTCGAGGCTGTGCAGTCACATCTGGGTGTTGTAACACACTTAAACCATGTTACAGATATCTGAGGCAAACACTGACTCCAAGCTCAGGGTCCTCTGTCCTCTTTCCTTGCCTCACTCTGCAGCACATGTGGGCAAAAAACCAGGACCTGTCTTAGGTACTGGGGGTCCTGCATTTTCAGGTGTTCAGCCTGCATGGGAAGAGGGAACCAGTCCTGTTAATGCCAATAACCTGCTTTCCTATACCTCCAGTGGAGAGACCCAGATGTTCCTGAAAGTCTCCTGAGCGGAATCTAGGTTACAGCTTACCAGATATGAAGCAGGACTTTAGGTTTACCTGGTTATACACAAAGTATTCCCACCACTATAAATGCCATGGTTTTAACTTTCATTTTAAGGCCACATAAATTACTGCCATCAAGAACCTCCATGGAAACACTTTAATTACCGCCAGTGAATGCAAATTGCTAAATCCTGATAGACACTGCTCCCCATGCCTGTAATAAAACTGAAGATCTGTTTGTTCCCATTGGTCCCAAAGAATTTCCTCTGCCCCCAGGTGTCAGTGAAGACTGATGTCCCAGCTGTTTCCAATGACTACACCGTAGCATGGATGTCAGCACTGCCAGAGGTATGAAGGGGAGTCTTTCCTAACAGTTCCTCGCCTGCCTCTTCTCTCTACTCTTATGAGTCATTCTTGGGGCATAGCTCCATCTCTGAAAAAAAAAAAAAGGAGATGACAAATTTGCCATCAAATACTGAAAACCTCTCAAGTATTTTTAGACCTCTAGACTGCAAAAAGACATTTAGGTGGGAGAGCAGAGTCATATGCTTGTTCCATTAGCGGAAACTGAGTTCAAGACAAACAAAGGTAGGTGGTTCTTCACACAATGGGTAGTGAAACGGTCAAACTCATCACCAAAAGATGTTGTGGCTGCTAAAATCTTGCTTGATCCAAAGGAGAGTCTGGAAAAGCTGACTGAAGATAAATCCAATAAGACATACAAAATACAAAGAAGCTACAGATAGCTCAGGAGTCACTGAGATGAAAAATATTTGAGGCTGGAAAGAATGAGTGGGAAATGATGACTGGAGCATCTCTCTTATGAGGAAAAGCTGAGGGAGTTGGGCCTGTTTAGTCTGGGGAGACTAGGAGAGAATCTTACCAATGTACACAAGCATCTGAAGGAAAGGTGTCAAGAGGATGGAGCCAGGTTCTCCTCAGTGGTGCCCAGCAGTAAGACAAGAGACATCATACAGAAACTGATTCACTGGAAGTTCCATGTGAACATGAGGAAGAATGGAACAGATTGCCCAGAGAAGGTGTAGAGTCTCCTCTGGAGATATTCAAAAGCTGCCTGGACACCATCCTGAGTAACGTGCTCATGGGGACCCTTCTCAAGCAGGGAGGTTGGACTAGATGGCCTCCAGTGGTTCCTTCCAACCTTAACCAGTCTGTGATTCTGTGAAATATACATGCTTGTCCCATTTTTCTCATGTCTTACTTGCTCCTTATGCCCATTTTCCTTTTGACTGTGCTCCCGTATGGCATTTCATTTCAGGGGACTCTGTTCATTACCGTATATCATTTCAGGGGAGTCTGTTCTAGGCCAGTACAGGCATTGCTCTCTTCTTATTTTTGACACAATATGGCTGCACACTGTAAAAGGTAGTCTGTCATTTGGCCTCTGGACTGCTCCAGCAATCAACAGATAGTTTCTTAACAGCACAGGTATTTTGTCCACAGTGGATTTGTTCAAGGTCAGCCATCTCTGTTCCTTCAGGGCTGCTAGAAGACTATCTCCAAAGATGCCTCAAAGAGCTCTAGAATTCCTTATCTTTACACACATACACACACATATATTTATATATCTCAAGGGTATTTCTTATATGAGATGAACTAGTAGTGTCTAGTTACTCCCACTTCTAACAGGCAAATAGGTGCTACAATATCATGGGTTTTTAAGAGACCTTGGTAGACCTAGAACTAATGTAGCTCATCTCTCTCTTGCAGACTCAAAATGTTGCATACCAGCAATGGCAACTGATGTTTGTTTCTCCATCAGGGAGAAAGAGAATAACAATAAGTGATGCAGTAAAACTGGGCTACAGCTTCAATAACAGCCTGTCCCGCGTGTACCTGCGAGCGCCCTACCACAGCAACGAGTCTGATGTCAGCGTGGTGAGTTCCTGATCCCAGGCAGACACAAAGCTCTGCTGTTCCCACTGCCTCTCTAGAACTTCAGCTCTCTTTTTCTGCCTGGGCTCAAACAGGTTGGTGGTGTAAATATGAACATGGTCACTTCCACTTCCATGTACAGGCAGCGGTGGCTGCTTTTGCTGATTGACACAACAGTCTCCTGTCCTGTTGGTAAGGATCTCTTCCTTCTTCACTAAAAATAAGCACGTAAAGAGCTAGCAGAAAACACGGTCTCCCCATCCTCACTAAGAGAAGAGGTTTACAAGCTTCCCTCAGAGCAACGTGAGCTAAGAGTCTGTGGCTGTGCTCCCGGACAAGCACGTTCCCTGCTGTGACACTGCATTGTTTGTGTTCCTGGTGCACTGTCATGCCTTGTCTCTGGTTTCTCAAATCCCCACATTAGGTGCAGGGAACTGGAAAGAAGTAAAACTGCTATAGGAGAGCCAGGGAGCCTGCTCTGGACTCACCCCACAGCCTTGGCTCTTCTTTTTCATACAACTCCATGCAAGGCATGCAGCTCTGCATCCTTGGGACTCACCTGTCGTTTTCTCCAGAGAGGCAGGACTAGTCTGGCTTTTTGCAGAGAAGTGGTGGCTGCACCTGGCTGTCACAGAAGAGCATTAATGTGAACAAGTGATGAGGAAACAGGAGGCTTCAAGTTGCCATGACCTTGAAGCCAATATTTCAAGAAAGTCCAAACAGGTTGCTCTGTGCTCCTTTTGCCAGTAAGCGCTGGGACCAGAAGGCCAACAGAGCAGGCAGCTGAGAGCATGGCTGCCAGTTCTGAATAAATTAAAGAGTCACCTGAAACTGGTGATTTAGGTCTGCTATGAGTGCCAGGGTCTCTGTGACAAAAGAGCCATCATTTGGCTAACATCCTACAAGGTGTTGCATCAGTGAAAGCCGTGGAGATATCCTGGTGAAATGGAATTGGGGAAAGGCTGAGTGGTACATGACTGAGTGGTAACTCTAATTGCCCCTCCTCTGGGACTGTCTATCTAACTCCACAGATGGCATCAGCTTCACCGACACTACGCTGACATGGACTGTGCCAAGAGTTATCCCCACTCTGGTGGTTCAGGAATCCACCTTTCTGTCTAAAAGCATTGTAATGGGAGTGGATGATCAAGTTATAGTGAATCCAGAGGAGAAGAACTACTTACTGGAGCACAACGAGACACACATCAGAATAACCATCCCTATTGGAGCAGAAGGAGGCAAGCTAGAGGTTAGTACGAACCTGTCACACACAAATACATTTGAGGACCTATACTGTGGATGTTTCCAAAACATGATAATTCCAAATACTGATTGATTGCTGCTTAAAATTTGTAGATACAATAAATATTTGAAGAACTAGATGCTTCTACTCTGTCTTTTGAAAGCACTTAATTAGAAACTAGGAATTTATAATGACAAAATGTGATAGAAGCAAGAGACTGCCTTTCGTTAATAATCTATAGGACATGCTAATACATTAAGAGTGAAGTAATTCCTGGACACTGGAATTCAATTGTCTGTGTTGTTCCATAATGAAACTAGTCCTGGTAGACTTCTGGCCTGGCTCAATGAGTAATTTCCCAGCCAATTTCCATGACGGCAGCATGATTTAGCATGGGACAGTTTCTCTGCATGTAGTTGGGGTGCAGTCACCTGCTTTGAACATAGTTTATTCCTCGTCAGTATATAATTTACAGATAGAGAGGCAATGTCAGAAAAAATGTTCAGTAGAACAGAATAGAATAGTCTGGCCTGAAAAGCTCCTTTAAAGATCATCTGCTCCAGACTCCCCTGCCATGGGCAGAAACATCTTTCACTAGATCATTTTGCTCAAAACTCTATCCAACTTCACCTTGAACACCTAGAAAGGAGTTGGCAATATTTCTACAAGATGACATTGGTGTGATTTTGACTTATTCTCTTCCAAAGTTCACTTTTTGTGTACCACACAGAACCATGGCTGGAAATCCAGAGATAGTAAAAAAAACCCAAAATGTGGTGACATGCTAAACTTAATGAGGATATCCTGAAAACCTGGTACTTCCGTATTCAGGATCTCAGCAGTATCTGAGCCACACTTGGACCAGACAAATGGGCCAAGTTACCAAACAAAAAAGCTCCCCTAGCAAAATCCATCCCAAGCTGCACTAGAATACCATTTTCTCTTTCTAGTGTACGAATTTTAACCATATTCAGTCATCTCTTTGTTAAGCTACTGAGAATGAAGACTTAATCACACATTTTACCTCCTAGAGCTCCATATCTGGTGGTGTATATGGAATCATTTACAGTATTGAGCTGCTTCTGGAGCACACGTGGATGGATGCAGGTTGGCAAACCACGAAGTATACAGTCATCAAATCCATCACCACACCTTTCATGCCACAAATACCAACTGTTATCAACAGTAAGTCATTCCTCTCATTGACTTTCATCAGTCTTTTGCTGTGCTATACATTGCTCCACCAGACCTGTCCTGCACATCTACATTCACCAGAAGGTTCCCAACTCCCACTTCCAATTTGCTAGGCAAAGTCAAGAGTCAAGTATTATATTAAAAAAAAACAAACAAAAAAACCCCAAACCAACAAAAACCCTTTAGCCTTAACTTATAAGTTGCTGATAAAAATGCAAACATTCCTTTCATGCTAATACCCAGATTTTTCTGGTGAACACTGGCACCCTAGAATAAAGATGTTGTGATGTGCAGTTATCACACTGGGAAGAAGAACTGTCTGAGGACAGCATTCATTGGTAGCATTTTCTCCCCCAAACTGCCTGCATTTGATACCTTGGGAGCATAGTGAAATCATTGTGCCACCCAGTGCTGCAGTCATGGTTTTTAAATTATATTTTCCAATGCATTAAGGCACTAAATATATTTGGAGCTTTCTGGATAAGTGATATAGAAAGAAAAAGGAGCCTCTTACCATACATTATGATAATTTTTTCATATTTTATGTGGCTGAACTAGATTCTAGATTTCTTTATAGTAAAGGCACTGAACATCATAGTGCACCCCTAGAAAGTCACTGAACCCACTTTCTATAAACTTGTATGTATTCGTTGTTAATCCCCTGCAGCTTGAAGCAATTCTTATGTACTCAGAGTATTTCAGATCTGACTAGAACACAAACACTCATTAATCAGAGCCATTAAAGAGATGGCTGTTGGCTAAGTTTCCTGGAATTCGAACGGGAGGCCACCCCAAACGTCTTCGTTATTCGATCCACATCAGCAGTAATTTGACGTTCTCTGCCTGCAGATACTGTGCCAGAGGAACGGCTATTTAATGTTGCATTTGGACACTTTCTTGCTGATGTCTCTCTGGTGGCAATCGCAGTAGGAAATGCGCCATTTACCCTGAGGGAAGCACAGTACCACGGCTTCAGGATTTATGAAACTCACTTTTCTAATAGAACAAAAGGATTTATCCTGGAAGTCTCTTTTGATGATCCATATGTTCTAAAAGAGGTAGGATACAGCAACTCACTTCAGCAACTTAGTGGAGGAGGTGGGGCAGTCCCTTTGCAGAACATGGTCCAGTTTTTATTAACCAACAACAGCTCCTTGATCATAAAGGTGTCAGTGACTCTGAGCTCATCTGAGTTAAGATCAGAGGCTTTTATGTCCCCACCTTGCTCGCCACAGATCTCTAGGAGATCAGTATCAAGTTTAATTAGATGGGATGAAATGTTACTCCCTTTAGTGCCTGTCAGCATGTCTAATGTCTCAGTGCACACCCAACAGGAAGAGATTTGTCAAATCTGTATTAGATGCTGCCCCTTGAAACAGGAGTGTCTTGGAAAAATAAATCACTTATTGCAATGCTGGCAAACACCAGTTTCCAAAATCCAGTAATTCCTGAACCCACTGTTTGTGCAGAGCCATTTGACTGCAGGCACAGGTCATGCCCCATGTGAACATGTTACGGGCAGGATCAGGCTACTCTAAATGTAATTTTGTTCAGCTTCAGACTGTTCGTAATCTAAATATTTGTAAAAAGTATATACTCACAGAGGGATATCAACCTCTCATTTCAGTGGGAGGATGCGTAAGTGCAAGTCCTCTACCACTGTTTCAACCACATCATGCAGAGCTGTGATGCTGTTACAAGGAACAACATTGTGAAGGCAAAGGATTTGTGCAAAGAGTTTTCAGGCTGCAGTCAAACCACAGTCAAACTGCATTAAGGATCAAAGCAAGCAAAAAAAATTCAGAAGTATTCCTTTCAGGTTGAACACCAGGTTTTGCTTTGGGAGCACTTTCAGTGAAGTAAAAGAGGATATTGACAGCGATCTCTCACAGCATTTCCTCACACCTTCTGTTCAACCATTTACTTACTCTCCTGGGTTCAGCCCACACTCTGAGTAAAGAAGAATGAGGATTTGGGCCTGAATCTCTCTCTCTACGAGCTCTTTCATTATTGGGCTACAGAGGAACCACCACTGTGTTCACTTGTGTCTTCATTTTCTGAAAAGGCACAACATTCTCCACATTTGTGTTTGGCTGAAAGAGCTGTTGAACCCAGGCCAGATTTCTGAATAGTTTTAGGCCAGCTGAAGTGATGCTTTTGGAGACTCAGCTACTCGCAGGGGAGAGGAGGGTGTTGGAATAATTATTTAGTGTTGTTCAGGACATGTCTGCCTATTCTGAAAGCTGCTGCAGCCTTACACTTCTCTTTCTTTCAGTATGTGAATAGAAACGAAACAAAATACACCCTCCTGGTTAACTACACCCTTAGCGTGGGTCCAGAGATGACACTCTATTATCATTCAGCAGAGGTGGAGTGTGTGATTGCTGATATTGGTAAGCTTTCCCCTGGCATTAACTGGTGCGCAGCAACAGCAAGGATCAGGCTGTCACTGAGTTCAGTGAGAACATTAGAGTCAGGGTGAGAGCTTTGGGGAAAACCCCACCCCTCAATAGCTCATTGTTGGTAACAGCCAAGTTGCTGCTCCACTGATGGCAGCTCTTCTGCATACTGGCAAGACAGTCTGCCCTCGAGACACTGAGAGCAATAAAACAAGTGTGTAGAAGAAGTTGGCTTGCAAACTCAGTGAACAGGATGCCTCAGAACTTGAACATACATCTACTGGCAAAACTTTCAGACATTGCTACAAGTTTCAGTTTGTCCTCAAACACAATTCTGCCTCTGCATCCAGGGCAGAATTTAACTGACTCAAATACATTGCTCTGATCTCCAAAGACAGCATTTCTGTAAGGAGAAATCATCCACTAAGAGCTGTACTTAGCAGGTAACTGAAACAGTCAGGAGGTCTGTTTGGTATTTTCTCAAATTATTAGCTTGTTGAATGCCACAAAGATGACAGCCTCCTCACTGTCCTATTTTATCTTTGAAATAGCTCTTGGTTCAGCTTAAAGAAGGTTGAGCAAAAAGTATGTTCACATACACAGCTCAGCCTGCCTTACTGAAACAGGGAGCAGTTCTGCAAGCAAGCTGGAAGGCCACTGCTAAAGCAGGATTCCCCATCCCACCAGATGTGAGCTGCTACACCCACAGCACAGCCAAGCCCTGCAGACAATGACAGTGTGCACACAACAGGCTGCTGGGGTTTTTCACCTGTGACAGAAATCCCTGCCTGGGCCAAACATCACCACTCAAACCTTCCTTCACTGCTAACTCTTCATCCCACCTTCTTCCCGCAGAAATACCAGAAGCAGTTGGTTACTGTGATGAAGAAAACCTGTATCTAAGCCTGCCCACTTTTGGCTTGCACCAGTACTGGGACCTGTACCTTGGTAACAAGCTCCTGAACCGGCACGTTGCCCTCACCTATGGGTATCTTGCAGCCACCAACACGACACACCTGGTCTTGCAAATACCTCTGTTTGCTGGGGGAGTCACCTATGAGGTACAGGAGCACTTAGCAATGCCTTTTTTAAAGCATATAGGACTGTTTGGTCTCACAGAGTCCTACAGTCACAGGCTGTAGTGCTGTGGTATTACACATACCAGAAACCCTCCAGAGGAAAGGACTCTAAGCCAGAGCAAGTAGGACACAAGAGGCATCAGACATGGACCCTTCTGGTAATGCCATGTATTATGCAATCTGCAGTCCCCACTTGTCTCTAAAAGATGGGCACCAAGTCTTCAGAAACACACTCATCAGTGTTTTCAGTAAGATGAGGCAAATGTCCCATCTGCACTGAGCCAGAAACAATATTTCAATATAGCTTTTATGAAAGAAGCCCTTTTAAAGGAACTTTTTTGTAGAAATGTTAAGACATGGCAGGGGAAAATTGATGCTGTAACAAACATTTGAACTATTCTACAATAATCAGTCAAAATTTATCTCCGTGACAGTGATTAATTCATACAAGAAAACTTCTGCCCCATGTTGCATCAGGCTCGAGTCTTCACACTGACTTAATGTAGCTTCGGTGTTTCGTCTATTGGCTCCTTCGGGCCACCGAATGCAGCCCTCAGTAGCTCCTTATCCCGGGAGCTCTGTTCCTGGGCTGAACGGCGGCAGCTGCTCGCTGGTAGAAACAGACGTACCAGTTGCGTTTATATCAGCGTCCTTTATTCTCCCTCACGGAGGGAAGAGGAGAGAACAAGTTGTACGGTGGAGAATCTGGCAAGACTGGCCCAGCCCATCTCTCGCCCAGGTCTTTTATGCCCTCTGTCGGGGGAGGGCAAGGCGAGAGACGAGCCAATAGGCAGATGACTGGCCAGTGACATCTGGCCAGTCCTGGGTGAACAGGGGAGGGACAGGTGGAATGCAGAGCTGTGAGTGGCCAGGCCACCAGGGTATTCCCAGTGGCCTGCACACTGCCACAACTTAACTCTTGTGACTTGTTAATATTCCAGTGGAACAAGCTAAGGAACAGAACTTTGTACACATGGATGATGTACTGTAACAGATCTCTTCCATCTCCTCCTTCACAGGAAGTGTCCTTTCAGAAAATCAAAGCAAGGTTTGATGTTGCCCTAAGGAAAGTGAGAACTATGGAGACCTTACAGATGTTCTCCGTTAGCTGCAGTTTTAATTCTTCAGCATTTATAAGTAAGTTATGCAACTGGTCAATCAATGGAAAGATGTGTGATTCTTTCTTGAGCTCATAACCAACTCCCTGACTTTCTCAGTATGCCACCCAGATGGTACCATAATGATATCTGCCCAAATGAAGACAGTTCCTGCCATTGACATGAGTAAAACCAAGCTAAGGGACAGCTCCTGCAAGCCTAGACAGTACAATGAAGCTCATGCCTTCTTCAAGTTCCATGTCACTACCTGTGGCACTTCAGTAAGGGTAAGCCCTTGGCCAGAGCAGATACACTTGCTGGAAGACTCTGCTTCTCCTGCATTTTCTCTTTTGTTCCCCTGTCCCAGCTCCTGAGAAGAGTCAATTTATAATGAGCTTCCCATATGCACAGTTTGAAGGTGATCACATTATTTATGAGAACGAAATCTCTTATGAGAAAGAGACTCTTCCAGGACAGAGCATGCCAATAATCACAAGAGATCCAGACTACAGGTAGGAGCTGCTGCTGCTCACTGACACTGCTCACTTTTGTACAGCTGCTGGGAAGAAATGTGAACACAAAAATTGCTGTTTCTTCTATTCCAGACTAACAGTCTTGTGCTACTATCAAGCAAAAGAGACTCTAGTGCTTGGTGCCTTCGCCAGTGACCCAGCCATGTCCCCTCCCTTTGGCTCCGGGACAATGGTTCCACATTCAAATACTGCAGGTGTGAAATTCTCTTCCTCCCTTTTTAAACCTCTCTGACTCTTTCAGTCCTAAGTTCCCTTGTTAAGACATGCCCTGCTTTCAGCTAAAGAACTTCACTAACATTTCCTTTTCTGCAGCTTACAGAAGGGTAAGACAAGCTCTGAATGTAGTTTCAAGAGTGTCCAAAGGTAAATCTCCTCCTATGGAAATCAGAGAATTTCCAAACATGTTTTAGTTTAAATCAAATTAAACAACAACAAAATCCCCTGCCATTTTCTCGAGATGAATCCTTCATGGAATTCTATGAGTCCAGCATGGCAATCCTCAAACAACCCATGGAGCCTGTGTTTCTTGAGGTGGAGCTGAAAGATGAGAGCCCCAATGTCGAGTTATACCTGGAAAACTGCTGGGTAACCAGAACTCCAGACTTCAACAGCACCCCAAGATGGAATATCACTGCGGATGGGCAAGTAGTATTAAATGTCCAAAGCACTCATCAGCAAAGCCCTAACTTCTACTTAGATCAGTTGATCTTTCCTCTCAAATAGGTGTGAGATTAATGGCACTGAGTTTGCTGCAGAGTTCTGCCCAGTACCTGTCAGCCCCAGGGTGAGATACCCTTCTCACTTTAAAAGGCTGGCAGTAAGGACCCTGGCACAGCAACTGCAACAGGTAAGACTGAGTGAAAGGCTCACCTCCCGCTCCCAGACTCTGTCCTGGAAGTGCCTGGATGATGCTCTTAGTCATATGGTTTAGTTGGAGGTAGTCCTGCAAGGAGAAGGAAGTTGGACTTGATGACCCTTACGAGTCCCGTCTCACTTGAGATATTCTATGACTCTATGCTTTGAAAATTAGTAGATTTAGGCATCTCACAGACTTAAACCCTAGCCAGCATTCAACTCAACTGCTCTGACTGGTGCACAGCGTTAATTTAGTTCTCTTCTTAAATCTCCTCTGCCATCCAGCTGACTTGAGATTGCACTGGCTGGAGTAAACAAAAGAATTTGGTATGTAATATGATTTTTATATGGTGGTTCTGGCTTTTTGTAGCATCAGATTCATAGCACCTCAGCTCAAAATGTCTAGAGCAGAAAAATCAGCTTATATGTCCCAAGAACCACATGAAGTTCAGCTCTGTTGTCTCCCATCTGTCCCAGCCAGTCATCCATCTCCTCGGGTGTCAGCCCAATGGTCAGAGAAACAGAGGCATGTGGGTTTGGTCTTAAAATTTGAGATCCTGTTCTCCTCTAAGGATTAAGTAGAGCAAAGAAAAACTCAGGACAGTCACCTGAGGGTACTTTGCTCCTTGTGTACCAGCTGAGTGAACTGCCTGTCCTGACTACATGTCCTGATACAGCCATGGTGTGTTCACCCTGCCTGGGCAGCTCAAGTAACTGCACCATTATTTACTCAGCCTTTCATAGGCACCTCAACTCTTGAACTTGCCAGAAATTAACATGATGCAATTCTGGCTTGTGCTGCTTCCTAAGTGTGCAGCTGCAGCAGGCACCAGATTGAGTTTCTGTCTAGCTTTGATACACTGCAGCATGTGAGGTTTTAACTTCTCCCATCTCAGCCTCTCAGTTACCAAACTGCCCGAGGGCTTCCTCGACACCAGCTGTAAAACTCAAGGCAGGTTCAGCTGGAAGGTGCCACATGGAAGTGTTCAGAGAAGCCTAAGTCTAATCAGATGTGCTTTCTGCAAAAGAAGAACAAAAGACAAAATGATGCTCTGCAAAGTGGGATTTGATGTGGACCAAGTGGCACTTTTTCTTCTCCTCAGGTGTACGTGCAGTGTTTGGTGGCAGCGTGCTCTCCTACCAACACACAGCCTAGCAGCACCTGCAGAGAACACTGCAGCTCAAGCATGGAGAGGAAGGGTAGGTGTGGAAGAGAAAAAGAGCCATTGCAATGCACCCCCGACCTGATGTTTCTCAGAGATTTAGGAGTCCTGACTCTGGCACCTGAAATGCCTCGAGCACGGACTGTGAACACTGATGTCACCTTTAGTTCATACTTAACACATGAGCACTCAACGTGCAGCCTGTGTGTATTCTTTAAAAACTACACTGTGTATCGTTCTCAGCCTTTCCAGGTCACCGTTCTGACAGTCCCCAGGGCTATGTACTTGCTGGACCAGTATGGATTGTTGCTCCAGATCTAAGATGACACACGTAAACTGAATTTGGTAAGAACACCAGGCCCTGTGTACTCACCTGGAGAAGTCACCATGCTTTGTGACACGAGTGATGCCCATCCTTGAGGACCTCAAAAATAAAAGTTCTGGGACAAGAACTAGGGAATGGGAATGGTGTTCAGTCCCAGCTTGAGCCCATAAGAGAGGGAAGAAGGAGAGCTCCCTGCCAAGCCAAACACAGGTGGTGTGGCTCTGGAGCAGATGCCAGCAGCAGAGCAGGGCATGCTGGAGTTGGGCCATAGCAGGCAGTTTTGGAGCCAGGTATTATTTCAACAGGTTTTCAACGGGACTGCCCCCAGTCTGAGAGAAAACAGATCCAAAATTTTAGAAACAAACACTAAGGCACAAGTCACTGCCATACTCCAAATGTTTTTGAATTGTTCAAATCCTCCAAAGAGTAAGGTTTATTCTATAGCTTCAGCCACCCTTGGAGAACCAGAGCTGCTGAGCTGTCTGCTGCAGCATCACTCCTCACTTCAGCCTCTGTGTGTCTCTGCAACAGCACCTGAAGGCTCTGCTGTGCTGGCTGCTTTCCAAATTATGCCACTGGACACAGGAGCTATTTCTTCCGGGAACCACCAGAACTATTTACATGAAATTTAAAGACCAGAAGGTGGGACAGCACTGGAAAGTTCTTGAGCCTGCTATCAGGATCAGTCAATCTTGCAACCTGTTGCCTCTCTGAAGCGGCTACAGAAGAAAACTTACCAGGAAATGATCCAAGGCTGCAAAATAACACTTTGTGTTTCTTCCAGTTGCTCAAATGTGGACTTGCAGAGCACTAAATTTTTTCCAGCCCTGATTATGGCTGCTTCTTGTAATATTTCATAAAGTGACTGCCAATCCTCCCATCTGAATGTAAAGTGCAAATCTGAGAAGTCAAATAAAAATACACCAGAGCAATGTAAGCGCAGAACATCTCCTTGCTAATGTGCAGCAGCCACCATCTGCTGTACCAACACTGGCTTCAAAGAGCCCAGCAATTGCTGCCAGTGCCCCTTCAGCAGTCAACACAGGGGCACACAAAAGTGCAGAGTTTTGTCTCTATCATTACATCAACCCGACACTCTTGGAAACCTGTTAGTTCCTCATTTTCCTCTCACCTGCCCTGAAAAGGCTAACTTTACAAAATGTGAGTAGATGGATGCTCTAGTACAAGCAAAAATGACACCTGGTATTTTTGTTTTCTGTGCACACAGAAAGCTTTTTTTTTTAACTATTATTATTTTTTAGTCATCAGTACAAACCTGCCACATGACCACCTGGAATCACTCTCAGGATGTGCCTACACTGTACCTGCAGGTGTGTCTGCAGCATGTGTAGGTGTTCTACAGCAGTGCAGAGGGGGCAGGTAGAACACTCGTGTGCAGTCTCCAGAGGGTTTCCCAGCTCCTGCAGCCCCTGCCTTCCCAGGCTGGTCAGTGCACACACAGGGCCCGCTTCCTGTCATGCCTGAGATGATTGCTGAATAAATGCCCTCTTAAAGCTGTACCTGCTGAAGGAGTAAGATCTGTAAAAAGGAATGGGAGGGTGCTGGGACCCCAGGACCCCCCAGCAGCTGCCTGGGTGCTGCCTTCCTCTGCTGCACGAGCAGTGCACTCTGCTGTCCACAGCCCACACTGCAGAGCCCAGCACGTTACTACTCTCACGTGTTTTCCAGCAGAGCACCCTCCCTATCTTTAACAACAGCAGTAAATTCATATGTTTAGGTTCATCTTCTGTTAATCTAAAAAGCAGTCCTCTACAAATTGGCAAATGGGAATGAAGGGAAAATAATGCTAACTCTTCTCAGCACTCTCGGGCCACACAGGTGAGCATCAAGTCTGGTGTGGTGCCACAAAGATTCCCTTGTTTTGCAGCCTTGCAGAGCATATTCACATAAACTCGCTTGCAGCAAGTGGGATATCCCAGATCCTCCCCTTTTGCCCTGGAAAATCAGGAATGGGTCAGCAGTATTCCATATCCATTCCCCCACCACCTGACAGATGAGATTTTTCTCTTCCATATACATTGGAGGGGAGATGTAGAAGGGGAGACAGACTTGCATTCCCATTTCAACAGGCATTTCAGGTTTCCACCTTCCCGTAGACAAGCCAGAGCAATTGCACATCCTTGGACTCTTTCTCCTACCTCGGTTGCTGTTCATGGTGTAGATGATGATTTTCACACTCAATCTCACAGTGTTAGGGTTAGGCATTCCCTGTTGACCTTTGTATCTTTCCCAAGGTAGGATTCAGCCACGCTATTGCACGGGTGTATTGCTCAGCATCTGCATTCTCCTGGGATCATTCCTACCTCTCAGGTGCTGCAGATGAAACTTCAGCACCTAACTCCTGCCCTAGACTGCAGGTTTCAGGCTTATGGGCTTAAATGGTTCCTTGGATTAGCTTTCAGGAATGATGCTGGTTATACCACTGTAGTTGAACAAGCCTTCATTATTCAGCCAATGTGGAGGAAAGGAATTGGGAAAGAAGTTATTTTAAATGCACAGCCAGAGGCACACCAGAGTCCCCATGCTGGGGAGTCCCCATCCTGGAAAGCCTTTTCCATATCAACAGGAGTTAGGTTGAAACTCCTGTTGTGATGTCTTGGACATAGCTGGACCAGCTGTTCCTTTCTGGGAAACAAGGATATCCTTCATGCCCATTTCACATGCTCATTGTACAACATAGACAGGAGTGATGAAAAACTGATCATCGTGAGCTGCAGGAATTGATGCTCTGGACTGCATCCAATCCCTCCCTGCTCATGCACTAAAGGGGTCCTACAAGGAGAGTCTTGGAAATAATCTTAGGAAATGGACCAGTGTTCAGCTCAAATGGTCACAACATTCTGGAAGTGGGACCTTCACCTTGACCAGATCTCACAGCAAAATTTTTCATAAAAAACAACCAGACCTTCCGTTCTGCATAAAAGCCACTGGCTGGGGTCGAATCTGTTCCACTGATTCAGCCCTTGCCTCTGTTAAAAGGATGAGGCAGATGAACAATAATCTGCTGATATAAAAGAATATTGGATATTATCCTTCCACTAGCAATCTTCAGTTTTGAACATTGGTTTTGCTTTTCTGAATCCTTCCCCTCCTGGCAGGCAACAGAGAGCATGACCTGCATAGCTGAGCTTGACTGAGATAGAGGTGTTCAATACCCACAAAATTGAAATAGTTCACCTTTCTCTCCTCAGTGACTTTTAAACAAGGTTGCTTACTAGATGAGAAGTGCACAGTGCAGCCCTCACTCGTATCAGCCCAAGAGTTTCAGGCTTTTCATGCTGACTTAACCTCTGTTGCTCACTCAGAAGGCAGGCACATGGAAGAGGGACATGTTCTGGGTACTCGACAACCAAACCCTTTGCCCTCAATGTGCCACAGCTTTCCATTTGGAATGGCTCTCCTTTTTCCCCATGCTCCATCTCACACTAAACGTGCATGAAACCCTTCCCACACTGCTCGGTGTCCTGCTAACCTTGGGTTCTGTCAGCTTTTCCCACCTTTCTGCAAAAGCAAGGGAAAGGCCTTGCAAGACTGCAAAGTGTGACAACTCCTCCTGTGTTTCAGTAGGACAAATACAGTCCTAGGGAAAAGCATGGGGTGATGATGTTACTTTTTGCCTTGTTCTGTAAGGCAGTGGTGTTATTCTTTGACATTCTGTAACATATTATGGAATTCACAGGGTTTTTTGTAAGTTTAGAGGTAAATCATCAGGTGAGAACAGTTACTCATTGCCAAATTAACCCTGGCTAGGGGGAACAAGCCAAACAGAGGGGCTGCCAGTGACAGCTGTGGAAGGAAAGCCAAGGGTTTGGAAGAGTAGGTTTATAGATAGGAAACCTTGGGAAAGCAGCTGAGTTATTCACATCTGAAACATTTCTGGACAGAGTAAAGAGTGTCACAGTGCATTAGCAGCAACCACCTGTTGGAGTTACTGGTGCAGCCCCACGACTTTGACAAGGGCAGTGGAATGGGCAGGACTGACCCAGGAGCTTCAGAGAGGTGTGGAACTCTCATGCAGGGACAACCCCTAAGCCCCATGAAGGTATAAAGCTGCAGCACCTCACATCACAAAGCATCCAAAGCACACAACCCTGCTCCTGTCACAGGCTGAGGGATTGCCTGAATCTCACAAAACATTACATAAAAGAATTTTATTACTCTCCGTTAGGCTTTTAATTCTTAAATTTTACAAACGGGAAACTTTTCAGGATAAGGGGAGTTATTAAATACATCCTCCTCTTTGAGTTTTGGGGTTTCTTTTATACACTTTATATACTGAGCATGATGCCCTATGGTGTGGAATATCCCTTTGGTCAGTTTGGGTCACCTGTCCCAGTTGTCTCCTCCCAGCCTCCCAGGCATCCCCAACTTCCTCACCAGCATAGCAGTACAAAATCAGAAGAGGTCTTGGCTCTGAGTAAGCTCTGCTCAGCAATAACAAAAACATCTCCATATTATCAACTCTGTGTTGGCACAAATCCAAAACACAGCCCCATACTAGCCACTGTGAAGAAAACTAACTGTACCCCACCTGAAACCAGCAGAGCTATTTGATAATTTCAGGCTAAAAACCTGAAAGCCAGAGAACTAAGTGACTCGTGTGCATGTGAAAGGGGAAAATGTGAAAACCCTACTGGCCAAAATTACCTTGAAAGAATTCCGAATTTTGCTGAAATGCATGATGACAGTTCATCCTTTCACAGAAGAGACAAGGAAATACTGTGGAGAATTGGCAACTGCTCCCAGCCCAGAGCAGTATTTCTGTGCCAATGACTGCATGAGAAGTAATTAAGCAACTTTCACAAAACAACACAAGCTGGAATATTATCTCTAGCATCTTTGTTTTCTAAAATACTTATTGACTGTTAATATTTTGATCTATATCCTGTCATAAAAGTGTTCTGTGCAGAACCACATCTGTGATCTCTCTTCTCACAGTAAAACTTTGTTAGTCACATTCAACTGTTCATATTGTCTTTTTAATTGTCTTGGCATGATCAGTCAGGAACATTTAATTCTAGCTCACCTTCCACCATTAATCAAGAGTTGGTAGGATTTCTCAATTTTTAAGACTGAGGTGGCCTGAAGTGTGTCAAGTCATTGAATTATCTGTGTTGTTTTGGAGACAGAACACCAAGATTAATGGTAGGAAAGCATGTGCTTAATGTATCAAGAAAAGTCTGAAATTAAGACTTCTGGAGGGTAAAAAAAATGGTCATTGCCTATTTCCCAAACTGTAAATGGTCACATCCTGGTATCATGCATCTTATTTCTGTAACTTCGAATGGATGCAGTCGAGTGTCAGGAGAGGTAAATGCAGTATTTTCTCAGCCCTGTTTCAAATTTGCTCACTGTGGCTGCTGCAGTTTCATCCCCACACTGAAAGTGACCTCGGTGAGGCTGCTGGGATGATATCCAGAGGCTGGGAAGGATATCCAGAGGCTCCAGAGGATATCCAGAGGCTCCAATCTGCTATCATGACTCACCCAAAGGGTCTCACCATCTTCAGGGAGACCTGTGCTTGTGCAGGCTCCAGGACCATCCACAGAGGAATTCACCATAAGAAGCTGAAATGTCACTGGTGTAATTTTATTTAAAAAACAAAATCCTAATGCTCATGTGAGCAGAGAGTATTTCTTTTATTAGAACTCGTATTGCTATGAACATGCAAGGGTGTTTCTGGCAGGTGATTTACTGATTTCAGTCACGGTTCCTCCTGTCATGTGAGAAATGAAGCTGCGAACTATAGGCTTCATTTGCTGCTACTGAGCTTCCAATGTCTTCACAAAGTATTTCTGTACAAAATCTGTACATATGTCTCACAGAGATCAACATTATACTTTCCCTCAAGACTAAAAATATCCCAGACCCAGTTTATTTTGTAATCATAATCAATTTTTAACTTATTTACCCAAGAATGAGGTTCTTCAGTAGGTCATTACAGATTTAAAATCTTGTGTTTCATCCATCAATGACAAAAATCATGTTTTGCAGAACATTTTCACATCACATCACTACCTGAATTTTCAATAACCCCGCTTCTGTTTTTCTTCTTTATCAAGAATAGCTTGTTTTAGACTCAATGCAGCATCTTCAAACTGGGGGTTTAACGCTAATACTTTTCTGAAATCTTTCATGGCTTCATCAAAGTCTCCTGTGCCAAAAAAAAAA